>VZTM01014500.1:14014-159773 GCA_013400555.1 Jacana jacana
TCCCATAGACTTGTGTGCATCTAGGCGGCATAGCAGGTCACTGATCACTTCCTCATTAATGGTGATGTCCTCATTCTGGTTCCCCTCCCTGTCTCCCTGCTCCTGTGGCCGAGTCTCCAGGGAACAGCCGGTTCCACTGTTAAAGACTGAGGCAAAGTATGCATTGAGCACCTCAGCCTTTTCCTTATCATTTGTAATTTTGTTCCCTTCTGTATCCAATAAGTGAGGAAGATTTTCCCTCACCCTCCTTTTGTTGTTTATGTACTTGTAAAACAATTTTTTATTGTCCTTAACAGCTGAAGCTAGGTTGAGCTCCAGCTGTGCTTTGGCTTTCCTAACTTTCTCCCTGCATATCCTCACTACATCCCTGTAGGCTTCACCACAGACCTCCCCTCTCTTCCAAAGTTCATACATTCAAGTAAAATAAGTAGTAAGATAAGTATAAAATTTTTACTTTCATGTGATAAACGTGTATTGAGTCATTACATCCACGTGGATTTTGCACACACATTTTTTCCAGATGCTTTTTAAATCACTCTTCACTGATATGACAAATAGAGTCTCTGAGGAATGCGGTGACTGGTGGGTAGAAAATGAAGAATGCACCAGGTCAACAGATTTCTTTGGTAGCATTAGTAGCAAAAGAAGAAAGATTGTTGCTCAGACCACTAGTTCATCTTGACGTAAGAGAAATGCTCCGCAACCCAGCTAATTCATATTTCTGTGGTTTGCAGATAAGAAAATTAATTTTTGAGAGTTCAGTGAAGGAATCTAGATCAAATTTACCGTAGCCTATGAACTGCAGTTCAGTTTGGCCTTGTCAAATATTTCATCAATATATACTTAAAGAAATGGGAAACTCAAAGGTTTCAGACCTTTAGAATCAAACAAGGACTGAAGTTTGGCTCTGCCTCACCTGGTGCTTTCCTCTGAAAAGCAAACAAAAGCCACTGTGAAGCGGGGCTGGAAATAGCGAGGGAGATATGTCTCAGCCTGGAGGTGGGATTTGTGTGGTAGGAATACTATGGGATGTAGCACTTGAGAGAGGCAGTGGTGAAGTGCTTTATGGCCACTGATGTATTTGTCACCAATAGGCCAGTGGTTTGCTGAGTTTATCTTTGAATCTGTATGATCCAGGGAAAAAGCCAGCTGAAATGAAGCAGTGTATTATGGTACCCTCTGCTTTAAAGAGCATCAGATTCATAGCCCGGAGTCTTGTGTCTCTTAAGGGATGCTATTTTTAACAGTAATGCATGCAAGCAGGGAGCACTCCTGGGACAGTAACTGTATCCTGCCTTACTCCAGCAGAGGAAATGTTTTTCCTTGAGAAATCCCAGAAAAAAAGGTGCAGAAGACAAAGAAAAACAGAGAAAACATCTTTCCCCCCTAAGGCATTTGAATGTGCAATGGGCTGAATACATACTATGTGTTTGAAAAAGAAACAGATAAGAAATTCCAAACCCTAAACTTTCCTATTGATTACTTATGAATCTTGGTGATAAAGATGCTTTAGCACAACTGGGACAAAACACTGCTGGAAGTGCCTCCAGGATTTTTCTTGAATGGCTATAATTTGTCATCCATACATTCAGAAATGTAAAGCTTTCCTCGTTCCTTCTGAAATTAGATCTGGTTTAGGCTCTTCAGGGAAAGCCATGACCTCATGGGACTCCTTAGACTCCACTGCACCTTTACTGTGGTCTTTACTGTACATTGAAATGGTGTGGCCAAAAGGTTATGGAAGATTAATCTGAAAAATGTCCACAAGCTGGTATGGAATCAAATTATACACACTGAAGCTGAAGAACAAATCTGTGTGCTAAAATGTGCTGATTTGTATGAAACATTGTCATTTCGAAGAAAATTTTCAGAGCAATCTCTTTTTATTCTGTGCTGTATAATAGCTTCTCATTTTTATTCAGGTCTTGAAATTTTGGAAGAAAAGGGATGTGCTGAAAAATAGTATGACAAGGCGAGTTCCCTTGACAGTGAATGTAGGAATTGACTTGGTGCACAGAGGCCACTCCATCTTTTTAATGTTTTTTGGGGGGTTGGTTTGTTTTTTTTTTTTTTTGAAGGGAAGAAGACAGAGAACACTATTTAAACATTTACGTAGAACAGATGGTTAAAAGATAATATTGCCAACTTGTAAATAAGAAAAGAAAATACAAACCATGTGGTTTTTACTTTTTAAAAAGGGAAAATTGAAGCAAGATTTGGACATTCAATCAAATAAAACTAATTTCAGGAGATTTACATGCCTTCTGCTCCTGCTGAAGCTCTGTATTTGTAGAGCAGATAATCAGTTTGCATATTTCACTTGGAAAACTTTAATTAGACTTGTCAAATGAGGCAGACTATGGTAGGGTTGCTCTGGCTGAGAAGTGCATTGTTTAATGAGTACTCCCAGTGATTTCAAGTGGAGGTCTAAGGTCAAGCTGTATTGCAGAAGTAATGCAATCTATCTCAATTACAGAAATTTACAGTTTTGTGCACAGAGATCATTAAGAAAATAAGAAAAAAATAATGGAAAATAGGTATCGCTGGAGTAAAGCCGTCGGTCTGAGCTAAGCCAGATCAAGGACAGAGGTGCAGTGCAAAAATTTCATCTCAGGATATTGGTGGTCACACTGGCTTTGTTGCTATTTAAAAACAAAAGCAAGCCCCAGACAGGGTGGAAATAAATGCAGAATTCAATTGGAATGCTTTGTCTTCATGAGAAATGGAGGGATGGAGAAACAGGGGGTTTAATTCTGCTGCTGAAACTCAATAACTTCTCAGAAACTCCATTCAAGCTTGCCATGGTGCTGTGGTGTCTGATGGGTTGTGGCAGCTGACTGAGGCATAGTGGTCACCCACAAGAGTGTGGTAAGGTGTGTGTGACACTGTGAAGTTATGTTGCCTTGATTTGGTCCTTGGTCATGGTTTGTGATTGTCTCAGTGGTTTTTATTTCCCTTCCTTTCCACAGGGTCTATATCTGTGTTCCTCTGCTAATTTTCCCTCGTTATGTTTCTAGGGCACTACTATGGTTCCCTCCCATCAGTTGTCTCTTCAGGATATTCAGGAGCTGAATATTCTGGTCAAGACAACTCTTACAAACCCCTAATTACTCTTGTCACAATCCAGATACACACATGAGAGAGAGGAGCTGGGGACAGAAGGCAGATTGCCTTCCCTTAAGCATTGTTCCGATGGCTGCCCAGACAAGGAGACTCAAGGACCTTCCTGCTTCCTTGTTCCATCCCTTAGTATCTCCCATCAAAAAATACAGTCATGCTCTTCCATCCTGCTCAGCTGGACCTTTTTTCTCCCTAACTCCTTTCTTCTCTGGCCTGCAGGCAGGGAGCAGCGGTGCAGGTGAGGTTTGGGTTAAAGCTTGGTGCTTGGTACAAACTCCTTCTCATTTGTTTGTATAAAGAAGTGTTGAGAAGATGCCTAGAGCAAGGTGAGTGCCATGGTGATGTTAAAAGACCCATCACAAGATCTTACTTGCCCAAAGGCAGTGTTGTGAGAACAGAGGTTCCCTGGGAGCAAGTGGGAGTAATCTCCAGTTAGTTCCATCTTCAGCTGAAGTTAGCCTTCATGAGAAAGAAATTAGTCATTTCTTTTCTCTGAGGCTTTTTTCTTTGCTTAAACTGCCAGAAACCGCCTTTGCAGCAAGTTGAACGCATACTAATGCCCTGAATGAGATTCATGTGTTTGTGCTGTCTCAGATGCTACATTCAGGATGGTCCTTTACATCCAGGTGAATCAGTGCGTACACCAAGTGGCCCAGAGCTGTTGATTTGAGTGTGGGGAAGACCAGCTGTGATTACATGGGGTTTAATGCAAGTTTCAAAGCTTGTGTAGGGTCCTGGCTGAGTATCTGGAGAGACAGTCAGTACTGGTGTCCACCTTGCCCTGACCACAGTGTGGTCAGGACCTATGCCTGGTTGTTCAGAGCTATCTTTATGCCTGCATGTAAACTGCAGTCCCATGCTCTGACTGCACTGAAGATGTACTTTCTTAATTTGACTGACTCAACAGCTGAGGTTTACACTGCGTATATGGAGTCAAACTCTTGGACTGTCTGTTTTTAGCTACTGTTTTATTCAGGCTTTTATTAAGCCAAAAAAGCATGCTGTCCATTCTGACCAAAACCTCTCTTTTTTCTTTAAACCTAGCCAATAAACCCACTTCTCTAATGTATGTATATTAATGTCCTATCAGATACCAGGTATCTTTAGCTCTTCTGTCTCTGAACACAAGCAGCAGACCAGGGCTTCCCCTTTCTTTTGAAGACATGTAGCCACGGCACTGAGAACAGGACAGTGCTTGCAGTATTCCATAAAGAGCAAAAATGCACTGAATTTCAGCTTTCTTTTTTGTCTTTGTAGCTAAGATAGTAAGTAAAAAGATGAGTGAAAGGGTGCAGTTAGTGCTGATCAGCGAACGCTTCTTAAAGGTCAGGAAATGTCATCTTCTTATTCTCTATTGTCAGTTGTAAAGGCTGGGTTGCTCCTTGGCGTGTGCAAGAGAGAGAAAGACGGGCTCAGTTTGGGGGAAAAAAATCTGAAGACTTCTTTTTTTCTCCTTGAGGAGATCTCTATCATCACCTGTGCAAGTGTTTCAGCCAGTATTGCTGAAAGTTGGGATGGTTATAAATGTATGTTGCTGAAGGCCAAAATCTTGGTGTTGTAGGAAGCCCTTGGCAATTATGTGGCCAAAACCTGTCGCAAAGGTCTCAGGTCAGTGTTGCTGTTGTGAATTTTACTGTACTGCAGTGCCATCAAGCCCTCATTTAAATTCAGTCTTAAAATGAAGAGAGAGAGTGTGCTTAATTATGGCATCTTACAGCAGAGGAGCATTAATTAATTTTTAATTGTGTTAGGATAGGATAATTTCAGAAGAGTGCTCTGCGGCATCGGGCATGATGGTTACCAACTCTCAGGGGGTGTGGAGCAGCTTCTTGGAGTGTGGGGATGGCAAAGAGCTACTTTAGGAGTGACCAATGTTCTCAGTGATTCTTGCTGGAGGCATCAACCTGGAACAGGTTGCCCAGGGAGGTGGTTGAGGCCCCTTCCCTGGAGATATTCAAGGGGAGGCTCAAGGAAGCCCTGGGCAGCCTGGTCTAGCTTGGGGTGTCCCTGCTGACTGCAGGGAGGTTGGACTAGATGACCCTAGAGGTCCCTTTCAGCCTGGACCATTCCATGATTCTATGATCACGTGTGCTGGAGCCAGCCCCCATGGCTGGTTGGGGTGGCATTGGAAGCATAGCACACCCCCTCTTCTTCCCAAGCCCCTTGTGTGGTATTTATTAATTTGTCTGTTGTTTACATCTCGTTGGTGTAAACTCTGATGTGGGTTCGTGATTTTTTTCATACCCAAGAGTACAGTTGCCAGAGGGAGTTAAGACTTGCTGTAAAACAGGGGGGTTCAGGCCAGCGTGGTGCTCGCTCTTTGGCTGAGTCCGTCGGCAGATGCTGAAGGGGAAAGTCTGTCCCACTGACAGTTACTACGGAATAATCTTCCTAGAGGGGAAGTTCCCCCCTAATTCAGTGCAATTTCTATTTGGCTTATTTAGTAAAAGACTTCTTAAATTTTTTTTTGTTAATCTCTCATCTATATTTCAGCATGCCTGATACTATGTGAAGGTGTCTGGTTTTCTGTAAAAATAGTGTCTTTTGGGAATCCTTTAAAGATATTTTGCCTATGTGGTGTCTTCTGACAGCATCTTTTCCAGGATAATCCCATGGGAAACCTCCTGCCACCCCCATAGAATACATTACTTTTTATGAGTTTATTTGTATATCCTGTTGTTTGTTTCTGGTGAGGGCAAAGGGCTAATTTCATGGCGTTTGCTGTTTTCACACCTCTCTTGCCTACCCTCCCATTAATTATTCTTTGAATATTTTTAATCTTTCCAACCTTTTGTTACAGGCTTTCTGTGCTCCTAAATGTTTTATTTGCCCTTACGGGATGAATTCTGTTTTCACTGCATTTTTTGGGAGACAGGAGGACCATAGAGAAACACTGTTTTCTAAGACAATGGTGTCTTTAACCTTTTCAGTAATGCTTTATGTGTTAGTTACTGTATTATTTATAATTGACTGGCTTTTTTCCCCACATATTGCTGTTGCCTGTTTCTATTATATTTGTAATAAGCTATCACAGTGACCTCCTGGCCATGTCCTTTGGCAAGTATATTTACATATCATATCAGAACAGAATGCTGAGTACAGGAGATCCAGCCACATCATTGTGATTGGACCACATGTTTCTATAAAAAAAAAATCTACGTTTATTCTGCAATTTCAGAGCCTTGCAAATAATACAAGTAGTATCAGATCTCTATTAAGAAATTGAAAATCCAGTTATTTAACTAGACTGCACTGAACTGGAAGAATATTCAGTTTCAGACTGGAATGGGACTTAGGAGATCTGCAGCACTGTGATACTGATGGGGTTTTTAATTTTTCATTATTTTTTTTCTTTTGCTGTTTGGTTGTTTGCAGACTCTACTTATCAAAAGTGATGAGGAAAGAGTGTAAGTAGCTGAATTGTACTGCTAATTCTGTGTTTATTTCTGATTAAATTGCTTTCCTGTCCTTTGATTTATGAGGAAGGAGAAGCACAAATGGATGACTAAGGGATTCAGCTGCACAACTCCCCTTAATTTCTGAGGCTGTTATCTAGATGAGCACCGCAACAGGCTTTAAACATCTCTACTGGTGCCCACAGTGTGCTGAATAAGATAGAAAATACTGCCTGCTTCACTTCCAAAGAGCCTACGGTCTAAGCGAGACAGCAGCAGAGCGCTACCAGGGGAATAAATTATGGTATATATTTCTTTTCTTTTTTTCTCAGCAATTAACAGTGCTGTTTACTCCCTTTCTATGGAACTTGTCAGAAGAGCGAGTTGTTGTTGGGGTCATGCACAGCAGCTGGAGACTAGAGTAGGGAAGAAACTCCATGGGTGGGAGGTGGAAAAAATTCCCTAGAAGGTCATGGTAGGATCTCACTGCTGATGTCATTACTGAGTTGCTGTGACATGTTGGTAGTGCTGTGACCACTTGAAGCTATAACTCTGGAGACAGGCTTCTGCCACATAGTCCCACACATCTGAAAACCAGGCATTTAATACTCGAGTGTCCCAGTGCTCTTTGGAGGTGTTTCTGGTTGCCTACCTCAGTGGTAAAGTTGTTAAGTTCCTTTGAAATGTACTAAGCTGATGAGTGATGGACGAAGCAGTACAGGCAAGTGGGGAGGACTCCAGGTGATGTTCATGTGTTTTAGTCATGGAATGCAAAACTTGATTTGGGGGACAAAACAGCCCCTTCTGCTCTTCCAATAACTAAGGGGCAAAGCATTGGCTTTTCTGAGGTTCCATATGACTTTCCCAGAATATAAAATAGTAACAGCAAATATCCAGCTGGAAAGTAAGATAGTGCTCACCATGGAGTGTTGAATGACTCTTCCCTTGCTGATGCTGGGAAACCACAGCACTGCTCATGCGTATAGAACGTGAACTCTCTGGGGGGACTCCCTCTTCCTCTAGGTCCTGTACAAAAAGCCTGGGTTCCTTTTGGATGCTGCTGTGCCAAACACACATAACCACAGTGCTGCACAGTCAGAGCAGTTGAGCACTGGGCCTTCCTAGGACACAGAAATGGAAAAGCTCTCCAGGGTTCTTGAGTCCAGTCCACAGATTCTCTCAGGAGCCATATGACAGGAAGCTTTAAGGGCTGTCTCATCTTCCACCTACCAGCTGATGAGGATGTTTGCCTCCACGGCTCCCATTGCAGTAACTATTGCAGAATTACCCCTTGCTGATGGAGCTGGTTAATATTTCCATAATACTTAATACTCCACTTTTGTCTTCAGATAGAGCATGTTCAAGTTCAGGATTCTCTGTAAAGATAATCCTATTTCCAATTTAGTTTTTGAAATAATTTCTTCTCTCTCTTTTTTTCCCTTCCTTTCTCTCTTTCTTTTAGCACCCTGGGCTGCTGCCTGTTTCCATTTTGCCTTCCTTTGGCTCTTTTTCTTAGTGATGAGAAGGAAGGGCATATTGTGTTTAGTCCTTGCCCATTAGTCCTGTTTCTTTACTTGCTGGTGAATCATGCTGACACTTCCCCCTCAAGAAAACTTGTCCACACTACTGCAGGACAGACTGTTCACCTGTGAACATTACCTGGCTTGATGTATCCACAGGGCCAGATATGTGCATCTGAAAAAAAAAATGAAATGGAATCACAAAAGAAAGCAAGGAGGACAAAACTGAAGCAGCAGATATATTTTATGGCACAACATTTCTGCATCTGTTTGTGCAGCAGAGCCAAAAAGGAAAGTTTTAAGAACTGCTTTTCCAAGATCCCTACTACAGATTGCTTCCTTTGCCCCATGTATGTCTTTTTCCTTGTTGTAGCAAGAAGAAAGAACAGGTCAGCAAACCATGGGGTTTAGGTTGTCACTTTTCGGGTTGTCACTTTTCCTAGCCAGGCCTGTCTTTCATGGTTTCGATGAAAAGTGCAATGTCTTATCTGTGTAGCCTTGTGGATTAGCTTCCTTTCATCTGTGCTCTGTAGTTTGACTAAGAAAAGCCATGTTTTTATAACTATTAGTTACAGACCCTGTCTAAGAAATGATACAGTGTCAGAAGCCACTAACTAGTCTCTAGAAAAGACTTATTTCAGAGGCTGTCTTGCAGACTGGATATTGCAGAGACCTGTGGTTGTGGTTTTGACCAAACAGACAGATGATGACCCTTCCCTCCCCCCTAAGGAAAGAGAGGAGAGGAAGGGATTAAAGAGATTCAGAAGTTTAGTTAGAAGAGGCCCAGCTACAAAAGTAAAATTACTGAACAGAAAATTGGTTTGTTTTACCTCAAACCAGGACACCTGTTTTGCTTATTTTTTAACTCTTGCCAGCTGAAACACTGATGAAAATACTATTAACATTTCTTTTCTTTTCTTGCTAGGGATGGAAGCTGCTTATAAACCACCTTTAATCTCTCATCTTTAATAAACTGTGACAAGCTGGTGAGCTGATTGTTGTCTCCAGAGGAAAAGACCAAACAAATTGCTTTTCTGTCATCGAGACGGGGCATTTCCTATGTTTAGATACATATCAGAGGGTAGTGTTTGAACTGCTGTATACCTGAGTGCTTCTCCCTTTCCTACCCTGCTCTCAGGCCACAGGTTGCAGGAGGAGGTCTGGAGGCAGAAGAGGCTGAAGCAGCAGCCCATTGATTCCAGCAGCTCTAAGTGCCTGCATCAGTGTAATGCTTCATTTGTAGCACCTGTAAAAGGTACCATTAACTTCCTACCTAACACTCAGCAGCACTTTGCATCGTTTCACACTACCCAGGGCTTAGCTAGCAAATTTGCAAGGCTGTTTCTGCAGGATGGGCCCCATCGCTGGTTTTCGGTACAGGAGCAAAGCAATGACAGAGCCTGCCTGAATTTAGGCAAGAAATGCAGGGCAAAGCCAGGGCTTTCTGACCTGTGCTCTTGGCTGGGTGCTGTTGCCTGTATTGTTAGCCTTTTGTTTTTTGGGGTTTTTTTAAGTTGAGTTGAGTTAATGTTTATGTTTGTTATACTGTCGTACAACTACATTCAGTCATTTGACAACTTTCATTGCGAGCCAAGTTATTGTTGTATTTCAGCTTTTGAAATGTAGCTGTTTCTGCTGTATCCTTAATAACTGCTTGGAAGATGGAAAGTCTTTACATTTTCCTTGTGGAAATGTAAAGTTGCTTGGTTTGCGGGAGGGAAAATGCATCATGAAATCAGATGTTTCTAATTGCTCCTTGTTTCAGGAGTTTCTGTTGAACACTGAAAATCATCCTTAATGCATGAGTAAGCCTGATGAACAGATAGATTTTAAAAACATTGACTCAAAATAAATTTCTCTTGGAAGCAGAATAATTGTTGACTAATTCTCGTGGGAGAGATGCATGAATATCTTGCAGGCTTTTTGAACAATAGGACTTCAGAGAGGCTTAGTGAAAAGGAGGAAAGGTGCCCTTAATCTTCTAACGTAGTATTGTTTATTCCCTTTTGCCATTAGGGCATCTGCCTCATTAGTATTAACAAGATTTCACACAGTCCTCAGGGAGACACGTACCTTCCAAGAAATGCCTCTAAGGAAAAAAATAATTATCCCAATGTCATTGGCCAGAGCGTATGTAACCCATAAATCCTCAGCTGACATCCCAGTTCCTGAGGCATTTTCTTTGGAAAGAAAAGGAAAACAAATGGTCTTAAGACAAAGTCAGAAGCCGTTAGAGGAAATTAATATTTGTGGGTAAAGTTCTGTTGCGGTTGAAGGTGAGGTTTTACAAGGGGAAGACAGCTCTTTGGTTGCTGGTAGGAGGGTTACCATGTATTTCTCCCTCAGCATCCTCTCCTTTGTGGCACAGCAGAGTACCACCCTACAGCAACCAAGCCCCTTCCTGTGGCTGCTGGGTCCTGCGCAGCGGCTAGCAGAAACACCTGAAAGTACCTGATGTTGTAAAAACCTGTGGAGGTTGGCGAGAGGGCTTGGGGAATGGAGGAAGGCAGAGGACTCAAAAGATTTGCAGGATTTAGATCCAGATATCTAAGACCCTCATTTTGCATGGCATCCAGTAATCTTGGATGCCTTCAACTCAATCTGAAACACCTCACTGGCACACAGAAAATTCAGGCTCCAGAAATGACTGGTTGTTTGAAAACTTTTGTCATCACTATTTTCATAGAAGTTGGTGGCTGTCTGTCAAGGAGAGTGTGGAAGGACTGGAGTTCTGGGTTGCACACAACTGGGACAGCCTCACTGTGCAGAGAGGACGGAGGAGACTCGGGTAGGGTCAGTGTCTGGGGATTCCTAAACTGGAGGTGGATAAGATAAGATGGTTTAACATCAGCCCCTGATTAGCAAGTGAACGTATCCCTCTGTGCTTCCTTTTAAATAAAAAAAGAAAAGTAGCTAATTAAATCCTGTTTCTAATGCTGTTTGAATTAGATGATATAGATATAAAGACCTTTTTCTGGTTTGGTTTTTCCGTTAATGCTGTATCATATAATGTAATTTAAACAACTTTCATAGCCCAACCTATCCATTTTGCTAATTGTCATAATAGGAACATAAAGACAGTATAATATATAAGTTAAATGTCATTTGAAACTTTCTCTAACACCCCCCCAAAACACTTACTGAAACCAGTTAAAAACATGCCACTAAGCCTGTTGTAACCCTGTTAGAGCCATTTATACTTTGTGCCAATGACATCTGTGGGTTAGAAGATAATGAACTTTATTCCTATGAAGACTATTAAAATTACATTTTTCATTAGAAAATGAAAAGATTTGAATGTTAAATGAAAAATATTAGCTGCTGCTAACATCTCTCCTGCCTCTGCCTAACTAACCTCCTTTCATGTCTTACGTTTCCACCAAAGGTTTTGAGGGGGGAGGTCTCGGGGAGTTAGTTACGGAGACCGAGGCAGCTGGTCCCAGCAGTTGGCGTG
Organism: Jacana jacana; assembly: GCA_013400555.1. NCBI lineage: Eukaryota > Metazoa > Chordata > Aves > Charadriiformes > Jacanidae > Jacana > Jacana jacana. The sequence continues at coordinate 25,504 of VZTM01014500.1, forward strand.
AGACAAATTGCAGCCCAAAAAGTGACTGTCGTCACCCAGAGAAACACGAAGCGACGTAAGTGATGTGAAAACAACCAGGCAAAAAAGAAGCTCAAAACACTTTTCATGTTTAAAGCAGCCTTTGGAGATAGGGATGTTTTCTTTTACTTTTTCTGACGCACAGTCAGATTTTTGGAGCTAAAATCAATTTTTAATTTCTGAAGTACTGTTTTAGTTCTTGAGCCTGTATATGGAAAAGATGCTTGTCAATAGGAAATGTTTGAAAGGAGGCACATGACAAATACCCTGCTGTGAAGACAGACAGGGCTGGCCTATATGGAATTTGCAGTTAAACTTCACCAATAAAAAAGCAGCATGTCTTGCTTTTGTGGCCTACTAACAAGACAGTTTGCATGGTTTTAGAGCTACAGTATGAGGAAAAAAAAATACTAGAGGTGTGATTATAATGTGCTCATGATAAAAATGTTAAGGCATTTGTAATACAATATGCCTAATGAGGTTTTTTACTACAGCTGCCCCAGTGTTCTCCTGGACCCAGCAGATGATGTGTTTGAAGGCGCTGGTTGCAATGAAATGTATCTGAATATATCTGCATCTCCTACTGAGCTTGCCAAACATTCAGTAACACAGATTTCCGTGAAACTGTTGTTACTCAACATCAAAACAAATTGATGTGATTTAGACGTATCCTGTTTGTGCAGTTTGTTCCAAAATATTTTTCATGTGTTCAATTTTTAAACAGAAATATTGGAAAAATCTTAGGTTCAAAAAATCCCCAGAGGAATTTTGTGGAAACCTAGAGGCACCCAAAGATGTGTTTGTCCCAGTGAATTTATAGTTATGGTTCAGGTTATGATAATCAGTTCTCCTGGAATGAGAATTTAATTAATTACATGTTGTGAACTGTCACAGCTACAGGCTGATGGCTGTGTGATGTCTTTCCTAAAAGATGTTGTTACAGTTTCTTTTATACCTTAGTTTTAAACCAAAAAACTGAGGGGTCTTGGTGAGTTAGAATCAGAATCATAGAATTGCCTAGGTTGGAAGGGACCTTTCAGGTCATCTAATCCAACCATCCATCTAACACTGACAAAACCCATCACTGAACCATATGTCTAAGCACTACGTCTACCCAGCTTTTCAGTACCTCAATGGATGGTGACTCAACCACTTCCCTGGGCAGCCTGATCCAATGATTAATAACCTTTTCAGTGTAAAATTTTTCCTAATATCCAATCTAAACCTCCCATGGTGCTGTTTGAGGCCATTTCCTCTTGTCCTATCACCTGGCAGAAGAGAGCAACCCCTACCTCACTATAACCTCCTTTCAGGTAGTGGTAGAGAGCGAGAAGGTCTCCCCTCAGCTTCCTTTTCTTCAGTCTGAACAACCCCGGTTTCCTCAGCTGTTCCTCACAAGACTTGTTCTCCAGACTCTTCACCATCATTGTTCTCCTTCTCTGGATGCTCTCCAGCACCTCAGTGTCTTTCCAGTGCAGTGAGAAGCCAAAACTGGACACAGTACTCAAGGTGGGTCCTCACCAGTGCCAAGTACAGGGACCTCAGCAGCCAGTCCCAGCAATTCTGAGCTCCAAATACAGGATGAGGAATGATGCCATAATTCAGAATGTGTGAAGAGTCTGAGATTAATGTTTATGAGGGAAAGGGGGTGTTGCTGCCTGTGACAGTTCTTTGATATTGACAATGGCTTTCATGCCTGCCTCTGCAACTGATACAGTCCCAGGTGACTGTAAATTATGCTGATAAATTTGAACATGTTTGTGCCCCAGTGGCAGTGCTGAGGTTGTTGCCATTGCCTCTCCTGGCAGGATCCTGCTCCACATTCATCCCTTTGCGCAAGGGCAAAAGGTTTATGATGCACCGTCAGGAGTTAATGGAGCTTTCTGTGGTTACAAGCAGCCTCAAAGGATAAAGTTGTTCTTCTCACTGTGACCTCTCTGGATGGTTCAGTGCGGCATCATCATAATCTTGTGTCCTCTTTTATCATTATGCTGGCCCCTAAACTTCCTTTTCATTGATCTGCCTCACAGGTCACTGCAATTTGCACATGATCTACAGCAGAGAAGATGAGAAAGGGAGGCAGAGAGAAAGTCACCGATAAAAGCCTCTTGCTTAGGCCAGCTGCTTCTGAAGTGCATACATTTTTTTTGTGGGTTCCACATTATAAAAGATGTTTTAGTGTCTGTCACAGTTTCTGTCAGAGCAGAAGAGTTACAGGTGTTGAAGGCCTAGCATCTCCAGCTATTTTTGCTCACTTCCAGAATGAAGGTTTCTTTGTGGTGAAGGAAGTTCATGGTGCTTTGCTGATGAAGTTGCTTGGGTTCCAGGTGAGCTGCTGCCTCTTGTGGAAGTAGCCCCATGCACTTACAGGGGTGAATTGAAAGTACCCTACCTATACAGTGCCCGTTTCTCAATGAAACTGTGGTTATATCATGGGAAGGTGCATGCAGAGATTGTTCAACAACATGACTGCTATGGAGTGCTGCAGTGGACTTACAAAATACTGCTGTGCTGAGGTATTCACTGGCTGCAGGGCAATTTCTGGCTAGGATTTAAGATTTTTACATTAAGTAACACGCGTAAAGCCACAAGGGAAGTTCATGAGAAAGCATGGGTTGGATATGGCTACCTGTGAGACAACCTTTGCATTGTTGTCTGTAAGCAACAAGTCCTCTCCCAGCTAAGGGAGGATGGGGTCAGAGTGAGCTGTGTGTTGTGGTCCATCCCACAAGTCTGCCTTCCTTCTGCATCACTGACACCACTGGTTCCTCCTTGGGTACCTCCTGTGATGTGGATTCATGCCCTTGCTTGGGAGCTGTTGATGTAGTATGAGAGAGGAAAGGCTGAACCTTGACCCTGGCCAAAACTTGTACCCAAGTTTCCTGTATCCCAGTTTAGCTTCAGCTACTGCCATGGCAGACTCACTGTGTCTCTTAGGTTATTTCCTCTGGATCTTTTGGAACTGAGCTAAAAGACATGCTTGTATTAATTAATAGCATGTTTTCAAAGCTTTTCATTTTACAGCTCAGAGCTAATAAGATAATGGACATTATGATCCAAGAATTCTTAGAAAACCTTGATTTGTACATTCTTTTTCAGAGTATTTATTCGTACAACTGTGCTAGTTGCCTTAAAGCAACTATGTAAAGCACCATATGTAAAGCATCATATGTAAAGCACCCAAAATTCTAATTTCCATTCCTGTTCCTTGAATGCCAAGTATCGGGTGGTGTAAAAGACGCTCCAAACACAGATCTCATCTCGGTGTCATCAGCATGATTGGGTCACCCTAAAACAACCAGTGTTTATGAGCAAAACATGGTGGGGGCATTAGGCTGTGTTTATTCGATTTAAGCATCTAAATCCAATTTCGACATCTGTTGTGTCATGTTTAGCTTTTAAATTAAGCTCTCAGGGAAATTAATGTTATGAGCGCAGTAAGGTGATTTCAAAATTATTGTTCCCCGAGATGCATGATTGATGATGTTTTTAATGCTGTGTTCTGCAGGTTGGACCTGGAGAAGCCAGGCAGAGAAGAAGATATGTGCAGAATAAGGAGTACAATGGACATGTTAATTAAGTGAGCTTAAAGAGACTATTATTTCCCTTACTGGCATTTGGCATCTTAATGCCCAGGCACTGTAAACAGGGGCAGGCTTTTCTGAAGTGGGGGGGAGCAGGGAAATTTGTAGAAGAGGTACTCGGAGTTATTGGCTTCATATACCACCCCACAGGTGCAGTTCTAATAGGAGGTAGCTGTTCTAATAACAGGAACAAGACAGATGTTGCAGAAAGACTTCTCCAGAGAACACAGCAGTCCCAGGGTAAGGTGTAGGAAGCAGTAGCGTCCTGACTCTGAAAGTGGTCCAACTACTGAAGTTTCTTAATTTTTGGACATATTCCCTAATTTTGACTTTCTTTTGTAGCCAGTGCAATAATGGGAGAGAAATCCTTAGAGGATTGTCTGAAACCTATCATGATGAACAAAATACATGTGTTTCTAAGAGGATGACTGGTCTGTACGAATTAGGGTGTAGAAAATTAGATGTGAACATAAAGCATTTGCCGCTGGGCAGCTTAGCCTTTGCTCTTTATGCTGACTTGTCTCTAATCTTTGGAGGCCTAGAGTACAGAAGAATTTTCTTGATTAATATTTCTCTGATCTCTATCATAGAGCTGGAATTGTTGGCTATTTCTTGCCTGCAGTTTATCCATATACAGTATTAATGAAGCTATCTCAAAAATAACACAAAGTTTTAGTGAATAGCTAGTCAGAATATTGGCAATAGACTTTAATAACAGATATTACTTCCTTGCCAAAGCAATGACACGTACTGATACTGTGGGACATCTTTATGTGTTTTCATCATTATATGTTTGACATTTATCCTTCCTCATCCTGAGAAATTCTGTTGCAACCAATAACACACATCAAGACACAGAGGAGGAAAAGCTAGCAACAGTGCCAATGAAAAAGAAAGCAATTATTTGTATTTAATTTGCTTCAGGGATCAATGAACCTTGTATCTCTGTGCCATATAATGTAGCTGAATGTTCACTTCATTTTATAAGATTCTAACTGGTACTCTGAGTAACTGAACAAACCTTAAAAAAATTAATAAATAGGACCCAAAGCAAGCCCAGGACTGGAATTTACAACAATCATATAAATTGAAAAGAATCCAAACAAACTCTAAATCTTAGGAGGATGGATAAAAATGATGGCAATCTCTGTCCTTGGTATAAGAAGGACAGGAATTTGGATTCCACTAATTTATGATAAAGCAAAGTGAACCCCTAAATGAAGTAAGGTAGAGTCTTTAAAAGCTCTGATGATTAATTTAATGACTTGGAAAGGTCTTTAGTATGGCGAAATAAACTACTTTTGTATAGTAATTACTTATGGAGTAATTATGCATTATCGTGAGCAATGGGCTTCGAAGCAGGTGACAACACTAATTAAATCTACCCTTGTCCCTGTGAGATAAGTAGTAGCAGTCTAATGTTGATTGCTCCAGAATGGGCCCTGGAGGTAGTAGAGCTCAAAACTTTTTCTGTGGCTAAAATGATACAGTGCAGCCATGCACTGCTCTGATTCAGTTCAGGGCCTCCATGTGGTTTCTGTGTTGGAGCTACTTGGAAATCCTGCCCAGTTTGCAGCAATACAGCATGACTTACGTTCTATGTGTAAGAACTTCCAGGCTCCAAATTCTGCAGTATATTTTAATGGACAAGATTGTGAACCTCAGTAGCTCTGGACAGCTTTTCAAGGAGTAATTTTGCAGTAGTATGAGCTAATACTGAGATGCAGTCTCATGTTACACGTAATTTCATGTTGTGCTGAGATGATACCAAAAACGGTTGATTCCACTAACCAGGTCACCATCAATGATCCATTCCATCTCTTTGCCTTGGACTGGATCTTGTAATCATCTGATCTTACACAGGAAATGTGGCCAGAAGCATGTGGCCAATGGTAGGAGGCTGAAGAGTGGGAATACCAATTGCCTTGGGTCAGTGTAACATCAGATCAACAACCAATCTTCAGTGTGTGTAAGTGGAAGTACAGCATAATTATAGAGAATGTTAAAATTATCCTTAAATATTATCTTTGTCTTCATGGCAGGGTTTAAGCACATGTAAATTTTTCCATCTTGAATTTGAACAAAGATGTTGCATGAAATCAAAATTCAGGTAAAACTTCCGTAAGGTATTTTCAGTAGAGATGAAATGAGACAAGTTCTGTAATAATGTGCAATGTAAGAAAATAGAACAGGTGAATCTGTAAGACATTAGTAAGATATTCACACGTCCCCTTATTCCGTGGGACTTTGGTGGCACAGAGGACCTCCTCTCCATAACTGTGAGCTAGCAAATATAGAATAGAATAGAATCATAGAATCAGATAGGTTGGAAAAAACCCTTGGGATCATCAAGTCCAACCATCAGCCCTACTCTACAAGTTCTCCCCTACACCAGATCCCTCAACACCACATCTAATCTACTCTTAAACACAGTCAGGGATGGGGACTCCACCACCTCCCTGGGCAGCTGATTCCACCAACTGACCACTCTCTCTGTGAAAAACTTTTTCCTAATGTCCAGCCTAACCCTACCCTACTGCAGCTTAGAGCCATTCCCTCTTGTTCTGTCACTAACTGCCTGTGAGAAGAGACCAGCACCAACCTCTCTACAATGCCCTTTCAAGCAGTTGTAGAGAGTGATGAGGTCTCCCCTCAGCCTCCTCTTCCTCAAATTAAACAATCCCAACTCCCTCAATCGATCCTCATAAGCCTTATCCTCCAGGCCTCTCACCAGCTTTGTTGCCCTCCTCTGTACTCGCTCCAGCACCTCGATATCTCTCTCTTGTGTTGAGGTGCCCAGAACTGGACACAAGACTCAAGGTGTGGCCTCACTAGTGCTGAGTACAGGGGGACAGTCACCTCCCTACTTCTGCTGGTCACACTATTCTTTATGCAAGCCAGGATGCCATTGGCCTTCTTGGCCACCTGGGCACACTGCTGGCTCATGTTCAGCCGCCTGTCGACTAGCACCCCCAGGTCCTTTTCTGCCAGGCAGCTCCAGCTACACTGCCCCAAGCCTGTAGCCATCCATGGGGTTGTTGTGGCCCAAGTGCAGGACCTGGCACTTGGTCTCGTTGAAGCCCAAGCCATTAACATTGGCCCATCTATCCAGTCTATCCAAGTCCCTTTGTAGAGCATCCCTGCCCTCAACCAGATCAACACTCCCACCCAACTTGGTGTCATCTGCAAACTTACTGATAGTGTTTTCTATATCCCTATCGACGTCATCAATGAAGATATTAAAAAGGAAAGGCCCCAATACTGAGCCCCGAGGAACATATGATTCATTGTATGATCACATCACCTGAAATTTTACAGTCTTCCTGGACGATCCATTCTGATACTTATCTATTCATCCTATTAGAAGATTTTTCCTAATATTAACATACTGTCTTTGCTTGCATTTCATAGAATCATAGAATCATAGAACAGTTTGTGTTGGAAGGGACCTTCACAGGTCATCTAGTCCAACCCCCCTGCAATGAACTGGGACTTTTTCAACTAGGTCAGGTTGCTCAGAGCCCCATCCAGCCTGACCTTGTATGTTTCCAGGGATGGGGCATCTACCACCTCTCTGGGCAACCTGTTCCACTGTCTCACCACCCTCATTGTAAAAGATTTCTTTTTTAAAATGTCTAGTCTAAATCTATCCTTTTTAGTTTAAAACACTACTCTTTGCCTTATCACAATAGGCCCTGCTAAAAAGTTTGTCCTGGCTTTCTTGTACCCTCTAATTTTTTCAAGCTCATTGTCTTGTCTCCAGAGTCCTGAGGTGTTGTTTATTTTATTCCTCTTTTACTGAATTCTTTCACATATTTGAAAGTTATTGTCATGCCTCCCTTGAGTCTGCTCTAAACTGCGCAATGCAGTTCATAGTCTTTTCTTCCTCAGCGGCTCATCAGTCCCCATTCTCAAGCCAGTCCATGTTCTGCCCTGTACCTGTGATAGTGACCAAAACACGTGCTTTGTGGAGTTTGTGCCCATATGTAATGCCCATATATGACCTGACCAAGACATATACAACTTACCATCTTCAAAGCTATTTGCCTGGACTTCAGTGTTTTTCCTTGCTTTCAGGATGTGCTACATGCAGAGCAGTTTCCTTCAAAGGTTACATTTGCATTATCAGCAGAGAATATGGAAAACGGCACAATTTTGTTTGATTACAAACTACAGATTCTCTAACCAGCACTGTAATTCTAATTGCTTCTTTCTGGGTTCTTCCATAAAGTTTACCAGCTAATTTGCACAACCATGTTCAGCTGTGAAAAGCAGTGCTCAGGCAGAGGCTGCAACAGCTTCCTCTTTTCTTTGTCTGGAGCATCTGTTATGATAGAATAGTAAACAATTTCTTTTTCTGAATAATTCCAAATAATTCATTCAGTGTAATTCACTCCAAGAAAATCTTAGATAGCACACACATGCCTTTTGTTCTTCCTCAACTTCCTACTATTAAGAATATGTCTGATTGTTGTGTGCGATGCAAAGTGGTGTTAGCCAAATGGAACAGGAGCCTGTCAATGATGGTGCAGAGTGGTTGACCTTTATTGATACTACAAACAAAGGAGTCTCTGACATTCAAACCCAAGTGTTCTCAGAAACATACAGTGAACTTTCTTTTAAATTCAGTTTTCACCAGAGTGGGGGGAAAGAGAGAAGAAACTTCTCTCTTAGTACAAGAATAATTAAGCCCTAAAGGAACAAAAATGCTCTTGTGGACTAGGAGAATTAGGGGCTTCTTGAGTGGCCCAATGATGTTGGGCAGGAATGCTGTCATCATTGGACTCCCGTCTGACAGTATGCTTGACTATATATAACTCGTCTTAAACTGTTTTCAATAAACATTGAAATACTGTTCTGTGAACACCTCGTAGACCACAGAGATTGTGAGACTATAGTACATTTTTTGCCTTGGTTCTTTATTGACATCCATTTCTCTTATGCTTCTACAGGCAGCAGTACTGTTTAAAATGGAGAAGGAAGAAATTACTTAAAGAGACAAGCAGTGCAAGGGGTTTGCAAAGGAGCTTTTTGAGTTACAGACTGGTAATTTTAAACTAACTTACTAGTAGAGTGCTCTCTTGAAATGAGAAGAGCTCTACAGTGAAGTGAAGAAGTGTTTAGAGTGCCTTGTAGCCCAGCGCTGAGAGGAATCAGCTGGTTATGAGTGCTAGTGGGTGTAAAATCAAGAAAAAAAACCACAATTTTGTTTCTAGAACCCAGCTAAATACCAACCTTTCCTGGAGATGAAGTCAAAGATTCACAAAACCTAAGCTGGAGAAGACAAGATTTCCACTCCAAGGAAACCCTAGATAGCACACGTGTCTATCAGTGTCAGAGTTGACTTCTGAACTGTGTGAAGGGTTGGTTTTTAAGCCCACATCTGGTTACTTATGCAATTAAGCACTGCACCTTGGAGCCATATGACCAGTCTAGAGTTGATCAACTGGTTTAGCAGTTATCTCAAACAACAACCCATGCCTACCACATGCAGGGAGCTCACTGCGGAGCAGGCAGGGTGCTCTCCTGAGTGTCACTGGACATGGCCACGCTGGATGGTCATTGGACTTCAGTTGCAGTATGCTATATTCTTATAAATTAGGGGAGCATAAGTGATGGTGTAGCATTATTTTGAAGAGGATATGCTATTATCTAGGTAGAATTTGAGAATATGAGCAATTCTAGAGACCTAAGAAGGACTGAGTGACTTGGTCATCACAGAGACAGTTAAAATTGATGGTAGAAAATTTATTCTGGGTAAAGACAGGACAAAACTATGATCTGAATTACCCATGTGAATAACAGGGATCTAAGTTAATGGTGACCACTCCGGAAAAAAAAAATCATCAAACTGCAATTCAATAGAAAGAGCAGTCATGAAATAGCAGCTAATCTTAAAGTTGAACTGGCCTCTAAGTTCCCTAGGAACTAAAGTCGTAAATAAAAATGTGAACAATGGCAATCTTTACTTTACAGACAAGTGTAACTGACACCCATGTTTACCATCCCAAGTCCCATTTGCTCATGGGGCTGAAGGCCTATCGCAGGCATCCCTTGAATTTCCTGAAGTCACTAGGGGATATGTCCCCTCTAGGTGAGATTGATTTTTGGGACCATTGTGGCATCTGCTATCAAGAGAGCATGGAGCAGCTCAGCTGGCCTGTTGTTCTTTGCTGCCATACTCCAATTTCCTTCACAGGTACTGGGGAGCCCTGGGTGAGGTATCCTCTCTGCCTTTGATGGGCAGTGCTGAGCTGCAGTGCTGCAGCTGCTGTTCTCTTTGACTGTGTGTCATAGTGGGCACACACCCTGGAGGGAAGATGAGCCAATTTTCTCTTCACTTGAACAGCCCTGAGGGTGAGGAGAGCTATAAGGTACTGCTTTCTCCCACCCTTTTGGCTTTGCACTGCAGAAAGGGGGTTTCACATAAACATAGAGTTTAGGACACTGTAATCCAAAATCCCTCTGGCAGGTTCCTTCAGACCTTGCTTTTGAGCATGTGGTTCAGGCTGTGTAGGCAGAGATGGGATGCTCCTGGCACAATGGGACTGCCTTGACTGGAGCCTCTGCATGCTGGGGCCACACAGGTAATATTTTACTTTTGCTCAACTTCTACAGCTCAGCTCCTACCAGATGCATTAATAAACCTGATATTTTAATAAGACCTCCTCATAATGTGTTAAATTAAACCTGAGTACATCACTTAAAGAGCAACACAAGATCCTCAGTTTTGAAGCCTCCTGATAGATAAATAATGGACACGATGATAGAGATCTCGAGACAGGGAGTGTGAACTAATTTTCTATATTCAATTTACTTTGATGAGAGACTAAATTGAAGCTGCTATTGCATTGATTATGGAGGTTTGGAAAGAATTTCTGTCCTGCCTCATTTCTACAGATACTTGCTTTCAATGACCCTTCATTAACAGCCCATGTAGAAGTAAACGATGGTATCCTGGGAGGTTTCTGTCTCCCCTACGTCTCATCGTTGCTTCATAAACCTTAAGTGAGATCTTTATGTATAGTGGGATTCAGGAGTTCCAGCCTGCCAGAAATGAAATGTTCCTCCTTATTTTGCCCCAGGGAGAACTTGTAGGTAAGTTATCTCTACCTGCAGACACAATTACTCATCGCACAGCAGTGTTGAGGGATTTCTGGGAGAAGTCAGGTGTTACCCTGGCGGGAGCTGGGACTGCTCACATGAACCAATGTCACCACCTCTGCGCGGTCAGCATGTCGTTCTCTCCATGTAATGCAGGAGAGAATTTATACAGGTGATTGCAAATACTGCTAAAATGAGAAAATATCATATTTTCACCCTTAGAAGAAGATAATGTCTGCATTCCACCTCATTCAGGAGGTATATTTCAAAAGACACGTTCCAAGATTTGTCAGTCATTAAGTGACAAACCGGGTGGCATTCCTTGTGGAAAATTACGTGATGTCAAGCCCTTCTAACCTGGTAAATTTGGAAAATCATTCAAACTTTGATTATCTTGAATGACCATAGCCGTCTCTTCTCTTGCATCTGGAAATACAACAAAGTGAATGTAGGGAGAGAACTGTTTGGATTTTTCTGGAGTGGTTGCAGTTATATCAGAACTCGGCAACAGGAATAGATGCCAGAACCAAACAGTAACACAGTTTTTAGTTTTTTGTTGTTTCAGGTCTAGCAAAATTTTTATTGATCAGCGTAACTAAAAATAAACAGTCAAAGAAGCCAGGTTATTTTGCTGAAATAAAAAACACTGCTTACAGAGTCTGGGAAATATTTTGAAATCACCTTTCTGCTTTAGTGGCATGTACATGTTAAAAAAATGCAAGTTTCTTGTTGCTTCACTGATAGGTTTAGTGGCAGTATGAACATTTAACAGTAATTGCTTGGCAACCCAATTTGCCTCAAATTTAGGAATGCTTGTTTTTTGCAATCCTGTTTACTGAAGGCGGCATTGTTGTAAAGTTAACTGTGATTACTTGTATGGATTGTGTCTTGCACGTGGGGCGAGGTGAGCTCTGTGATCCAGCTATCATTTGGTGTTACCATACAACCATGGGCAGTTACCTCCTGTGGGAGATTGGAAAAGCTTTGTTTTTCTGGGCCACTGGAATGAAGCTTGTGTCTTTTTTTGCCTGACCATGACAGAAATCTGTAAGGGAAACAGCATTGCTATGCCTAGGGTTAGTTCTGCCATGGTAACTCTTTCTGGAGGCTAACAATGAGGAGCAAACAGAGTTTCTTTTTGTGGAGATTAATTGCTGCTTAGGAAGACAACTGAAAATGAAAATAGTGAGGTTTATAGCGTTTTTATTTTTGTTGCTGCTATTAGTAACCCCAGTTGTGCAGTCTGCAAGTAAAATAGTGAAATCTCAGGGAATTTGTCATGAGGAAGGACTGGCACATTGGACCTGAAATGTTGTTTGTAGGAAGGGAAATATGTAAAGCATTTCCTATTTGTCACCTGGCATGGTTCTGCCTGCACAAGACCTACTCTGCAAAATTAATCAGGCTGTTGTTCCAGCCCTGGAACCTGTGGCCCCAGAGGTACCTTACTGAGTTTGCAGCCTATTGGAAATTTTATGCATGCCAAGCTTAAGCCCCAGACAAGCCAAGGAAATTCTTACTCTGAACGTTTAATCTAAGAACTACTGGTTCCTTCTGTGTTGACAGTAAGCACAGTTCTCACATATGACTTTGTATTTAAAGAGAGAAGCCAGGATACCAATCCCTGAATGTAAATGTTGTTATACAAATAATTATTGTTAAATATTTATATTTTGCCCCCCCAATGTTTTACGGTATTTTTAATCAAAGCATGAATGAACTGAAATTAATACAGTGTTGTGTAATATTTTCGCCTTTTTTATTTGGTCAGGAGAACTCCTGCAACTCTTCAGTGCCATCTCTATCCTGATAATGCAGATTTTCCTTTAAAATTTATGGTTCAGATGTTTGCACCATTTTGATTAAATTCAGCCCTTATTCTTTCTTGATTCTCCAGCAACTTGTTCAGAATGACTGGAACCTGTCTTGACAAACATGCCAAGGTTTATGCCTTTCACTGCCTTGACTTTGGTTATGCTATATAAGCTCCTGAAGGTAATAATTTGCAGGCTTGCCTCCCTCTTTATGGAATTGCATAAAACGGCACTTAATGAACTTTTTTTCTAGAAATCCTTCTGTATTCCATAGCAGCTGAAGGTGCACTAAAAGATGCTCAAGGTTCCAAAATGGGGATCTAGTAGCTTAACTGGGTTGTTCAAACATGGGACTTTTAAGAGTGACTTGGGCTGAGCACACCAAGGTAGGATGTTTGGTTTGGAGCTGTAACCACAGAAAAGAAGGTGATTGTCTCAGGGCATTGCCAACATTTTCCTTGAAACAGTCTAAACTTTTCATGGCAAGTTTCATCCATTAGCTCAGCTAGTAAATTCATAAGTCTTACAGCTTGTTAAACTTTTTCCTTCCTAGTTTTTTTGTTTCTTCAAAGTAGTAGTTACAGACTGGAACCTACAAAGTGCTGAGCACTGTGTTCCCCATCAAGCAAACCTCTTAGTGTTAATCATGCTCTGAAAAACGCTGCCAAATTGGAACTAAATCTCTGCACATCGCCTGTATTTCTCCAGCTGGGCGCATTTTTCATTCCTATGAAAGAATGTGCTGCTGAGACACTGAGCTTGGGCTGGGGGATTCAAAGTCCAGTTTGATCTGCCATCGCCTCATTTAGTCATGGCTTAATTTAAAAACCAGAGATGATAAATATTTTGCCTTTTTGATTCTGAACTCTTGGGATGGCATTTACTTCTTAGCCTTATAAGAACACGAAGACCTTATTTTCAGATCTTAGGGTGGGCTGTACATAACGGCTATCACTTACAGGGCAGACATTTAACCCTGGGCTGACTCTGATTAGGATTCCTGCTACCCAGCTTTGGAGCAGAAACATCTCGGAGGGCTTCTTCTCACTGGCTCTGTGCAGCACTGTGTGATTGTGTAGCAAATAGTACTGATGCTTCAGATAAGATTTTAGTCAAAGTCTTATAATTCCAGATAAGTAAAAGAAGGGTGAATTTTAGATTGGCTTTACCCACCTTCATATTTAGAAAGGAAATGTTTTAGACCTTTCGAAAGATGCACATTCTTTATTTGAATTCATTATGAATTCATCATTTTGAATTCATCATTTTAAAGTGCCAGTTTACAGCCTCTGCTTGTGTGAAAGTATGTCTCACTTTTACTCTCTACCTTTTTTAGTAATTGTCATAATTGTAGGCTACAGTCTCATTTTTTGCAATTTTGTATATTATCTTTCTACAGTTCTTCCCAGTTGAGCTCCGTATTGCCCCTTTCTCACTTGTTTCATTAAACACTACATCAATGAACTTTAAGCACGCCAAGGTTAGTAATGTGGCAAAGTAGTTATCCATTAAACATCCAGACAGTAAATTTACTACCTATCTCTTTTGAAGAGGTTATAATACACCATACAATTAATTATTCGTAACTTGAATACATTTGATTCCTGTGAACTGCAAAATGGAACTATTAGTAGAAAACATTACACCTCCATTACGGGAAGAAAAGCAAAAGCTTTTTCAGGTTTATTTAGCAATCTCCGAAGTACCTTGCCTACACAGCATCTTCTGTGAAACATTTGTGCTTGTAAAGACAAGCTCACGTCAGCTGTTCTGATAATAGTGATTTACACTCACTGTGTTGCCTGTCTGTCTGTCAGTGTATCCACATATGAGTTAGTCTGTTCTTCTCAGCATGTTTCACAAACTCTGCTTCCCTTTTCAGGCCAAGAGGCAAAGATCTGATAAGCATCATATGAAGCAGTGGACTGCTAACTGATGATGGATGGATGAAGGCTCTGCAAGGCAGAACTGAGTTACCTTTCTGTTTCTGTGCCGTTTCTGGAGGCACTTCTTCAGCACCAGCAGAAATCAGTGGAAAGAGGCCCAAAGATGTCTCTGTGCTAGGACACCAGGCAGCATGTGTCTTTGTGTATAAGTAAACCTAAGTTAATTTTAATAGCCCTGTTAAAACTGACATCCATGAGGTGGTGCAGCATTTTGCAGTCGCATATAACACTGTTGGTCGTGCTTAAGCTGTTGTCCTATGAGTATTATCCACATTTATGTGAATAAAAATGGGGAGAACAGATCCTGGAAGCATGGGCTTATCTTAACTAGCTCAGAAAGCTATTACTCTGCAGTATTCCCAAGGGGCAAGGCTGTAACACTTTGTAAAATGTAAGGGTAGTATGTAAAAATCTAGTTAGAAATAACCAATGGAAGAGTTAGGATCAAGCTTCTGGGTGATAATGTTATTTTAAAAGAACCTCACATGGTTTTCCTTGGCTGTTTGACTGTAGTTAGTTCATTTACAGGAATTGTTAGAGGTATATATAATTTAGACAACCATAAATACTAGTGCATAAAAGGACAAGGTTATGAAAATTATAAACAAATATACATTAAAATACATAAATGAATATTGTTACAGATGAAAAGTGAAAAGATTATTCATTCATATTAGGTTTTTCTGTCATACTGCAGTCTCTGTAAACCTCCTAAAGGAGAAAATTAATTCTTTTGTTTTGATGATGCCAGTATGGCTTTTTTGAGAGGGTTTTAGAAAGCTGAAGGAATCACTTAAATGTATTGTTATGTCATTGCCATTTTGGAATGTATATACCAGATTTTCTCTTATTTAATTTTCTAGTAAACCTCGTCTCATCTTTTTTCAAAGAAGTTGTCCATAAATCATTTGAAAACAACATAATGAAGGGCAGTGCTGCCACTGACATCTCTCACATGTGGACCCAACTGTTCTGTTGTCATTGCTTGTTATCATCTGCTGACAGACGATAACAGAATAATTCTGGAGATACCGATTGTTTAATTAATTGGAGACTGGGTTTTTTTTGTTCATTTTCTAAAGTCTTGGTTTGTGGTGGCAATTGCAAGCAGCGCTGGAATAATACATCTTTTGTGGTCTTGATGATGCGGGTTTTTCTGTGCTACACATAATTAAAATTTATGAGGTAGTGGGTTAGGAGATACTAGAAGAAGGTCCCTCTGCAGAAATGTTATATACTTCAATATAATTAATAGAAGAGCAAGCCTTTAAAGTTAACTGTTGTACTTTATTTGGCCATTTAATGATAACTTTCAAATAGAAGGGCAGAGGGCTGAGAGCAGCCTGATTTTTAAAACAAAAGCATCCCTTTTAAACCGATCCTAAATAGTTACGGGTGTTATATATAATATACAATATAATAATGCATACAATATTACTATATACTATAATATAGTATATATAATACAATGATATATACAATATATTATGGATAATAATAATTAAGTTTGTCTTAAATGACTCATTATAAATGTATATAAGTCTCATGCTGAATGTGCAGTGATAAAGTGTTTTAGAAGTGTACTATGTACTATGTGAACTCCTGTGATTTTCCCAAACCTGACAATATTTTTCCCAAAACAATCAGGATTTTAATAATATGAAATATAGTGAATTCTGCAAGATTTACCGCCTCTTGCCCATGTTCTGAAAACGTGTATGCACCAAAATAGGGCTAGACCTCTTTCCAGTGCTCTTTGGTTCTGATATGCTTAGCTTTGTGGTAGATGATGTCATTAACAAGGATGAACCAGAGAGCAACTAGTCATTACCAGTTAGGTAACGCAGTTAGGTTACACAGTTAGGTTAACATCACAACCTTGCTCTTCACTGCAGATATGGGGTAAAAAATGCTCCATTCCCCTTCTGAATAGTCATTTCTTGATGTGACTGGTTTCTAGGTTTCACATGCTTACACAACAGAGAAGTCGTCTTAATCTAATTTCTGTTTCTCACACTGAGACTGCAGGATCTGCTTTCAACCTCAGAATATTTGTTGGGCTTCCTAAGCCCAGGAGACACTCATCCAGCATGGACTTGTTCCCGATCAAAGACTTCCCAGCACGTCTTGCTCTTGAAGCCTACAGGTCCGTCACTCCAGCCACCTACTTAGGGAATTTTCTAGGCTGGGGAGTCTCTGTGCTTCTGGTTTAATCTAGCTGGTAATGACATGATAGAACAGAAAGGATGCAATTAAATATATCTCTGTGCCACAAAAGCACTATGCTTAAAGCATTGAGAAATATACCTCTTTGAAAATAACAAGAGATGGGAGGCTATCTGGTGTTATCCATCATTTCCTGAGTGCCTGGGCAGCATCTCACTTTTGATTCCTTCTGACTTGTGGCAATATCATGCTCTTCTAGCTCAGGTTGCAGTCTTGCATGTAAACAGGTCTCTGTCTCTCTTACATGCTGCTCTGGAAAGCACCAACCATTTCCTACCTTTTTTTCACAGGGGAAAAAAATACTCGAGAAGAACAAGAGGAATTTAAAGTAATTGATGGATCTCAGCAGCTCTTAGAGATAGTCCTTCTAGGTCCAGTAGCTTTTCTGAGCTGGGGATTCACCTGGAAGGCAGTTCAATTGGCTGCCTTCAGGCAAATGTAGGCATTTATCATATGATACGGATGTATTTTAATTTCTTTTATTTTAAGTTTTTATTTTGTGTGTTCTGAAGGCCTAAGGTATATAAAGCAAGTCTCATTCTGGCATGCATATTTTAGCTGATCAAAATGTCAAACTGTCTAGCTGTCAAATGCCAAATAGCCCTGTTTCTGTGTATGTGGCAAACAGCTCCAGTTCTGTACATGTGACAGGCTTGTAGTAGGAGAGGGGATAAAACTAAGCAACTTGATAGATTATGTTGAAATGCTGCTAGGACAGCTGGACATGTTGTCCAGCTTGTCATAGCCCAGAGCACAGCCTGGCTTGCTGCTGCTATTTGAAGTTGTGTGTATGTGTGGTGGGGTGGGAGAGGTGGGACTATTGCTGGAGGCAACCAGACTTCACCTGCTATTCCTTATTTCTCCTTTGTCTGGTGCAGGAGTGGCCTGGCATAGCTTTCCCCCTATTATACTACATACACGACAGTCAAAGGAAATTGCAAGTCAGGTGTAGGCCAGCCTGTGTTAGCAGAGCTCTGCATTTTACAGTAAAAGGTATTACATGAGCAATTATGTGCAATTATATCACAGTGCATTATGTACCATGCATTAAGGCAATCTGGTATCTCTGTTAGCTGCTCACAAGTGGGGCCTGGAGACTTCTTAGTGTTGGTTCAACACTAAGACTGAAGTTAGATCAGTGTCCTCCTGAAAGAGCCTCATGTTCTCCTACTTTTTTCTTTTAACATTCTCTTTCTGTATAATTAATGGGAGTTTTCACTTCTACGACTTCTATGACTATTTGCCAGTTAAAAAGCCAGTTAAATATGAGGCATAATGCTAGTGCAGACAGTTTGCTGTGATGGAGTAACATGGTTAAAAGAGCATAAAATTTAAAAAGAAAGAATAGCAGCACATCTTCAAAAGCATCCTGAAACCCACATATGACAATAGATGAGATCTGTGCCTGGAAATACCTTTTATCTTCCCAGGGACACCTCTCTCAATTCTTTCTAAAGAGTAATAGATTTAAATTGATCCAAGACAACTTCAATAATGATACAATCCAACTTGCATTTGTACTCTCTGTTTCTCAGCTGAACTAATTTGAATGCAAAATAGCAATCAAAGAAGTGACCGTTGTGCACAGGAAAGAACAGACCCAAATTTTATCTTATTTGCATTGCAGGTGTTTTTAGCTATTGATTTAAACCATTAACAATCTATATTTGGTTTGGAGCAAAATGGCATGTTTTATGACGTGTCATAAGTCAGATTGTTCTGCTGTAATTTCTAACCTCAGTTTTAAATACTGTCAGCGTCATCTAGAATTTAGAAAAAAAAGGAGCAACTCATCACCATGCCAATTGAACACAAAATGCTGTATGATTTAAATACCTATAGATTCATCATTTACCCAGTTTTATGCTTTCATTTTGCTAAACATGAGATTGGTGATTAAACTGGAGCATAATTATTAGCAACAGAAAGGCTGTTGTCAGATCTCACAGTTTTCTGACCAGGTGCAAGCTTCTGGGATTCAGGCAGAGCCTGCCTGTCAGTTTTATGAACAATCCAGCAAAACAAGTGACTGATTTCCTGTTATCATCGCAGAGGCAGTTTTCAGCAGATTGTCACAGTAAACCTCCGTTTCTGAATAGTGTAATGAACATTCTGATGTTTGCAAAAGCAGTTTTTTATATATAGACATGTGTATAGTGTGTGAGTGTAAAAGCATTAACAATCTGATCCCAGTAGCCGTCTCTCTAACTCTGTATCCTTTTACTAATATCCATCTATTTCACTCTAATGTCAAAGTCAATCAAACACTTTGTGATAATGCAAGCAGAACAGAAGCATGGTCTGCTAAATTAATCCCATGTGACGAGGACTTCAAAAGATGAAATTTCTTTGCTCTGTTTCTCTGGCACACTGTCATGTTCAAACCCTACATGACTGCTTTACCAAGTATTTCTCCAAATCTCGAGTTTATGCAGAATAACATAGGCTGGGCATTGAAAGAGCAAGAAGTTTTTGCATCAGCTCCTTTCAAAGACAAACTTGTTCGGGATTCTGAGTGTTTTGTGGGGTTTGAATCTCACATCTGTGCTGGTGCTGAGGTGATGGCTTGCTGACTGCCTCAGGGAGTGCAGGAGGTAGGAGCTGACCATGTAGAGCAGGGAGAGACCTGCTGATGCTTTCTGTAATTCCTGATAAGGGGCTTTCTTATGCTCAAATCTCTTCCAACTACAGGCTCCCTCTGGTTTGGTTTTTGTTTGTTCGTTTGTTTGTGTGGGGTTTTTTGTTGTTTTTTTGTTTGCTTGTTTGTACTTGCTTCTCTTTCAATAATTTACCATTGGTGTAGGAACCTGGATCAAGAGCAGGAGCCCCGCAGCAAGAGGCACAGAGTGATCAGAGTGCACATAGAATCGTAGAATTGCTTAGTTTGGAAGGCACCTTAATGATCATTGAGTTCCACCCCCTGCCACGGGCAGGGACACCCCCCACCGGACCAGGTTGCTCAAAGCCCCATCCTGCCTGGCCTTGAACACTTCCAGGGGTAGGGCACCCACAGCTTCTCTGGGCAACCTGTTACAGTGTATTACCACCTTCACAGTAAAGAATTTCCTCCTAATGTCTGTTCTATATCTCCCCTCTTTCAGTTTAAAACTATTGCCTCTTGTAATATCGCTCTACTTCCCGACTAAAGAGTCCCTCCCCACTCTCCTGTAGCCTCCTTAAGGGGCTGGAAGTGACTATAGTGTCTTCCTGGAACCTTCTCTTCTTTATAGGAGAGGTGCTCCAGCCCTCTGATCACCTTTGTGGCCCTCCTCTGGACCTGCTCCAACAAGTCCATGTCCTTCTTGTGCTGAGGACTCTGGAGCTGGACACAGTGCTTCCTGGGCTTGGGCTTTAGCCTAGTTGAACATTGCCTGTGCTCCACCTTGGCCAGGTGGTGCGGAGCTGTACTCTGTGGGTGTCGCGCTGTGCCTGCATAGAGGGCATCATGACTGAGATGCAGCAGGCATGTAGAATTATCTGGCTCTCAGTCTGGAGTTGCTTCAGCTCTTGTCAGGTTGGAGCAGACAGCTTTTGCTCTGGAGAGTGGCAGCTGCTGTGGAAAACTGCAAAACTGCCCACAGCTGGGTGACCAGAGAGCTACAAGGGGTCTTAGGCTGGTAACCTTGTTTTGGACAAACTGGTTTTAGCAAATGAGGCTGTGTTTTACTTTCTCCACCTCCACCCTCACTTTTGTCACTTTCTCGATATAACTGGCTACCTAGTTTTGCTAGATCAATCTAAATACACGTATGGAAAAACATCCAATCTAAAAATAAAGACTATTTGGTGAGAAGAGAAACATTTTGTCAATATGCTTTTAAAGTGTTATTCTGCAGGATAAAAAGTACCACGTTGGAGAGAGCAGTTGGTAAACAGTTTTCCTCTTTCACTATATTGTACTGTAAAGTCATTAGTGGACTTGACATTTCTACCCCTCCTTGAAAATATTCGTCTGCTGTACCAATATTGGAGCTGAATTGATGCTGAAGCTTTCAAGTGCATCCTATTCGCCTGTGAAATAGAAACAACTAACCAGAAACTCATACACAATAATTACACACTAACAAGCCTGTTTATTCTTCATCTTCTTTCGAAATATGTGCCCTGTTACTCACAATTTTATAAACACAACAGTAAGTAACTCTGAATGTTTTAAAAATAGGTCATAAAAGCAATCCAATTTCACTTAATGCATATGTACAGGAGCATGAAAGACTGGGCTGCCTTCTCCATCACTGGAGGGAAACAGCCCTGGCAAAGATGAGTAAGACCCTACAGAAGAGCTACGTCCTACAAGTGTTGGGGGAGGACAGGTTTGGATTAAAATAACTGGACTGAGATGAAAAGACAACTTTAAATATTGATAAAAGGAGAGGAAAGAGTTAAAAATGATATATTTATGAAATGGATTAATCTTTTATTAACAATGACTTAGATTCTAAGGAAGGTAATTCAAAACCTCAAATTCATTGCTCAGCCTAACATTTTGGTTGAAAAACAATGTCACTTTGTTAGTTTTCTGCTATTGTGTTAATATCACAATGGTTTAACTGCTATTGGAAATTAATACTTGCATGTAAATAAAGCTTCCTTACCTGGTAGGAACAGGAAACCTTTTTAGTAAGAGTGGTTTTGCAGTTTGTGAGTCCCAGGTGTCTTCACAAGTCTCAAAGAAAATCAGTCTTTGAATTTCCACAAAAATAGGACTTATACATGGATTTGGAGCTGGGAGCTTGGAAATGGGTTGTGTATAGGAATTACTGTTCTCAAAGAAATGGCTTTAGCACCTTGGTACGGTAAATACGTCAGCTACAATTCTCTTCAGCTCACCATCAACAAAAAGATAAAAGAGCAGGCTAGTCTGGGAGCAGGGAGAGATTTATACCTTCTGATGTTCTCCTAAATACTTATGTTTGTAGTGCTTCACGATTTTTCATGTGATATCCTTGCAACATCCCTCTGAAGAGGATGTTGCATGACTCTCATTTTACCATTGGGAATCTGAAAACAGGGAAGCTAAACTCCTTTGATTTGGATCAAGCAGCTCACTTAAGGGCACGGAGAAGTTTTGTGTTGAATGGTGAAATGGGCAGGGAAGTCCGGCTGTTCTAACCGCCAGGCTGATGCTAGGTAACTGGGAAACTGCTGGATCTGCTGGATCTGGCCTTCAGTGCCAATTCATTCATAATCACAGCCAGTAATACCCGTCACTAATGCAGCAGATTCTCCTGGCCTCCAGTGAGAAGACAGGCTCTGTAGAAACTTAAATACTTTAAAGACCCTGAAGAGGTTGCCCTGGCATAACAAGTCTTGTGTTCTGCTCATAGGTGGCTTATCCTCAACATTTGTCAAGGAAGAGGATGAAGTATTGTACTTTGTAAATACTGGTTTATTAGAAAGTAAGCCAGGTGGTCCAGTTTTCTTAAATTCTGCCTGAAGCTGGAAGATGACAACCTCAAGGCTAACTTCTCTATGAAGTCAGTGGAGAGAGGTGAGTCTTTAGCCTGGAGGGCCCTGACTCTCTGTAGAGGTGCGTCTACCTTTCTCCACAGGGTGGATGGGAACTTTGTGGCCTCTGTTGATCTCTGCATGGTTGGGGCAAGGCTCATGCAGGACAGATATCTTGGTGGTGTCCACATAGATTATGAGGAGGCTGATATGTCTTTCCTTCCCCTGATGTGTTATGTAGCTCTCTCTGGGATGAAAAGGGGGGAGATGGCATGGCAGCAGCACCTGGCTGCACAAGACCTCATGGCTGAGGGGTCCATGAACAATCCAAATACTTTTGTGTCTCTTGCTTGTCTGAGAACTCAAAGTTCATGTTTCTGATTCTCCTGCCTATTTACAGGGTCTTTAAATAGCAAGCGTGCTGGTGTCCTGCCTCCTGGGAGAACAGACATTGCACCTTGCCACAAATGCCTGCAACACAGTGGTGTGACATGGGAGAAAGGGAAGGGAACACCCTGCATGTGCCTGAGCTGACAGAGCCAAACCTTCACTTGGGAGTTTCCAGACTTCTATTTGCTGACCAACATCATCCTCCTCATACTACTGTGTTTTCTTTCCAAGGATTACTTGATTAGCTCCAAGAAAATCTAAATACTTTAAACCCAGTGTTGAAAAAACCAGCAGGTGCTTGAGGAAAAATAGCTGGCTCTTAACACATAATTACTATTATTTTTATTTCAAGGTTAGCATTGTAAACAGAAAATTGTGGTCATTTCTCACCTAATACATGGCCACCTTTCTCATAATTTCTTCCCTGCATATTCTTTGACAGAAGAAGTGAGGGGGAAGTGGGAAAAGGGAGAGAAAGAGAATTGCTGTTGACTTGAACTATTTTACAGGTATTTTTCATTGTCTCTGCTTATTTATTACTGGGAAGAGATCAAGCATAAAAAAATTCCACTTCCTTCTGCCTGTTTGTGCCAAAATGCAGGGAAAATTGTACCTGAAAGAGGTAGGGGCAACTTCGCACACTTTTACAGGCAGACGTGCCTGCTCTGTACCAGAATCTATTCCTGACCTTCTTCACTCAATACCAAGTTTTAAAGAGATGATTAGAGCAACACTGTATTTAACACGTCAGCTAGGCAAGGCTAACTTTGTCCTTTCTAGTGGTGTCTTTTTGAGAGGTAGGGCAATACTCACAGGTATTATCAGAGGTGTATTTTCTTTTCACTTTAAGCTGAAAAAAAATGATAAAATAGGCTTTCCAAACAAAACAGCAGCTGGCAATTTTTCTAGAAGACACCATCAAACAAGCAAGAAATCCAATTCAGTTTTTATCTCTTAATGCCAGAAAGTGAGTGAGGTTCCATTTGGGTCAAATGTATGAGCTCCTTGACTGGCACAACAAACAGAAATATTCGATGGATTTGTAATTTACCCTAGAAACTGCCTGGTCTGATTGAAAATAATGATGTCTGACTGTGCAGGTTCAGTGAGTTGTCCTTTGCTAATGCACAGCTAACCAAGATCTGCCATGCACAGATGCTGGAAAACCAATTAGCTATTCTAAGAAGCATTGGCAGATAAAATGTCCTGATTAATCACACAAAATATGTGTATTCCCTTATTTCTGTAACTCCTGTTTGAAAATGATCACTAATCGTTTTGAATGAACTCATTTAGCTGCTGAATATCCCAGCAGGATTTTGGGTTGGTTTTTTTTAGCCAGATATAATTTAAATATAATTTGATGAATTAATCCTTAGGAAAGAACATAGCTGTGCATATAAACTGATGTCAAATATATTTATACATATGAAATGTGTACATGTAAGCAACAAAAGAGGCTTGCTTACTCTGCTGTATATCATAAAAAACTGGAGATCATTAAATTAGAATGACTACATTATGCTAATTTATTTTTTATTAGTGTCTTACTAAAACATTTTACTGCCAACTGTACTATTTTTTCTCTATATGTTATTAATGCAGACATACTAGTATGCTAATGCATTTGTCTTTAAATAATTTAAATAGAGTTTTATCCAGCCTTCAGAATACTTGTTCCTCTAAACTTACACTTGTGAAAAGAAAAATCAGTGGCTCTTTCAGTGCATGGATACTGAATAATAGAGTCTCTTCTCTTTCTCCACAGGATCAATAGGAAACACATGAGAAATATTTCCCTAAAGTGAAATCATGCTCAGTGTTTGGAAAAACAGGTTTGTTTACACAACTAAGGGTGAGAGAGAGGTCAAGAAAAATAAGTAGACAAAAGGCTGGAAACCAGATGAGCTAGCTCAGGAAGATGCACATCTGCTTATGGTATTTGAGGATCCCTTACAAATACTTTTTTTGCCCAGTGAAGACGCTCAGTACAAACCAGCAAAACAACTGCCTATCCTAAAGAGGGAGGTATCTCTTTACTATTCACCCACATGGAAATACTGCCCATTTTGTCTCAGCCTTTCCTATCGGGCACAGCTCCTCCTTTCTCAAGTCAGGAGGAAGGAAAAACAAGTTACTGCAGCTCTTGTGAGGGTGAACTTCCCTTTCCTCTTCTCCTCATGAGCTCAAGACCAGTCACTGGAGGGAAACGGCACCTGTACTTCCCTCCTTTCTGCTCAGAAAGGGCTACCCAGGAAACAGGGTAAGGGGGCTCGGACCACACTTCACAGAGACCCTGTTTGGGTTGAAGTTTTCTGCTTTCCAGCCACTTGGTTGAGGTCAAAGTAGGTAGGGGATAGCTAAGACAATGAGGCAGAGAGCTCCCAATGGCAACACGTTGATTAAGACCAAATGCCTGTATTTTCTGCTCTTTTCTCATGCTGAGGATTTGGCCATTCATGCATTTTTTCAGCAGACGTTGCTGAAGCACCCCATTCCTCTCCTTTATTTGAGCTGAACCTGGAGGCACACTGGGCTACCATCCAGCGAGCAGCTCATGAACACTCACTAAAAATATGATCCAAACACATGTGTCCTGCAGATACTGTTGCGCAACAGAAAGAGCCTGCAGGCTGCCAGTTTCAACCTTGGAACCCAACTGTTGTCATTAAGAAGTTGATTAAGAGGCTAACATTCAGTCCAGGGAAGAAAGCACATGGGAAGCCTGTGGTGTCTACCATAGCATCCCTCTCCACATCTCTCTCAGACACAACGTGGAGACTATTTAGGCCAGGACTGAAAGTGAGCAGATAAAAAAATCCTGAACCCACCTTCTCCCTGTTCTTGCAGGCTGCCTTTGAAGGTCAGCCACTGAGAAGGACACTCAGCATGTAAAGGTAAGAGTGAAAGTGGGCTCCTGCAGCACCAGGAGCGCAGCCATGTCTTCGTTCATCTTGCAGGTAGATGGCAGGATACCACTGCTCATGCACTGTTTGATTTAATCAAGGGTCAGAGAACTTTGTGTGGGTAAACATTGCTGTAATGTAAACAGCCTTTGTCTTGGAAGGGGGGATGTTTTGCAAGCATAGCTGTTTTCCAGGCTATTTCTTAACTATGTGGGTGTCCAAGCTACCGGGAGGAAAAAAGGTAATCAGAGAATTTGGGCAGGTGCACATATGCCTCTGTGCAATGGCTTTAAGATGTTAATGAAGTGATCCTTATTTTTGTTCAATGAAAACCTTTTCTTCATATTTTAGCTATATAAAACAATACACAACATGAGAGAAAATGTATTCAATTACGCCTCACTCTGCCTTAACATGAAATTGCTTAGTGTTATCTCTAATAAACCTAGAAACGGAGAAGGAAAGTACAGATTGCTCTGTGCGAGGTCTAATTTTTTGTATGCATTATATTAACTATCTCTGCCCAATTTTGTGATAATAAGGCAAATAAGGAAAAAGCCTCAGTTGAAAACCCCAGCATATAATCAGCAATTACAAGTGGATAGTGCTTCATTGTAGGGGTTTTTATGGTCATTATGGATGGTAAGAGTCATGTTTAAATATTTGAATATAATTTCCCAGAATCAGTTAGGTACCTTCATCGTAATGACTATTGATGGAGCTGTTTGTGCACTCACCACCCTGTTTTCTGAGATTGTGGCCTCTGAAATCTGTAATGTTGCTGCTTTCAGCCACAGGTGGATAATGAGGTCCTAAGGTGGCATCACTACAGGGGAGCTCAGAAGAGTTGTAGGAGCAGTGATACTTCTCCTATGGAGAGACTATAGCTTTATCTACACTCCCTAATCTTTGATTTAACAAGAGACCAGAAGGATGTGACTTAGTCAAAATCACTCCCTTCCTAAAAAATGAGGGAGAAGGTTTGACCAACCCACACTGAACTCAAACAAGGAGATTTGTACGCTGCCAAAACAGAAAAAAGAAAGTTTCCTCCCTATTTCATGTTTGGATTTGGTAAGACTTAACAGACCTCAGAGAGGTTTATAGACATTTTTAGACTCAAAAAGGACTGATTAAGAAATTCTCCAAAGTTAGAATGGAATAGAATTGCTACCAAGGACCATGTATGTGCTAAGAAAATACTAATATGCAGAGCTGAATTAATCCTCAGACTCTCAGAGTGTTAACAAACCTTTCCAGATTATGAAGGAGCTGAACCACACCTTACCAGTTAGTACTGTGGAAATTGATCACTTCCTTAAATATCATAGCCTTTCTTACCTTGGCCTTAAGCATTTAAGAGACAGTACAATTAGTCAAAAAATAATTATTCGTTAATTGAATTTGTAAAATTCTCAGCCAGGAGGTAATTTATATCCTTGATTGGGCTACAAAAAAAATGCACTTTCTTTCTGCCAAATACACAAGTGCTACAATGAAAAAAATATAGTTGAAATAATTTAATATTCTCCTTGGTCAAGGATAAAGGTAATGGTGTTGAAAAGGAGCTGAAAAACAATAAAGAGCTTGTGCAAGGGAGGGAATCGTGGTCCAGCAGAAATCTTACACTGCTTGTGGTAAAGAGGGCACGTTCATGCAGTCTGCAAGTATAGAAAAGGCGTAGGCAAATTTAACATAATTAAAGTTGGCTTTGCTTTTATGTGATTGATAAAAACTAGTTGATTTTATCCTATATTCACTTTGTATCTTTCTATCTTGGCTGTATGCTTGCTTGCACCTAAGCATTTGCAACACCAGACATTCTGAATTGAAGCTGGAAAAAGTTGTCTGCCATGGGTTGGAGTACTCCAATGGCTAACATCCTTAAGTTTCTGGAGTCTGGTACTGCTCTGGAAATGTCCTGGTTCTGGATGTATCCACCACCTACTTCAGAATCAAATTCTTCTTGGTGAGGTGAACACCAGTTCAGTGAGGATTTTGCTCACATTGGCCATCCATCCCACTGAGCAGCAAGGGGAGAGGGGCAGCTTTCCCTGTGGCACAGCTGCAAGAACCGAAGGGGTTCAAGCAGAACTGGAGGAAAGAAGTTAAACATGTAAGTGGACTGTGCCTGTGCACGGGAGCCTTTAACACAAAAGCCAAAAAAGGCTGTGTGTTGGCTGAAAAGACCCATACCTGCAACGTCTTTGGAAATGACAAAATTTTCCAGCTGCTCCTCATAAAACGCTTTTGTTGATGGTTTATAATGTGTGCATTCACTTCCTGCATGACAAAACCAGAGACATGCACATGAGAAACACACAGGCATTAAGCCGTCTGGGTTAAATTCATCTTTTGTGCAATTCCAGCAACATTTCTCTGTTGGATTTGGACCCTCAATATTTACAGGAAAATCTGGATTGAGTTGAACTTGCGTGAACCAAGCCAAATTTGTAATTACAAGTCCTGGCAAGGAGTGTGTCTCTTTCCTGCTTATTTTGTATTTGCCATTGTTAACAATGAGTGATTGCCTCTGTTATTCTCACGCCAGCCTCAAATCTATGGAGAATTCAGGGAGATGAGGAGCTTGATCTGAGAGAAATTGAAAACATAAGGCTCAAATTAAAGCACTCTGCAAGTTAAGTGAACGTTTTTAACTATCAAAATCCAGGAAGCAGTGGGTGGCAGATAATTTTTTTCCTCCATTTAATTCCACAGTTTAGAATATCACCTATTGTTTTGTGAAGGAAATTGGTACATTTGATTAAATCTTGAATTATATACCACACAACACAGGCTTAGATACAGCTTTTCCTTTTATTACAAAACTCTTAAATTAAGAATTACTCCTCTTACTGCTTCATTTTGCTTCCCTTCCTATGATTCCTGTGTTCACAGCCTTTCTACAAACATCATTCTATATGTTTCAGTGCGTGTACCTTTAGATAATAGATACAAAGAGTGTTTTGCTATTTATAGCCTGGTTTTGTTTTTTTTTCTCTATCTACTGCATGTTATTCTCACAGGGCTAATAGTATTTTCCCTTCCTTATATTCCTGTGCTGTGAGGGTGGTGTTGGTAGTAAGGACATAGGATTTAGCATCCAGAATTCACAGTTTTTATAAGGGAATTTGTAGTTGTGAGTACCCCAGTGTAGCATCACTTACCAGGGAGGGCTAAACCATCTTGGGGTCTTAGGAATCCCTGAATTCCACTCTATAGCTTTATTCCTTTCCCCAGTATGCTGTATCATCTCACTGGGATGGTAGGTCACTGGTCTCCAGCAGCTCACAGATTCAACAGCAATATGCAGTACAGCCTCAGGAGCATGGTTGGCTGCTTCTCTCTTTCCTACCATCAGATTTACAACCCTCTGCTGATGTTTCCTTGGGCACTCCAGCTCAGTAAGCCTTGGTGCTAACATTACTGAGCCTGGTGGCAGTGCTGTCCTCTTTGATTTCTTGTTTCAGGCTCTCTTCAGATGCAGGGAGTCATCCATATGCCAGTTATACTAAATAGGTAATAAGAGCAGCAGTAGGTCCTGTGGCCTGACCTCTTGTGTTTCACAGTTTGTAGGACTCTCCTAAGTTGATTTGTGTTTGACCTAGAGTACTGGCTTTTGAACAACATTGTTTGTTTTAAAATTGGCATTTCCAGAAAGTGTGTTTCATATGCTGTTTTCTACCAAAACCAGATTTTGCACCTCATTTCTGTTGTAAATATCTCCAGCATTAACTTTCATCTACTTGCTTTTCTTTCTCTGCTGAGCCGAATAATCCATTAGCAAAGTTGTATTCTCTCGTTGGCACTTTCAAACTCATCAAGTTACCTTCTAACCTTTTACTTCATTAACTAATTAGATTGAGTTCCTGCAGTTACTAACAGTTGCTTCCTCTTGTTCTTTAATCTTTCTCAGTGCTGCCTTGATCCCTCTCAGTTATCAAAGTCCTTTCCAGGACATGATATTCCAGTCGTGATTACATTAATGTTCAGTGTAAAAACAAGACCAACTTCTCATCTTTTTAGGAGATCTGGAACTCCTTTTTTGGCCACATAACTGAACTGAGAACACATGTTCCTTCCTGGGAGTTATGTTCCTGCTTGCACGACAACTCATATTCATAAGGGACACTAGTTCTCCAAAATGAGTCCCCAGAAATGTCCTCCTTCCTTTGTTCTAGACATATGACCACCAGCTGGTCTTAATACTACGTTTTTTCTTCTGTCCACCTTGCCAAGTGGTAAAATTTTGCTAAGCACTGAATGTTTGCTTTCATGTTCCCCATTTCATACATCTTCCTGCTGATCTATGGATATGAAGGAGAAAGCATGTGAGTCTTTTTTGATGTGCAGCAACATCATGCGTCACCTCTGATGCATCATAAAGCACCACAAATCCCTCCATTTCAGTCATTTATCATCTTAATTATATACTTCTCACCCAGCCTTTGTGTTATCTACAGTTCTCATCAACGATGACTTTATGCTTCCTTCCGCATCTCAGGGAAAAAAAGTTAACTGATGTAGGACGGAGACTGGATCCCCACTGAACCTCACTAAAAACACACAACTTTACAGTGACGTTCTGGTATGTAACTGCTTGCCAGTTTTAATCCATTTAATGTGTGTAGTGTTGATTCATAGCATTCTTAATCAACTTTTTTTTGCAATATATGGTACTGACTTCATAAAATGTCTTGTAGAAGTCCAAATATAGCGATAGCATTACCTCTATCAGCCAATTTGTAATCTCATCAGAGAAAGATATCAAGTTAGTTTGACAGGATCTATTTTCCAAAATCCCCCGCTGAGTGACGATAATTATACTGCCTCTCTTTTATTCCTTATTAATTGGGTCCTGTATCAGCCTTTCCTTTATTTTGCCTGGAATTGATGTTAGTCACTCTGACAGTCTTATAATTACCTGAGTTGTATCATTTATTCTCTCTTAATTTTACTTTTTTTTTTTTTTTAATGCTGGTGTTACATTACTTTTTCTCATCTTCTGGAACTTCCCTGGTATTACAAGAGTTACTTGTAATCAACGCTAATGGACATGAGAGGTTTTCACCTAGCTCCTTTTAAGCTCTCATATGCTAGTTCTGAGTCTTAGCTCTATAAATACGCCTAAAATCAGTAGCTCTTATTTGACTCTTCTGATGCACTGTTGGAGTGAAAATTGTTTCATGGTTTTCTTATGAGATGATTACATCATCTGATTCTTGGCCAACTATACAACAGTTATTTATTGAACACTTCTGCCTTTTCTGGACTATTTTTGGCAATTTTATAATTTCCAGTTCCACTGTTAGGATTTCTTTTGCTCCCTTTATGTTCAAAGGCTCCTTTTGAGTGTTATTAGCCCTGTTTATGATAGATTTGCATCCTTTGGCTTCACTTACCATTTTTTTTTTTGTGTTAAAATTCCCAGCTCGTAACCTATATTCAAATCTACAGAATCATCCATTTTCTTTCTTTTGATTTTTTCTATTTATTTCAACCTTTTTTAATAACCAAAATTGGTTTGTAGCTGATACGGTCTTCAACATCTGCAAACTGTCATTCACATTTGGCCCATCAATCCTTTTAAACCGGTAACTTGTACTTATGAGGTCTAGCAACCTCCTTAAAAGGTTAATTCCAGTGAATAAATGAAACAATAAATGAAATAAAAGCCACAACTTTCTGTAAATGGTAAGCTTCCAAGAGGTGACACTTGTCAGAGATGACCAGAACAGAGAGGGGCTGTTCAGACAAGCCTACCCTTTTTAAGGGATGAGAAAACAGTTTAACTGTGTGGACAAAAGCTGTGCTGTTGCCTTGCCTTGGTGGACAGAGAACTGCCCTGGATCATGGCCGTTGCTAACACAGATGTGGCCACTTCTCCTACATGGCCGTAGGTCTTCTCCCTGTGTGTTCCCACCTCCATGAATTGTGGGCAGGCAACTCTCAAAGATGAGCTCAGTGGATCTCAAAAGCCTTGACTTCCTTATAGGGACACCTCCAAACTAGCTGTCTGAGGAGACACTGTGGTAACTGTGTCCTTTCTGTTCCAGTACAGCAGCCAGAATTTATCCCTAGAAATGAGTGTGTAACTTAAAATAGCATGGCTGGGGGGTCCTTTTTAAGGCTTACTGTGTTTTTTCTCTCTGTTGTTAGCCTGGAGGCTTAACCTGATGCGGTTTCTCTGTCAGAAGGGTCTGTCTTGGTAATGAGGTAAACACAGAGGTTTGCCTTCCTCTGCCCTCACCCCTTTCCTGCAGGAGGTTCATCAGCATCTCCTGGGATTTGTGTGTGTAGGTGATGCTATCCTTTTAATAAAAGTTAAATGGGTCCAGGCCAAACCCCAGTGAAGACAGCACCTTCTGGAGCACCTTCTAATCAGGCTCAGGCACAGACTTTTGCCATCATAAAGGATGCAATAACTGTTTTAGTTTTGTGAATGAAACCCAAACCCATTGAATTGTGTTAGGATGGCTAGAAGACCTCGGGATTACAAACAGAGTCAAAAGTGATGGAGAACCCAAACAGCAAACAACAAGGAGAGTGGGACCAGTTGCTAGTGATTGGTTGCACAGACCCCATGGCCTGGGGAAGGGTGCCTGGGGATGCTCTCTGTCATGTGGCAGCTCAATACCGTGGGAGTCTGAACACAACGACAAGAAAATTCTCTTCATACTTACTATCACATAGGTATTATTTCAGCTGTATTCAATGAGAATATTTTAAACCATTGCAAACTGCATGCATTATGCTTTAAAAAAAAATAAAAATTTGCAAAATAGGTAATTCACATAAAGTGGTATGACTGACATCCAGGCACTTTCCAAAGGAGGATAATTTCTTTTATAGCCTGCACCACAGTAGTTTTTGCGTTTAGGGACACAATTTCCTTCATATGGAAATGTACTCTTGATAAGAGCTCGCACACCTTTTTCTGCAGTGAATCCAGCTGAGAGGATGTCCTGGTTTGAAGTGTGGAGGGATCTAGAACTCTTCACACGGGTTGATGTCCTCCTTTGATGATGGCAGTTGGAATTTCCACCTCCCTGGGAATGCATGTTCATCCTGCTTTCCTTGACAAGAGATGAAATGTTCTGATCCTTTGATATCACCCACTATCTTGCAGTAAATCAGTGCCAGCCGAGGAATTTTTACCATGTTCCAGCCCAGGGCAATTCACTTTGGGAACAAGCGGCTTCTTTGGAGGCTGTGCTTGTCCTGGGGGACTGTGTGCTCACCTAGTGACAACTTCAGAGGTTGGGTGCTGAGTTTCTAGTCCCCAGAGAATGTGATATACCAAGGGATGCTTACTGAACTCCTGTAGAAGACATTGCAATTTGGGTTTTTTTTTGCTCAAAAGGCACTCCTCATTGACTTTGTTGTGGCATTTGCTTTGAGTGGGGAGTGGGGCTGTATTTTTTCCTGGCAGATAAAGCTGAATTCACTGCTGTTAATGAGATGCTTGAGTATTTTGGTTATGTGCAGCACAGAGAAGCTAACAGATAAATACAATTTCAGTGAAATATACCCAGAGTGTCTGGCCTGTAGTAGCAGGGCTTTATCGTATGAGCAGTCAAAACTGCTGATAAATGAGACTTTGGGACTTATAGGAATAATTTGTCCCTAAAACCTGCACAGCACAAAAAAGGCTCCCCAGCTGTATGGTAACGCTGTGCTGTAATGACCCTGTCCCTTTTGATGGATCCTCTTCAGTAGTTAACTGGAGATGGTTGTCTTACCCTTCTTCAAGCTTCCTAAGAGGGCAGGAACCAATTCTATAAACTTGGGATTTTAAGAAAATATGTAGAACTGGGCAATCAACCTCCAAGAGTCTCCTTGTTTGTTTTTTGGACTGTACCTTTATCGTTCACCCATGATTAGGTGGGCATGTTAAGATTTTCTGCTGGTGGAAACATGCTGAAAACAGTGGTTTCAAACACAGTAAACATTAAGATTAAAGCTTCACTGGAAAATATATCTGAGGTTGTTTTTTAAACATAGCCAATAAGTGTCCTGCCCCCGATACGAGCTGAGCAGCGGGCACACTCTAATTAAACAGGCATCCACATCCTGTTGCACAATGTTTTTTTTAGAATAGAAAAAAAAATCTATTTAAAGCTATTTCCATTAGTACTTATGTAGCCTGGGTTGCAGATGAGTTAGTATGGTCTTTCCCAGTAGTGAAAGCAGCTATAATCCCAAATTAACCTGATGTTTACGAAAGGTTTCTGTATGATTGGATCTGGGGGAGATTTTGTTTTACTTCTGCTCATGTATTGCTGTTACCTATACTAAAAAAAAGTCTAAAACTTGGGAATATAAACTCAATAATAATATAAACATGAGAATGGAAAAGTTGTATCATATTAACTTTGCACTGCAAGGTCAGCACGTTAAAAGCAATTAATTCATCACAACGGTGAATCTACCACAGTTCAATAGCACCACTGGATTGAGAAAGTTACTGTAGGGATTGGCTTTATCTAGAACCTTTAAATAATGGATCTTATTTTTAATTTTTTACTTGGTAAAAAAACCCCTTCGCAACCCCCCCTCCTATATTGTCCAGAAACTTCTGAATGATTAGGAGCCACTATTATTCTTTGAACAATTAAGAGCTCAGGAAATGCACAGAAGAGATTTCTAAGAAAATGCCAGAAAATCTTTGGGCTATATTTAGCAATCATGACAACTCTTATAACTGGAGAAATTTTAGCTGGTTTTACAAACTTCTATCAAATCTGCCATGAAACAAATAAAATAATAAAACAACAACAACAACAACAACAAAACAACAACAACAAAAAACCACAATAAAATTGCACTGTGGATTTCTGCTTCTTGAGAACAATGTTTTATTGGTTCCACTTGAACATACTGAAGTGTGGAAATGATCACAGGTTTGGCAAGTTCTTACATGCCCAGAAACAGATGTACAGATAATTTCACAGACGTACATACTTTATATGGATGCAGATGTATAATGTGGGGACGAGTAGCGTTGAAAAATCAGATTTGTGAGTATGCTGGATGTCTTCCCTCCTCAGTGAAGTATGCAATTCTGCATTGATTTCTGACAATATTTATTTGGCTAATAATACTTTGATTCTGGGTTAAAAATTACTTGTTTTGTGCCAATGTTTCTTGTAAATGAGCACTGGCTCTTCAGCAGTGAGGTGATGGTCTCCCATTCCCAGGTGGCCAGGAAATTATTGGGGGGATTGTGCAAATTGCTGGCAAATGGCAGCTTAATCACATCAGTTGCTTCAAACACACATGGACAACGAATGGGAATGAAAAGATGAAGCCTATATAAACAACAACAGTGGTATCTCACGTCCAGACCTTTTGAGATTCAAAGGATGAACAACCCGTGTAGCAAGTCTGTGCTTTGCCAGGTACATTTTGCCGAGCAAAGGCCAAAAGCTATACCAAAACACTCTCCTGTGAAGCTGTGCTTGAAGTTTTTAAAAATCTGAGCAGGGTCAACACCTGATCTGCCATCTTCTCTGTAGAGAAGATGTTCCTCTAGCTCTGGGCAGAGCCCTGCTATTGTATGTGTAGGACAGCTGGCAGCACGCCGCCTTTGTCTTCCAGCCTGCAGCTGGTCCCTTCATCTGACCCACGCTGATGCTTCCCAGAATTTGGCTCCCATTCAAGCTTTACGGCTCTTATAAAGCCCTTTGTCTTTTCTTGCCTTGGGTGGAGGTTAGAGTAATGCATAAAGGGAGTCAAAGTATTTAAGTTTGTTCTTTCTCTCATGAGAGAACGTAGAGAGAAAGGCATTTCCACAAGATCTTAAACTCTTAAACATGATGATATACGATCATCATGATTACAAAGTGGGTAGCTTCATATTTACTTACACAGCCTCTCAGCAGGCAACAACCAACAGGTGAGGCTACAGACAGGACAGCAGTCAGATAAGGGCCACCATATCACCTCTTGCTGAATTGCTTCTATTTGCTTAAATAACATCACTGCTAATTTTACTAAAAGAATGTATGATATTAGTAAATAAGAACATATTGTCAAAACGCAAGGAAAGGAAAGGAGACTAAATGTACTTACATTAAGCAGAATCGATTTGCAGTTGTGTCTGTTGAAGATGTGTTTTGATTTATTTCACCTGGACCTTAGTGCCTGACAGAAAGTTGTGTAAGTGGATTAAGAGGAGATGGTAAGAACTAAAATTAGATAAAATAAATAATGAGTTTTAACAGTGTAAGAACTTTAGAAGGTATGTCTTAATGCTAGAGCTTGTAATCCATACTTTTGTTATGCTTGTCTTATACAAAATAACCCTGCCCTTACCATTACAGCTGTTGTGCTCTTTTCCTCCAGAACTGCACCGGTTTGTGGGGGAAAAAAAACTCAGAATAATGGATAAACATTTCTTTCCTGATGTCAGAATTATTGAATTAATGGCTGGACATGAAATTTATTTGATGGCACTCATCCATTTAGCAGGAGCGAAAAGCCGTTAGCTAAGGTACAATCAAACCGCATAAGGCCACTGCACAGCCAAGGTCCTTTGGGCATTATTTTAGGAGAGTATGAAGACATTTCCATGTGTCCCTGCTCTGTGAGACCAGTGCAGCTGATATGATACCAACTTGAGTCGATGACCCTTTCCTAAATCCTGGGCATGCTATTTGAAATGTGCATGCCAGGGTATATAATGAAGAACGATCTCTAGTGTGGACAACTGTTTTGGTTGCTGCAACTTTGGCATTTCAAGTTTCTTTCGCTGTGTGCCATGACAAGTTGTAAAATATTCAACACACACAAAATTATAACACTATCTGGGATACAGCTGACTCTCAGCTGTGTCAATGTTGCAGGACAGGAGGCAGAAGTGAATCTGACTCTGCTTAGACTGTGAATCTGCTAGGGGAGAAGATGCAGGAGGTGTGTGTGTTTGTGTATAATATCCACATTTTAGGCATAAGGATGTTTTTCAGCTCCAGTGCCTTGGATGTAGATGAATTCACTTGAGTACACGTATCAGTAAGTGGTAATATTCTGTGAGTGAACATACATAGCAGGGTTTTCCAGAAGTCTTTCTTAAATCTGCCTCTCTGATTTACTCCCTGCAGGTAAGATGTGTGACAGTTCTCCACGTAAGTTTGATTGGATTTCTACAGTCCTTGGCACAATCCCATCAACCTCTGGTATCTCTTATAATCCAGGCAAGTCTTTGTTGTTTCACTCAGTACAATTTACAGTGTAGTCTGTCTGGACTTCTCTCACTTTTTCTCCTCTTTCCCTCTTGAACAGGATTGACGTCAACGCATACGCTGAAGCAGAGAATAGTTAATTCTAGTAATTCTGGTTGTTTTTAAGTCATGACAGCTTTGCCAACTTCCTCATCTTATATGCATGAAAAATCACTTTCTTTCAGTGTAGAGAATATTTCTTGTGTAATTTTTTGCTTCTGATAGAAATACTTGATTCATTTGCTTTAAATCACTATCTTGTAAGCTGCTCCTTACTGACTTTGGTCTCAGCAGTAGACGTGTTGCCAGCGGCAGTGTTTTGATCTCCACCCTACTAATCTGTCTTTGTTTTTCTGTTGTCCTGGGGGAGTGGGAAAGGGAAGAAGGTATAGCAAAACAAATGTCATTACAGTGGCAAATACTGGACTGGGTTTGTTGCTTATTTGAGTATCGTCATGCTCCTGTCAAAACTGTGCATTGTACCATGTGTCCTCAGGACAATTACTGATGCCCTCTGACCTTGTTGCAGTATTTCAGAAGTCTCTCTGGTTGTGTTTGCAAAAGAGAAAAACTACTTCCATTAGAAGATTCCACTTAAACCAGGTTTCAGGGTTATTTTTTGTTTCCAGTCATATGTTGCTGTGACGGTGAGTCAAATGCTTGCAGGGCCTTTGATGTGAAGCTGTGAATAGCATTGCTTTAAATAGCAAAGAATTTATCCGTATTACATCTTGGGTCTGCAGCTTGCAGTCAAGGGGTTGTATGGGAGCCATCAGTACATCACCAGGACTAGTTCATGTCACCAAGAGTAGTTCATGTCACCAAGAGTCCCCTTTCCCTTTCCCTGCCAGAGGGCAGGAGGTGCCACGCAGACAACTCTGTGGCTCGGCATGGCATCTTGGTGCCTGAGGTGTCACTCTGCCATGGCATGTGGATGCACCCACCACCTTGGTGAATGAATAACACCCATCTGCTGGGTACGAGTGTTGGACTGTCCTGGCGCTGTGGGGAGAAGGGACATGCAGGAGCAGGTAGTCACATCAAAGTGGTAACAGAGGGATGGTGCCAGCAGATGGCTTCCATTCCTGTCCTATAATCCATAGCAGGAATGCTATGATTAGATGCTATGAAGAAATTCTTTACTGTGAGGGCGGTGAGACACTGGAACAGGTTGCTCAGAGAAGTTGTGACAGTCCCATCCCTGGAGGTGTTCAAGGCCAAGCTGGATGGGGCTTTGAGTAACCTAGTCTACTGGGAGGTTGGAACTCGATGGTCTTCCATGTTCCTTCTAACCTGAACCATTCTATGATTCTATTTTAGAGAGGTTGGGAAAAGTATAGTGGGAAAATAGCATATTGCATTCTGACAGTCTAAGGAATCTGCTTTGAGATGCCATTGAGGGCAAGACAGATGGGCTTTTGGTTTGGTCCAATACGATTTTTTTTCTTTTCTTTTGTACTTTCATGTTGTTTGTACTTAGCCAGAGCCCTACTTTTTGATAGACTATTATAAACCTGCTCAACACTTGCTGGGCTCACAAGGATGCCTCTTGAAAACAGTACTCCTGCTGAGCAGGCAGAAGGGGGTGATGGCTTTAGGATTAGAGGGTGTTCTGTTCAACTCTTACCAGTGTCTGCAGG
The DNA here is from genome assembly GCA_013400555.1 of Jacana jacana. Lineage (NCBI taxonomy): Eukaryota > Metazoa > Chordata > Aves > Charadriiformes > Jacanidae > Jacana > Jacana jacana. The sequence goes on from VZTM01014500.1 coordinate 63,802, forward strand.
GGGAAGCAAATAAAAGTACTAAAGGGATATGTAAAAGTTTGGAAATGTCGGTACTGGTGTGATGTATCAAAGTACAATGAGAATCTTTTCTGAAAGTATTGCTAAGCAGAGTGAAATTAGCAATACTGTAAAGTGTGTGAGAGTCTGATTTTGTGAGATTAACAGCCCTATTTTCTGTTCAAATAGGTTCAGATAAATTCATGTGACTACTGAATAATTATACACTGCTTATCTGACTGAACTTCCAGTCCTAAAGATTCAGCATTTCTGGAAGGTTTGCTCAGCTATGGAAACCTTTAGTGAGACATTTTAACTGCAAGAGCACAGGCAACATCAGCTGATAAAATCTGCCATTTCCAGGTCTCTAGTACCACATAAATCTTTTCTTCCCGAGGCTCCAATTTTTAACACTTTCCCTCTACTATGAGTTCAATCTTGTTCTTGTACTTAAAACAAATACTAAGGAATGTTGATTTAAGATCAGTGCTGCACACAACCTTAATTTGTTTCCTTGAGAAAATGGCATCATGTGTACTTGTAATAATAAAGAACAGGTTTAATTCTGTACCTACCACAGAAAGTATGTTATAAATAATATTCTGTCCAAAGTTAATCACATTAAATTTTGTTTTGATTAAGACAAAAGATCATGCCCATGTTTAATGCAATCATATATATTGTCATTAATAAATTACCTGAATTTTCTTTCACATTTATGGTGCTTGTAGCACAGTATCATCTTACTTTTAATATGTTGGTATCTTGGAAGTCTTCTTGTTCTTGGTGTAGTCTGAAAACTGTAGGCTAAACAGCTGTCTATTGAATCTTTAGATACCATCATATGAAACAGATGCAAAATTTGACTGTCAGGCTCCTTTTCACTTTTTCCCCATCGGTGCTGTACCTGGCGTCGGTACCTGCTCAGAGCTTTGAAACTCCTCTGAAACTCTCTGTATGTAGTTAATTACTCTTCAAGCTCTGGATTGCTTAACTATAGCGTAGCTAGGAGTTGCACATCTGCAAGTCCATAGTACTTGGCAAAGAAAAAATATGAGTATCTCAGTGCTGCCATTCCTGAGCTATAACTGTCTTTCTGCTCTTTCTGCCCAGGGTACATTCTTTAACTCCATTCAATTCTTCACAACTTTCTTCACCAGCTTTTCTGAGTCTTACTTGTTTTTTTCCAGTTACTTGCACCGCCACCCTCTTCACCTTTATAGCTCATCCTGAAGCTGCCTGTGGAAAGTGCAGCTCTGCCATTTGCCAGTATACAAATGCCTGCCTGCATTGCATGAGGGCAGCAATGCTGGGCAAGCGTCCATATGGAGCAATCAACTACAGGTGTCATCAAAGGTGCAGGAGGCCTTGACTCTGGAAACCAGTGGTAAAACACCCATTAAGATCTCTGACACCCAGGAACAGTCAATCTCACTGATGCATGTGGGCCTATATTTGTCTGTTACTTTAGGAATAAGGTTTATTTCATCAGTTTAAAAATGCCAGTATTTGTTGCTTTGACATTATATGATGATTTACATTATGTATCCAGAGTAAGTTTTATCTATGTTATTTAAGCTTAATGTATGCTTTATGGTAGGAACTGGATGAGCCTGTATGGATTTGCAGTGTTGCAAAACAGAAGAAGCGAGAGGAAATTTTTGTAAGAACTTACAGAGTGGCTCCAAACATAAAAGTTTCTGGACTCAAGAAAGCTCCAGTCTGTATGCTTCATCTTAAATGAAGAAACGGAGCATAAGCACATGCCTGGAGCTGAGCAGTGCCTCAATACTGGTGTAAGAAATGGATGTTGTGGAAAGCAAGGTGAGTAAAATTTTAGGTTTTCAAAATTAAAATGCTGGAACTGCGTGAAAAGAAGTGTTATTCTGGAGGTGCAGCGAGAGTGGTACGGTTTGACATCTCAGGAACTCAGAGTAGGGGTGTGAGGTCAAACTCAGCACAAGCTGGGAGATGCTACTTCATCCAAAGGTAAGATACAACACATGAGTTGACTGGGGTCATGGTGCTGCAGGGAAGAAAACCTCTCCCCAGGCCCTGTCAAAGCAGCCCACAGTGGCAGGAACTGCTGTCTCAATCGGGGGGCAAATTTGATTTTTCCTCCTGTGTAAAAGAGAGGACTTCCCTCACTCATCCTCCCACTGGGAGGACTGGGACTGACTCTGAGTGTGGTCTGTGCCTTGTTTTTGTGGGGAGCTGTTGCTCTGGATCCAGTATTTTGTAGAGGGACTTAGCAGGTACAATGTGTTAGTGTTTTCCTTAGAGGGAGCAGCTTACTCCTCGTACCTCCTCGCTAGGAAAAGAGCAGGGATTCATCCAAGGTTTCTGGAGCTGTTGAGAACCGACTGCCCAGGTGGTGGTCTGTGCCAAGACCAGTGTGACACGCTGCTGCCTCAAGCACTGCAGACATACCCGTGATGGGGGAATGTTGTTTCCTCCTTATAGCCCAAGTAAGCATGTAGACCCCAGACTTCACAGCTTGCTCTGCTTGGCTTATTGGCTTATTGGTCTAGTCTCTTGGCTTATTCCTCTTTCTTTGAACTGCTTGAAGACTGATCAGGTAAAAATAGTGGTGCAAAGCAATCTCAGTTGTAAGTGGTGAAAGAGTTTAACAGTGAGAAAGTCACCCCTGGTCCTGTGAGCCGGTGGGAGATGGTTGTGGCAGACTGAGGCTGAAGCTGGTGAGGGCTGTTATTGTGGCACACCTTCCCAGATGCTTCAGTCTCTGGTTGTCCCCTACACCCAATAAAAGCTGATAAACTGGATCAATGCAAGATTTGGATTCGGTGTGGCCAAGGGAAAGTGATGGAGCCAGAGCACAGTTGCTCTCTGGGGCATTTGCAGTGTCACACGTATCAGACTGCCACATCAGCTGCCTCTGTTGAGCCGATGAGAGGGCAACACGAACACCAAATATGCAGGGGTGCTGCTGGTGGGAGGACACGGTGCGTGAGGACGCACTGAAGCCACTTGGTGAGATGAGATGTCACCCCATGCACAGATCTGCTCAAATTAGGAGCTAGCGTTGCGGGCTGTGGCATGGAAAATTATTCACACACATTAAAATTCTTGACTCAGTATGTGACAAAAGGCAGCCTGTAATCTTGCTGTAAGATTTGTGGCCAGTGCACTATGGAGGCATGAAGATTTCAAAATATCTCTTGACATTAAGAACTCTGGAATTTTCTTTGCTTCCATGGCTTGAAATGGACATAGTCCAGTGACCTTCCTTGCACACTGTAAGGGCCATTTATTTGTTCAGGTTTTTTTTAGATAATGTTGAGATTCTGTTTCTGGAGTGATGAAAAGGAGTTCTGGCTTTGGTCTGGTGAACTGAATATTGTTTTCCAGAATATGCTGGATTATTATTAAGCCAGTAACTGCATATGATAATAACTGTAGAATTTAATAACTACATTTGCAGTAGTATATGTATTATGTAATTTTAGAATATGCCTTAAACCTTTCTGTCAGTATGTCTAATATTTTTACATGGGTGATTGTTATCTTACCTTCAAATGAAAGTAAAATAAGATACAATCAGAGTCATGATTTGTCATTCCAAGTGGAATTAGTCATTGGTCATAAAGATGCTGATCAAATTACCTGTTTCTAAAGAAATAAGTTAATTTTACTAATATGTATGAATAGTTTCCAACTCTACCAAACTCCTCACAACATTCTGAAACTGTGTTTGGCTTGGATTCATGTTACCCAACTGCAGGCACTCTGGTGGCCAGGTGTCTCCTCTAGCCCAGCTGCCTAGCCTGCTGCTGAACCAATGGAAAAGGATATGCTGCTGGAAGATGCCTGCTTTGGTTGTCTCAGACCTCTGCTGTATGAGGGGTCGGATCACTGACAGGGTGCCCGTCTCCCACCACTGGCTCTAGGACTGGACAAGTCTAGGGAAACATGTAAATCTGGCATCGTGGCTGAGTTAGTTCCTGTACTCCCATGTTGCCGGGAGATGTTGCCATATCCCAGATGTGGCAGTGGGTCCCTTGGGTCAGGACAGCTACTGGAAAGGCTGCTGTGATCCCATGAGATTGGTGAGCTATTTTCTGTGGTGTGTGGCTCAGGCATAGGAATAAAACAGCGCAAAGTCACTTTAGAAAAGTCCCTTAGAAGGTGGTTCTGGTGTGGAGGGTCTCCCTGGCAGAGTGGGCATGGAGGGAGGTACAATTTCATGGCTGCACCTGGGGAGTTAAGCCTCAAGATGTACCCATTTGGTAGGTATGATGTCTGAGCCTGTGGTACTGATTTGGAATTTTCTGTTGCCCCGAACCGCCTTACTTTCGCGGCTTTATTTTCGGCAGCATTCCCGCAAAGAATAAGCTCGAGCCTGGGGCCCCTCCGGTGCCGTAGGAGCGGGGTAAACCGGTGCCCCACACTCGGTCCCCTTCCCCTGCCGGCTTCGGTCACCCGGGCTCCCACGGCCGGAGCCGGGACACGCGGGGCCAGACGCAGAGCCCGCGGGGAACAGAGCCCGGCTACCGCCCTCGGGTAGGATTTGCCGGAGCGGCGGAGGCGGTGCGGGGGCTGCGGGGGGGGCAGCGGCAGCGCCCGTCGATTCGATCCCGCCCGGCCCCNGGCGGTCCGGGACCGGAGCGCGCTGGGGCGGCCGCTCTGGTCCCGCCGTCGGGGCCAGGTGCTGACGGCGGCTCTCCCCGATCCCATCCCATCCCCACCCCACCGTGCAGATGCAGGGTACCGTGAGGCTGTGGGTGTCGGTGCTGACTTTCGCCCTGTCGCTGCTGGTCTGCCTGGGGACGCTGGCAGAAGCGTACCCCTCCAAACCGGACAGCCCCGGCGAGGACGCCCCCGCAGAGGACATGGCCAGATACTACTCGGCGCTGAGGCACTACATCAACCTCATCACCAGGCAGAGGTAGGCAAAGCGGCCCGGCCAGCAGCTCCCTTTTCCCCTTCCCGAGCTGCCCTTTTCTCTGGTGAGGTGGAGAGGAGGGAAGTAGAGTGTCCCCTCACACCTAGGTGTCTCCCCCACCAACACGGCGAAAGATGTGGTTCACAGACTGCCTTTAGAGAGTGACAGCCATGCACCCCGTGAGTGGCCTCTGGGTTCAGAGCTGAGTTTCCACCATCCAAGCTGGGAGAAAGGGCAGGGGCATCATAGCTGCCTCCGCTCACTCAGCCCCTTCTAGTACTGGCACAGGCAGGCTGGCAGGCAGGAGTGTGCACAGGGAGAGCCCCCCAGAAGGGACAGAGAACGTAACTAACCCAGGAACTGGAGAGAGCTAGACAGGGCAGTAAGAGCAGTTTCCCACTTCTGTTGCTCCCACTGACTCTAGCGAAGATTTTGATGAGAAAAAACACTCCTCCTACCTTGCTGAGGAGTTCTAGGAGTTCAGATGCTTTGCAGTTTGAAAGCTACTTCATGCAGCTGTGATTGCTGAAAAGCCCACTAGTCCTACCAAAAACTCTCTCAAGATCACAAGTAAGAACTCAAGCCTAAGCTGAAAGAGGTGACCCAAACCTGCCTTTCTCTAAACTGTCTTACTGGGCTTGACTCTACTTGTTGAAGTAAGGGTAAAGGCTCAGTGTGAAACAAGCATTAAAATAATTATTAAAAAATACTATTTTTTGAGCATCTGTCCAGTTTGGACTGTGTGATTAATAGAAGTTTCCCCCGATGTCCCTGCACAGTGTGTGACCCAGAAGAGCTTTGACATATTTATCTATTTCTTTAATATCAAAACCATATGAGAGGTCTAAAATTAGGCTTTCATTTGTCCCTCTAGAAGTCTGAAGAATTAAATTAGAAGGCAGGCTATCATGTATCTGAGAGCTTTCCCAGCAAACCCATAACATTGTCTGCCAGTGCACTAATAGCATAACCCAGATGAAGAGGCTGATAGAAATACAGTTCTTCTGTCCTGGACTTTTAAAGCGATACTCACTTGTTCATGTGTATGGCATACTTCTGTGTGACAGGCTGTGCTTGGATAACTTTCTATCTAGGTTACTGCTAAAATAATCTGATCCTCAAGTTTTCCCCCTACTGCCCTTTTCCCTTGCATGTGGTGGGATCTCCAGGCTGGTCTTTCATCTCTTCTTTTATTTCTTTCATCTCTCATTTCAAAGACAGTTCCTGTCCAAAACCAGATCATATATAAAAAACCTCAAACAAACAAGACCCAAACCCAACCAAACAACTCTCCTTTCCGTATTCAACCTCCACTTCTGGTGTGTGCTCTGTTGCTCTTGCTTTAATGTTGACTGTGTAGCTGTTTTCCTCTAATGGTGCAAGCTCATCAACCGAGACGGCTTTCATTCTTCTGTATGAACTTGGGTTCTGAAATGAACCAAAATAGTTATTGTTGCTGATGGATAAAGCAATGCAGAATTTAAATTTTCTTCTTCAGGTTTCACCTAGGTTTCCCACCCACCCTCTCATATTTAAAGGGAACAGACTTGACCTAGAAGTACAAGGAAGGTGGCAGAAAAAACCACCACAGTAACAGCTTCGTGATAGACATTTTAAAGTTGACGACATAACTAAATAGGAAAAAAAAAAAGAAAAAGAAAAAGTGTGCTGTTTCCACTGTGTGGTGAATTAACAGTGCAGAAATAAAGTAATTGCCACCTCTGTTTGGAAGGCTTAACTGGTCTCCTGGAGGTTCCCTGTTTCGGCAGTGACACAGCCACTTGCGAAATGAATCAATAACTTTTGAGGCATTTTGGACTGGTCTAAGCATTTAAATAATTCAGTCTGTTTCAGCAGATGTGCCCCAAGCTTTCTTTCTTCTGACAGCTTTTTGCCTCTGCCTTTTGTGCTTGGTGCTGTTCGGGGGCCCTGTAGTGAGGGGGAGACACAGGGGTCTGGGTTGTCACCCTGCTCCTCCTGAGGGTGTGTGAACAAGCTGTGCTTGACCTCTCACCACACCTGGTGCCTCCATCCTGGTCACTGTGCAACTGGTGACAGAGCAGTAAGAGCGTGTTGGGAAAGGATGAGGAGATCAATGCTTTTTTCCTCTACAGGTTCATCTTGTCTTGTTTGATGTTTTCTGTGGTTATGAATAATCTTCTGGCTCACCCCCCTGGCTTCTGCTTCTGGCTTAACCCAAGCATTTGAGTGTCATTCTCCTCTGAGCTACTGAGACCCACAGGGTCTTCACCCCAGCTCCACGAAGCTTCTTCCTTTCAGACCAGCTTTCTCTTCTTGTCTTTAGACCTTGTCTGTGCTGCTACTTTGCTCCCTCACTCCTTTGAGATCCTTCTCCTTCAGGTCCACCTCACTTAGCTCTCGACACCTGTGCACATCTGTGCCCATCAGTGTTATACCCCCTGGAGGTTAACTGAGCCAGATGGGTATTTGTAGGGTGCAGGTCACCAGGTCTGTTTCAGACTTCTTGTTTTTGATGAGAGCCCTTGTTTCTTACATGTCAGGTCTTTATGACTTAAAAGAGAGCCTAAGGTGACCAGAACAGATGCAGGCTCCTACCCTGCAGAAGTCCATGTATATTTGGATTAGTCCCACCTCTGTTCTCAAAATCATCCTGTGGTCTTTGTCTCATACCCCTCTACTCCACTGTTCAGGGGGCTTTTTTCAGAGCATCTGTGGCTCTTCTTTGCTGTAGCAAAACAGTAAGGCCATTCCTGTGTGAAATTCCTTGACGTATAGGCAGTGCAGAGAAGTGTGTCTGACTTAACAGTACTGATGCTCCCACTTCATGTCAATACCCTTTAATGTGGAAGGGGACAGATCTTGAGAGCTTGGGTTTCTTTGTCAGTTTTCTGAATCAGACCCACAAGATGCTTCTGAGATCCCTCAGCTCCTGTTGCCGGCCTTGGACATTGATGGGATATGACTCCCAAGACTCAAGTTTTTATGGCAAGCTTTGAGATTCCGCTGAGTCTGAGATATCATGTCCCTGATCAGGACGTTTACTCATCAATCCTTTTGACTTCAGCTGGAGCTGTGGGTTACCAGCATGCCTGAAAAGAGGCCTTGATGTCTCAAGCTGAGCATAAAACCTGACCAGGTATTCTCACAAAGCTTGGAGCCACCTTTTTTTAAGACAGCAGTCAGCAATGATATTTGCTAAAAGTGCTTCCCAAATGGCAAATAAAAGCCTGGCTTTCTTTGTTCATGTTGTCCGGGCAGGGTAGACAGGGAGCAAGCACAAAGCAGCTGGAGCAAAGATCTCCCAAGGCATTTGCTTCAGTAAGAAGAGATTGACTTTGTCCATGAGGTCTTTTTATTAGGACTGTAACATGGATGGTTCTGAGTGGCAAAATTTTGGTGGGTCCATCCAGCACAGGTAGCGGCACAGCACGTCTAGCCAAGGCGCTGATGAGACTCATCTAAAAGGTATGTCTCCAACACAGTTGTCTTCATGATTTGACCAAATCTCTGCACTCTGTGGGGTGCTACCCACTCCTTATTCAGACAAAACTTTCTGAGACCTGAGTGGGAGTTTTGCCCAAGTGCAAGCTGTTGAAGCAAGTTGCTGATTTGTTAAATTGATTTCTTTAAAACAACAGCAAATTAGATTCCCCCTCAGTTGAAGTCCAGGTCCCATCCATATTAATGGAAGTAGAGAACTAGAAAGAAAGAAATCCCTTTGTGGTGATGGAGTGCAAGGTATTTGATTCAGCATCATGCTTGATTGCATTATTGTAATAGCATTTTGCTGTGTTTGACTGGTTCTTTTCAGATACCTTCTTTCATTCAGTTTAGATTAAGAAATCTTTAAAGTTCTGAAACTGGTGCTTTGTCTTTCTGGAGCACAGGTGATGTACTAAAATGACTAAGGTAATGTAAAAATACAAAAAGTTGAAAAAAATGTTTGAAAAGTGAGATATGCTTCCACTTTTCAGTAAGTCATGCCATCAACAGGTAAAACTGCTTGCTCTTTTAATATAGTTTGGGAAGGTCTTTGGGGTTTTTTCCTCTTCCAAATGTAGATCAAGTCATGGAAGAAAGATCTTGACAGCAATGGATAAAATCTAAGTCCTTAATTACACCTTTGATTTCTCTGGAATCAGAGTTTCAAGGAAGCAGCATTCACAAAGCTGTTACCTGTTAATGTGCTTTGTGATTCAGATTAATTGCATACACACGGTACAAACCATGATCTTCATTCTTTCCAACCAAGGGAGCATTTGCTTACAGTTCTCACTCTTAGGCTAACGAATCCTTACAGTGATGAGGTGTCTGCCAAGCTGGCTGCTCATTGTTGCTTCTGTTTTCTCAGGAAAAGAGGGCAAATTCCTTCCCAAGAACCAGGAATTAGAGTACTTTTAACTGTTGAGCAGTGTATAGAATCCAGGATTTAAACCAACCAAACAAGAAGTAATAGAAAGACAGCTGCTGTCTAGATATAAGACAAAGGTAGCCAGTGCTATCCCACTGAACTGAAGAAGAACATTGATTCAGAAAGTTTTCTCTCCTATGGTCATGTAGTTAAAAGTGATGATTACCTTGGGGTAGCTCATTTTTTTAGACCTGTGTGTTGGGCAGCCCCAAATGTAGTGACTGTCTTAAAAAATCTTGACCAGTTCCTTGGATAATATGGCATATCTGAGTTAGTTTGCTATTCACTTAGTAGATAAAGTTGATCACTCATTTACAATACAGTAGCATCTAAAACAGTGCGAAAGTTAATGAGATGATGGAACTGGGTTTCTTGGCAGGAATGACATGCTCAGGGGTCATGTCATGCCCAGCTTCCTCCCCCTTCTTCCATCCTTATGTCAGTAAGGTGCAAAGCCTTAGAGTATCTCGGAACAGCCATAGAATTGAGAATTATTCAGGGTTTCTCAGTATTCTCACATAACATGATTATGGAAAAAAATTGAAGAAATACTGAAAAGTTAACATTTTCACACATGGCTAACCCAAATTAAGTTAAAATACTTGCCGGAAAGTTGTCTTTATGTCTGCTCTGTTTTGTTTGTTTGTTTGCTTGCTTGCTTGTTTGCTTGTTTGTTTGTTTCTGGAAAAAAATAGTGTAATGGTTCTGTGCTTAGTCTTCTTTTTTAAAAACTGATGTATACAAAAACATTTTTTTCTCTTTCCTTAGATATGGAAAGAGATCAAGCCCAGAGACACTGATCTCAGACCTCTTGTTGAGGGAAAGCACAGAAAATATTCCTAGATCCAGGTATGTATGAGGAGGTTTTATGGTGGCTTCACTTCTCATTTAGATTTAACAGTTTCATTTGTTATTGATAAATGTGTTTCACAGGGATCCACCAACAGCTGGATAAACCTGTCCTTAGAAAACATTTTTAATTCCTTTTATGCTAAGAGCTAGCACCATCTGTGAATACAACAAATACCTTACCAAATATCCTCTAGTTCGGTCTCCTTGTTTCCTGATTTTGGGAGCATGCCGTACCTGCTGTTTGAAGGACAGGAAACACTCCCACAGTGCTTGCCCCACACTGGGCTTTATTACACAGAATTGTGTGCTGATGCCTGATGATGATTCATTTATTAATTAGAGCCCCCAAATGACATATTTCTACTAATTTGCCTCTCAAACAGATTTTAATTTTTCCTTTAAAGTTGTACGAGTGGTAAATATGCACATACATTAACTTATATGCAAGTACATGGCTATGACTGGTCTTTAAAATACAGTATTTCACGTTGGTTTCATACCTAATATTTTACAAAGGGAAAAAAGACCTTTAGATTTCCATTTGCACCTGGTTTAAAGAAACAGTGGGATTTTAAATGTGCTCACTGTAGTTAGGTAACGACCCTTATAATGGCTACAGTTAGCACAGTTGAAAAGTAGGTTGAAAAAGTAAGATGCAGGGGGAGTTTTGGCTCATGAAAGAAAATATTTGTTTTAATTCTGCTCACAATCAAGCATGAACAAGCTCAGTCTAAGCCTTTACTGATAGCCTGAAGTTTGCTGGTAATACTTCTACTGCAGAAGCAAATGATTTACGCAGTATTCCTCGCAGGAGTCTACCAGCAAATATCTGTGCTTTCTTCAGCTGGGCAAAGGCTCAATTAGACTAGTTAAGTGCTTAAGCATAATAGTCCCTAGCGCTGAACTTAAGGCAAGATCTTATCACTGAAAGGCGACCAAAATTTCTACTGCCATCGAGGGAGGTTGAGACTTGCAGTTCTGCACGCAGGGAGACCGCTGACTTATGGTTTGATGACTAACCGCAGCTGTGGGGATGCAGTTTTCTCTGCAGATGCTTATGTAAAAAAAAAACAAACCTGCATGGAGTGCAGTGAAATGTATTAGACTATTTTGTGTTTGGTAATGACAAGGCAGAGCCCTCGCATAATGGGAAATTTCCGCTACCATGAATTTGAGGCAACACACAGGGTAGTACAAAGTCTAATACTCTGTCTAATTTTCACCCCTTCATAACAAAACTTGATGGTTATTATTATTGTTTCAATAATGCTATTTATAACACACCAGGGAGCAAAAACTCATGAGCAAAATAACAAACTAGTCTGCATTTAAGATCAAGAATTGATGAGAAACAGATTTTTATTTCATACCCCCTGTAACAGCACTTTACACTGAGTATGCTATTTGTCATTCATCGATGACAATTATGGGAGTAGTGGGAACAATGATGTCTAGTTTCCTATGGATATGTTTTCTAGGATAAAACCCTGTATCGATTCTGAACCCCTCTCCAGCTTTTTGCTCCATGTGGAGGACATAATTAAATCTTCTTTCTACCCAGCCCTATTTTTCATAGCACATCGGGAACTTAATGTCTCTGAGACATCTGTACCTCTCTCTGACTTGGCTGAAATTGTCCAGAGGGTTTAAAAGCTGGTGGGGAAGGTAGGGCAGCCGTGCAGGGGCGGGCAGCTGGACACACAGCAAATATGCCCAGGTACAGCATGGCTGCCTGAGCCTTCCTCCTTAGAGGAAGCCAGGCTGAATGAATTAAAGGCAGGCTGGTATTACTCGAACTTAAATTAATGAAGTGTATGTTTTGGAAATGGGTCTGTATGCAGGCAGTTACAGAGCAGATGTAATTTGCACTCAGTGAATCAGTGGCAGAGAGACCCACTGAATGAGTTCTCAGGAACCGTACTCTGCACCTAAACGCTGAGGTACTAACAAACAGTTTAACTGGATTCAAGCTGGTGGCCTGGCTTGACACTTCCCTTTTGCTGATCTGTGCCCCCAAAGTGTTTTGCAGTCTAGATGTGTGCCTGACCATATGAAGAAAGTTTAGAGAGGTTCTTACAGAAACCAGTTAAAAAACAGGAAGTTAATGAATAAGAAAAGGAAGCACCTTGGCCTGAGCAGAAATAAGTTCTTATGACAAAAAGCTGTGAGGTGGAATGTTTCTGGTCTTGTTGGCCCCGTGGAGTTATGAGGAAAACTTTAAAACTTATTAACAGGCTACATCTCCCCTACTACTGCCTCTAAAAGTTCGTTATCTAGTGTGAAGTAGTTGTCTAGGCGGCCTTTGCAGTCAGTCAGGAGGATGATATCTCCAAAATGAGCCTTCCACCTCAAAATAGGCAGGATCAATTGCCTTCTCAAGATGTCAGTGTCTTCAGTGAGGAAGACTAGGTGTTTAATCAAGACTAATCGCCCAACTTACAGGTGGCAAAAATTAGGGAAAATGCATTTCCCTCGGTCTCTCTCCATGTTCTCCCACTTGTTGACTTTCTTTCTGTGCAGACCAAACAGCTACTGCAAGTGGAAGACCTTTAGATCAAATGCTACCTCCCAGCACTCTTTCAGCACATATTTCTAATGTTTGATATTGAGTAGTGGAATACCATGTTAATGTTTTAGGATGGTGGTTGTGGACTTCAGTTTTCTTTGAAGGTGCTAACCACATGACAAGGGGGGGTCTTTTATTTTTGAGTGGGATTTTTTTGGCTCAGTGAATGCTCTTTGGAAACTGTTTACTCCTGAGCATAAGCGACAAATACTTCTATTTGTATTTTGACATATCGTAGTTTTCTGCATGAATTTCATTAAGTGCTACTTAATGGCCTGACACAGCTTTGCAGTGAGTTTCAGTGATTTAAAAACAGGCCATCGGGGCAGAAGTATGGAGGGGCAAGGTCTGCTACCCAAGCATAGGCATTTGGTCAACCAGGATGTTTCTGCTTTGATAGGGGTTGCATATACGATCTTCAACTGCAAATACACATTCCTTACTGCTGCAATGATTAAAATGAAAATTATAGGTAGTCCTAACTTTGATTTTTTCAGAAGGGGCTTTAAAATGTGTTTAATGTTTGGGTTTTTTTTATTCATATGTGTTGCAGGTTTGAAGACCCTTCGATGTGGTGATGAGATTTTCAGCACACCATCAAAACTTTTCCTAGTTTTCAGTTCATACTCCACTCCTGTGAAGCAAATCATAGTGTCATCCCCAGTGCATGCAGCCATTGTACTGAATTCTGTAGAGTTTTTCCTTCATCATGTTTGTATATACCTTTATTTAAATAAATTATTTGTGCATTCCAAATATAACAAACTAAAGGAAAACAAGCAACCCTGTCATCGGTATAGCAAAGAGTTGTTTTAAACTATTAAAACTGAATTATAACCTCCCTGCAGTCTGAAGTTGTATGAACAATAGTGTCGCAGCTACTACAGTAATTAGTGTGCAAAGTAAGATAAAGATATAAGGAATCTTAAATGAAAGAGATGTAATGTCTTTGTTTTGGCAATATGCAAAGCGGCAGAAAACAATACCTAAAGTTGTTTTAACAAGAAAAATCTACTGCTATTTGTACCAAAAAAGAGACATCTGACATTGCCTAAGGCCTTGTAAAGGAGCACACTGATAAACCACAGCTGCTTCGGTACCTGCACTCTAAGCTTCTCTCATTTGGAGTCATTGGTTTCTGTTTCTGCCATGAGAAGGTACCTGAAACTCAGACAAGGGGAACTGTGTTCAGCTCTTTATTTTATTTTATTTTATTCACATGATATCGCTAGCCTAATGAGAAACTTACACACAAGAACCTCTGAAGAATCTCCCAAAGTTTTTAATTAAAAGTAACATCAGATAATGGCAGAACATCACTCTTGTTCTTAAGTGGTCAGGACCCACACTGGGCATGGAATGAATGCTGGCCCTTGCTTCCTGATATTTAGGCACAACTTTTATTTAGGCCCTGGGACTATGGGTAATAAAGCACATAAAAGTGTCCAAATCGGAAAACAATCAGCATGAAGGTTTCATATATTTCCATCTCTTCACTTTTCAAATGTTTTAGCGTGGCTCTTGCCCCCGGGGGAGATGCATCAGTGCAGGTAAGTTCCAGATTTCCATAAGTGCACACTGGGTGTGTTTGCAGTGTGTTAGCTGGTTACCAGGACTGGCCAGCTTTTGTGGTCTCACTGTCTTCAGTAAAGCAGAACATATTTGTCCTTTTCATAAAGCACATGGGTGTCACTGGATTAGGCAGATTTTGCTTTCAGCAGCAATACTTCCACATACAGCCTTGGTAGTGGGTTCCACAGCGCTACACGTGAAATTGTGATTAAGAGTAGTCTAGTATTATAAAAATTTTTGGGCCCCCTGTTATAAACTGTTGCTACCCAAGACAGTAAGTGTTCATGTTGTCCTTGATGAAGTGACTCCAAGATGTCCACAGCTTCCTGGGGCTAGCAGGAGCCTATCAACTCCAGGCCAGGACCTCTGTCCACATAAAGTTCTGCCTGAGCAACTACTGATATGAAAATTGGAAATTAGTGTGGTATCTGCTCTATAATGTCTCTAATTCTGGGTAATTCTTAGTATCTCTGTATAGATTAATGGCCATGTACATGATAAAAATCAGTAGCTGATAAACTAAGCTCCTGTTGCTTAGCACTATCATTACAAATGTGCCTTAGTGGAGAGAGAAGGAGTTAAAAGAGAATTAGTGCATGCTAATAGCTCGTGCTGAGCTGTTCCATTCAATTACTTGAACTTTCTTGACCTTCAAGAACACCTACTTGTATATAAAAGCTGGAATAATCTAAAATATACCAGGTTTATTAACTCATGAGCTGTCAGACCGAAGCAAGGCAAAGCACTCACACAATATTTGTCTATCCACATTGTGCTATAATTTTCTTTCTAAAATCTTCCCATGTTTTCTGTGGCAGACACAACGTTGCCATAGAATTCCAGTGTGCTTAGGTCTTACCTTCCTTGTATACTCTGTATACCACTCTTGACAGGCCAGGACATTGAAAATGTTGGATCAGCTCTCCAAATCTCAGGATAGACTTGAAAAATGAGCTGTGAAATGAAGATAAACACTGGATTTGTTTGATGTGGCTTCTGCATTTTGACTTTCAGGTTAACCTTTTCATCTTTTTCTCTCTAACCATGAGAAACAGAGCTTTGTTTCTAAAACAAGGGCTGAAATTTATGTCAGAATCTGAGGAAGCACCAGGAAAAACAGCAAGATATGAGAACCATAAAAGTAGGTGATAGTATTTTCTCCTTTATTTATTGCAGGTTTTAAATCATGAGGAATGTATAGAGATAGGTGTAACATATTTAAAAGACACTCTACACTTATTTTTGGGAATTTTTGTAATATCCATCTCAGTTGTGTCCAACTTTGATTTGACCAAAGAGGGTATCTAGATGATCCCATGTATTTTCTCTTCTAGGAATGGAAATTTTCTCCCTCCTTTTCCCTCTACATCCCTAGAAACCCATCTCATCCCAATGCTTTCAGCTCTGAAAGTCTTCTGTGCCAAAATACACAAATAGCCCAGTCCTTCTCTGATGGGTATGTCCCTTCTCACTAGCCATGGAGTGACACTGTGTCCCTGTTACTGGTGTTGGACCAAAGTGGGATGGTGTGGGTGTTCCTTGCCCTCCTGCACTGGCTGCTGTCCCCCTTTCCTGGTGAAGGTGGAAGAGCCACTCATCAAGCTGAATTTTGCTTGCTTGTTACCTGAGAGGTGGAAACCCTGCTCTGGTGGCATGAAGAGGGCATGGAATGCCTTCTGCAGGCAAGGCAGCTTTACTCTGCCAGACCATCCTGAACACGGGGGATCATGACTGGTCAAGGAGGAGAAGGCATCCTCACTGCAGTCTCCACTGTCACTGCTGGAAGATGCAGGGAAGCAGGGAGGTGGTGGTGGTGCAGAGCTGGAGAGGGTATGAGCACAGTGGATTAGCAAGATGACAGTGACAGCGTGGCTGCCAAGGTAGGTGTGATCTTCACAGATGTCTTGGCCCCAAAGCAGACCCTGGACATAGCAGCATTGGTCTCCACCCCAGCAGGTAAGTGATCTTTGGCATGGGCAGGAAGGGTCCCACTGCAGGGCCCCATGGTGCTGAGCATGGTCCACTGCTTCCTCCTGGTGCCCAAGGGTGGACAGCACTGCCAAAAATCATTGCATTGTGTTGGTGTGAGGTGGGATTTATCCGGTAATTCACAAATAAGTACCAATTTCCAGTTGCAGCACCGAATGTTTTCCATAGTGGTTTGCTCCACCTTCTCATGCTCCGCTGGCCCGCTCACCCTGGTGCTTAGGGTGAGGTGCCCAGCAGCACTTGGCATGTGTGGGAGGGGGATTTTTAAAGTGAACTGACCCTTGCTCTGTGTTTCCCATGGGACTACACAGCCCTTAAAGGAGATATGATCTGGCAAAAGGCAAATGGTTTATATCAAGCCCCATGCTTCCATCTAAACCAAACAGATCTCAAAAGAAAACCAAAGCTATAGCAACTATACAGTAACTGGGTTGTCTTGTGTGTGAACTAAATAGGTGGATTTGAACCAAGGAAAGAGTTTCCATATGGATTTCAACAAAGTCAGAAAACTAGGTACAAAGTTGAAGGGACAACTTATGTGCCTGGGCTACGTCTCAAGACGCCCAGAGTTATAGATCAGTGACTCGCTTCCAGCCAATTATTCACAAGTTCTGAATTATCACATTACAATTTGAAATTATGTCAGATATGGCCGTTTCATTTTAATATTTAATAATGCTTTCCTGTTAAAAATCATCAAAGAGTAATTTAACACACATAGTAAAGAAAATTTAAAAAGCCCTCTTGCTTTGTTTTGGTGGGTTAGTACCCTGAGTGAGAAATTGCTACTGAGCGGAAATTGCCTAACTAATGCAGTAGTAACTCATATCAGGCCAGTGTATTTTATTTGTCTGGCTGTATTGTTATCAGTCATTTATTTATCTGTATTGCAGCAGCACCTGGAGCCTCCAGATATGGGGCTTTTTGTGCTACAGACTGTAGGACCATAATAAAAAAATAATCCTAGACTACAGCAATATTCCATCCACGTGCAAAGAAAGAAAGTGGGAGGAAACTTGGGGTCATTAATAAATACAGTAAGTAGGTTATAGTGGTCCTACTGCGCCTGCAGGCTTGTCCTTATAGACTCTTTAATTACAGCAATTAAGAATGTGCTATAAAACAGGTAGTGCAATGTTATCTTGTTCCCAGTTAATATGTGTATTTGCTAAGCTTTTCCTCATCTAAGTTATTTGCTTTTCTCTAATGACCAGGTCTTTGCCAGGCCCAGAAACCTTCCAAGCTATATTTAGTCTAGACCTACAAGCAGCTCCCACCTGCCTGTGATGGATGCCCAACTCCAGCCTTGCATTTGCTGCAGACCACGAACTCCCACTAAACTCCAACTAAATTTAGGATTTTCAACATATCCACAACAGCTTTCCCCATAGGCTGTAAATCAGCAGCTTCTCCCAGAGGTACAAGGGTGTGAAATCCTCTTTGTCAAAGAAACATCTTTGTATCAATTAAGAATGAGGGGTTAGGAGACTCTGTGCTAAGCTGACTGACTCCTTAAGAGATCTTTCATATTTGTCTTTCCACACGTTCCTGTGTCCCATTTTTAAGCTTCTTTTCCTTTAAAAAGCACCTTTCTAGTTACTGTTCTTTGTTCACTTTCTGTTATATGGAAGAAAAGAAGGGCTGCAAACTGATGTTATTCTGCACTAAAGATGCAAACTATTCTCATAGCCAGGGATGATTGTCTTGTATTTATCCATTCATTCACTTCCCCGTGTTTCTAACAGTGATTGTGGTTCAGCTGTCTTCCCCACTGAAGTCTGCTGGAAATACTGTCTTTCCACACACCCTTTTATAAATTCTGTTCCATCAGTACTGGCACAGATTTTTGTTTTTTTTTTTTTTAAAGCACCACAATTTGCTCCAGTACTTGTTTCACTGTGTCATAAAACATGAAGGTGGATTCTAATTAAATCATTCAAACCAGAAAAAAAACACTTTACTAATTGAATATTAATAGTTCAAAGGCTTGGTCACTTTTTAGTATGGTCAGCTTTTTCAAAGCAGGAAGATTCAAAGTTAAATAATCAGATCAATCAGAAACGTTAACTTGCCTTAATGCATTTTAACTTTGAAGCATTTTAACTTTGACCTCAGTTGTTCGCTGCTTTCAAACCAGCAATTAGAAATGGCAGAAAATGACTGACTTTTGACATGAAGCTTTGCATTGCTGCAGCAGGACCTTAACTTAAATCTGCTTTTAAAAGTTGAATTGCATTTAGAACTGCTTAAAAGCACATCTTAAATTGGCTGCCTTATCTGTCTTAGCCAGAAGTATAGTTTACATTTCTCCGCAGGCGAGCGGTGGTGCCCGGGTCTGCATCGTCGCGGCACACGCCGGCGTGTCTGCGCCTCAGCGCTCGTTGTGACTGTCACAAT
Organism: Jacana jacana; assembly: GCA_013400555.1. NCBI lineage: Eukaryota > Metazoa > Chordata > Aves > Charadriiformes > Jacanidae > Jacana > Jacana jacana. The sequence continues at coordinate 82,471 of VZTM01014500.1, forward strand.
TGCCAGAGAGGACTAAAATATATTTCCTGTACCGTGAGTCAGACCTAGGTATTAATAATGAGCTGCGTTTAAGTGGGAAGAAATCGTTTTTCATCCCATTTATGATTTCTGAATTATGAGCTCATTTTAAAAAAAAAACCAAAAAAACCCACCAAAACCCAAAGCTGAAAATCACCTGCAATAAAAAAAGAGGTCCAGCCTTTTGTTCTGTTAAGGAAATGGGCTGAGACAATGTGCTGCTCCATTCAAATTTTCTTAAGCGTGTTTCTCCCGGACCAGGTGTTACTCCAGATACCCAGTTAATGTCACTTCTCTTCGTGCAACCCTCCTTCTCTCCTTAGACTGTTAACACTCTTTTCCTCCTTTATATCATTTGATAGGGAACCTCCCCCAAACTTCAAAGCTTTTTGAACTTGGCTGTCCACAGGCCAAGTCACCCAGAAAAATATCTGCTACCCTACAGCAGAAGAACCAAATGTGCAAAAATACGAGCCCTTTCTATTGAAGTGTACCTGGGGGTCTACAGGTGTATTTCTGCTTTAAAATGTTGATTGATGTTTCTCATTTCTTCAGCAGCTGTGTAGCTGTTACTCAAGCAAGACTGACTTACAGGCATTGCATTTACCCAGCCCTCTGCCTTCCCTGTTCATCCTCACACGGTTGCTAACAAAGGAAGCAGTTTTTATATAGAAAATGTGTACTTCTATTGCACTTTTTAACTTCTTTTAGTGTTACTTAGAGGTATGAAGGGTTGATCACGTGATTTTGCTAGCTGCACAGGATTGTACGTGTGGTGGGGTGGCCCTGGCTGGAGTCCAGGTGCCCACCGAAGCTGCTCTATCACTCCCCTCCTCAGCTGGACAGGGGAGAGAAAGGATAACATAGTGCTCATGGGTCGGGATAAGGACAGGGAGATCACTCAGCAGTTTCCATCACAGGCAAAGCAAACTTGACCTGTGGAAAAATTAATTTCATTTATTACCAATCCAATCAGAGTAGGGTAATGAGAAATAAACCCAAATCTTAAAACACCTTCCCTCCCTTGCCCCTGCCCCTTCCTTCTTCCCTGGTTTGACTTTGCTCATGATTTTCTCTACCTCCTCCCCAGCAGTGACACAGGGGGATGGGGAATGGTGGTTGTAGTCAGTTCATCACGTTGTCTCTGCTGCTCCTTCCTCCTCAGGGGGAGGACTCCTCACAGTTTTCAACTGCTCCAGTGTGGGGTCTGTCCCATGGGAGACAGTCCTCAATGAATTTTTCCAATGTGAGTCTTTCCACAGGGCTCAGTTCTTCGGGAACAGATTGTTCCAGTGTGAGTCCCCCACAGAGTCACAAGTCCTGCAGCAGACCTGCTCCAGTGTGGACTCCTCTTTCCATGGGTCCACAGGTCATGCCAGGAACCTTGCTCAAGCGTGGGCTCTCCCATGGGGTCACAGCCTCCCTCAGACATCCATCTGTTCTAGTGTTGTGTCCTTTACAGGCTGCAGGTGGATCTCTGCTTGCCCATGGACCTCCATGGGCTACAGGGGGATAGTCTGCCTCACCATGGTCTTCACCATGGTCTGCAGGGGAATCTCTGCTCCAGTGCTTGGGGCACCTCCTCCTCCTTCTTCTTCACTGAGATTGGTATTTGCAGGGTTGTTGCTCTCAATCCTCTATCCTGGTTGCTGCTGGACAGGTTTTCCATCCCCCAACCCCTTTTATTATGAAAATAATGGGGGAGGGGAGTGTCTTGTTTGTTTTATGTTACTGTTTGCTTACTAAAATTATTTTGTACAATAAAATAAAGACTAGAATCCCAATGGGATCATTCACTGAATTAGCTAGAAGAGAGCATACCGGCCCACCTCAGAGCTTTTATGCCTCTTTCAGTCCATCTCCCACAGCCTGCTCTTAGAGACACAGCACTAAATTCAACTGGCCATTTGAAAGCCTTGTTGTGGCAAATCCCATCTCTGTCTTTGTAAGCAGTTTCATTAATATTGTGTATGCTCTGTGTACAAGGCCCTGTTTTCTTCCCATCTCTGCTCTAGTAAGTGCTGGTTTGAAAAGTACAGCTCAGGAGAAGAATATAAAGCACAAAACTGACCTGTCATCAGGATGTAACATAAATGGCATTGGGAACATTTCCGTGGTGGAGAGATGCTTCCAGAAAACCAGGTGTAATGGCATATGAAAGCATATGATAATTTTAGGTGCCCTCAAATATTCAGCCTTCTGTTGGACCCTAGTGGGTATTAGATTGCACAACATGCAGTGGAGATCTCCTTTGCAACCTGAAGGCTTCAATAGCAAGATGTCTGAGACTTACATTTAAAAAAAACTACTCCCCTGATATGTAATGGATTTAGGTTTTCTTGGGAAGAATCTCTTAGGACTCCCACTCTTAGGAATTATGGACTTGACTTTCACTTACACATAGATGCTTTCTCCTTTTACATTTTTACCAGGGATGACCCAGTGCCCACTCCTTTTCTGCTTTGACCAAAAGCTGGAGCTGCTCTGCTTGGTGCCCTAAAACTGCTCCATCCTCAGAGGAGGCAACATCTCTGCTGCCCTGCATGGTCCTGAGCATGAATGTTAGTGGCACAAGCAAGCAGAGAAGAGCATGTGTGGAAAGGGGTGGGAATTCAGTCCCTAGCTGTACCCGTCTCTTCAGGGGACTGCAGCAGGAGGGGCATTTTGGAGGAGGAGGGTGAAACACGGAGGCGATGGGGCATTATCTGGGATAGGAATTCTTTGAGGAGAGACCACAGACCTTGGCTCACTTGCTTATCAAAGCCAATACTGCTCCCACTCCAGCAGCCTGCTGGGAGCCAAAAGTAAATTTTACAGGGCTTCAGGGTGGGTGTAACAGATGCAGCCTCTCAGTACTGGCTCTGCTGGCACAGCACCACCAGGCAGCATTACACTGGGCAGCACCAGGTGATCCTCAGGGGGAGCACCCCCCTTTCTGGGTACAACATGGTGTATCTACTGCCACCAAAATAACTAGATCTAATTGTCTTTATGTTTGCAAAAAGTAGTTGTTTTTGTAAATGCCCTCATTATCAGCTGCCTGCCTGGAAAAAAAAAAAAGTGGTCAGTTCCCAAGCCTGACCATTTTTGGCAGTGCCATTACTGTAAGTGATGTTAACAGCATCTGGGTGTTACACCCACTGGTCAGTGGATGGCAGATTTTGTCAGATTTACTCACTTTGTTTATGTTCCATAATGAAGGAAATGTGAGCAGACATTTCTTCTGTATTGTTTAGAGAAAAGCTCAAAGGGAAACACTCGGGGAGTGTGATGACCTATTAAGTTGCCTGATTTGTGGCTGCAGCTGCTGCCTCTGTGCCAGCGCAGGCAGGAGCGGTGATTCACGCATGGGGCAGGATCGCTCTTGCATTTGCTCTGCCATGAGCTGCTCTTTTGTAACCTCCCGCACTCCTGGTGGCACCGGCAGGTTTGGGGCGCTCAGACAGAGCATCTCAGTGCTGCAGGACGAGGCATGGCCACACTCAAGTCTTGGAAAAGTTGTTTTGAGGCTGCAAAGGACCCATCGGTGCTGTAAAAAAAACAAGAAGAAGCAGCGACAGGCAGGGTTTCTACTAATCAGGTTAAGCCAGGAGGCCAGAAACATGCCTGGTTAAGGAGTACCGAGCACCCCTCTGTGTTTTTAACCACAGATCTGGAAATCTGCTTCCAGAAAGGCACGGTGGGTGCTGGCCCGCACAGTCTGAGCGTCCCTTTCTGTGCACAGCTCCCACAGCTCTGAAAGTAGGATGCAGGTGGGAGGCGTTGATGAACCTGGGGCAGAATTTGGCTCTGAGGGCTGCAGGCTACGAGACTGGTATTTACCCGCCTCTGACACATTTTTTTAGGAGAAACAAGGAACATCATGTACTAAGGCACCGTCATTGCTGGAAGTGCTGTGTAAATCATGGGGCTGTACGCTCTCATACTGAATGGCAGAGGATGTAGGTGACTTAGAAGGACATGGGTAGAATGGCAATCTTCAGATAATTTCTGGAATAAAACCTAAAAACTGCTAAAGTACTTCAGGCAAATTATAACACCCACCTTACTTTTTAATGCCACCTTAAACTGTATTCTGCATCAGTCAGCTGTGGGAGGAGATGACATAAACAGACAATTAATGTTTCTTTTCACTTGCCAGTTAAGATTGAAAAATGTGGTCACTGAGCTGTCTTTTTCTGACATTTTCTTAACAGCTTTACACTTTGCAGAGAAGTTGCCGTCAGTCCCTGTGCTGGAGCTGTGCCGCAAGCAATGCAGGGAGCCTCTCTGCTCTACCCGGTGGACCATCAGCATTCATGAACACCATGTGTATTTCCACTGACCACGAAGCTCCCTGCTTCTTGTCTGGGGCCATGTGTTTTGCCAGGTGTGGTGGGATCAGGGTTTCTGAGGGCTGGAGAAGGATTCTCTCTCCCCTGGTTGGCCCCAAGCATGGCTCTTTTGGGACAGTTCTGCATCTGGGGCCACCCAGAGCTGGACAGGGCCAGGAGAAGACCTCTTTAGCATCAGGAGGCTGTGATGGCTGGAAGTTGCACCATTTTGACACAGCCTTCAGGTCTATTTAAGCTTAGTTTGTACTTGAAGTATTCTGTAAGTACATATGACAGTCTGTGATTGAACACTTGAGTGCACAATGTTCTCTGGAGCAAACCCCACCTTCCCTCTCATGCCCATCACTGCAGACTCAGCTACCTGGAAACTCTGGGCTGTCTCCCATTCACAGGTGTGTCAGGCACCTACTGGTGAGTTACACCAGTGAATTCAGGGGGTTTGAGCAGAACTCTTTAAAATGGTTTTGGGTTCTACAGCTGTAATATGCACTGTCAGCAGTGACTCTGTGGGTACTGATATGCTGAGTTCAAAATATTGTCTTACTGGAGGTGGGTGGTGAGGAAAAAAGATCTATCTTTTATAAATATATTTGGATATTTGCATTCACAGAAATCATCTTTGTGTCCTTTCCCACTCCCTTCTGAAGAAGAGTTAACAAAAGGAAGTCTGATATTTTGTTGCTATTGGAATAACCAGATTCCTGACTTTTCAATCATAATCTAGATTTTTTCCTTTAAAATGTCGTACATATTGAGCATGATTGAGTTTCTGCCAGAATTTTATTAGATAATTGGCACAGTACTTCTCCCATCAGTGAGACAATGAGGAGAAAATACAGCAAAGGAAGGAAAAAATAGGAAGATGGAGGAATCTAATAGAAAGAAAAAAAAAACTGACACAGCAATCTAAAAGGCAAATAGTTTTTTTAATAAAAGGAGTGTGAATCACAGTCCAACATTAGCTTTACTGCTCAGTTTCACTCAGTTAATCTATGATCCAGATTGAAAAAACAAGCCTCCAGGTGTCATTTAGACCTGATTTTGTTACACTGCTGCAGTGTCCTCTATAGACAGTCTTTTTATTTAAAGCATTCTTATTCCTGATCACGAATGTCTGACTTAAACCTAAATCAACATGATTTCAATTGACTCTATCCACAAATCACTGATTGCACCAAGTGAAATCTAGGTGTGTGCTGGTAGCACAGTCAAGAAGCCATGTCCCTCTATAAAATGGATTCTCTAGTTTCCTTAATCATAGAATGATTAGAGTTGGAAAGGACCTTAAAGTCTTTTCGAGTTCCAACCCCCTGCCATGGGCAGGGACACCTCCCATCAGACCAGGTTGCTCAAAGCCCCATCCAGCCTGGCCGTGAACACCTCCAGGGATGGGGCATCCACAGCTTCTCTGGGCAACCTGTTCCAGTGCCTCACCACCCTCAAAGGAAAGAATTTCTTCCCAATGCCTAATCTAAATTTACCCTCTTCTAGTTTGAAATTTTTACCCCTCATCCTATTGCTCCACTCCTGGGTAAAGGGTCCCTCCCCATCTCTTCTGTAGCCTCCTTCAGGTACTGGAAGAACTGAAGAACCTGATGGAACTGGGACAAGCTGCCTCCCACAGTCTACGCTATTTTAGGTAATCCAGTGTAAGGGAGGGAGGAACATGCTGCCATGAGGTAGAGCAGGGTGTGAAGTCACAGGGTGTCAGTGGCAAAAGCCAGGGTGCACATTTATGTCCACAGCATACAGGAAGTGCTCAGCAGCTTTTCAGATACCTCACATGGGTACAAACACGCCCAGAGATGTTTACTGGGGACCCATTGATGCACTTTGGGCACAGCGATGGTTCATCTGTCACAAGGCAAAGTGATTCCTCTTTGACTGAAACAAAATGCTCTGGAAGGATTTGCTCTGGACAAGCTGTGCTAACTTTCCACAAAGGAAAAGCAGAGAGGTATCTGCAGCAGCTCATGTTGTCAGAGGGGTAGTAGCCTGAAGACAATTGAATGAATCTAAATAAATAAGCTTGATAACTACCTTTAACGTTGCTGTAAAGAGGTATTCAAACCCCATAACGAAGAAGGGGATACGCATGTATGCATATATGCTTCCACTAGAGTGAACAAACACAGGATGAAACCAGGCCAGAGGGCTGCAAACAGAGACGACAACATATTGATCAATTTAAATGCAACCTGGACAGAAACTGGGTTTAGAGCATAATAAAAAGAAAGCATCGCTTATTTGTGCTAATGAAGCCATTCGTCATACTAGAAGAAAGGTGTATCAGAAAGAGTGTTAGCAAAATCAGCAGTCTCCTTTTGGCAGAAACTGTATTTCTTAAAGGGTAGTGAGGAAACCCAGGAACCTTTGTATTGTGATCACATCCCTTGACCACATATAGAGCTGTATAGCAACCTATGACATCGGAGTTGTTCATACAGTAATGATCATCGAGCTGTGTTCTCTGTGTGTGTGTACAGGTCTGCAAGCATATTATTTATATGTATATATATATATACCTGCTGCCTCTCTTGCTTGTTTTGAGGTTTGCAGCCAACTGCTCCCATTCCCTTCTACCAGGAGCAAGAGAGAAGGGTTTGTTTGGCAGCAGAAACCAGTGGGAGGAATGCTCAGCAGTTCTGGAGAAAAGCTAGAAAAGGTGGCCTGCTTTCATCAGCTCTACATTTCCAAATTCTCCTCCTTCCCTCCCTCTTTCCCTCTCTCCTTCCTTCCTTCACTCCATTACCATTAGATGCCCTCTCTTCTTCTATTTTTATTCTTTAGCTTTAAAAATTTGAGTACGTGTTTTTTGGGGGTAAGGGCACAGAGGATATTCATAACAAATAGAAAAAAGTATTAATCACATTATTCTAGAAAGTCAGACCATAGATCTTAATATTTTCAAAGATCACTTAATCATGTTGTTCCCTCCCCCGTGAAGGGAATCAGATTACTAACCACTTCACTGCACCCTGGGGCTGTACAGCTTTTTGTCAGTCTCTTTATGGTTAACCTCTTTGTCATAATATTGATTTCTAACAAAAATATCCTTTCTGCTTTACTTAACTTTGATATACCACAGAGCCCTGTAACTATAGCTATCTTTAGATCATTGTCTAATCTTAGTATTTGAAATCAAGTTACTATTTCTAATCAGTTCTTCCCAGAAGTGCCTTACTAAAGCCACGCAAGGGTTCACTAAGAAACCCATCTGGCTTCATTTATGTCTCTTGAGGGTTCCTCTTAAACCCCCAAAATTACCAACAGCATTTTGAAAGCGATTACTTGTGACAGTCTGCCTTCCTCCCCTTCTCTTCCCCATCCCTCCCTGAAGAGCCGGGCAGAGCCTGAAATGTTGCAGGGCCTGTACAAACCTCTGTGTGTGTGTGCAGCGTCTGCTGTGAGCAACCAGAGTTGCTGAGCTCCAGGAGTCCAGTAGAGGAAGAGGTGGCAATGTCAGGGACCTGTACTGTTGGTGTGGTGGCCATCAAGGACAGTCAGTTCCACCATACAGATCTTGGCACCAAATTGCTGTCATCTTCTTTGGATGCAAATGTGCTGACAGAGTCTGGTCTTGGCTGGGAGGGACATGTATCCATGGTAGCTTTGCTCTCCACAATCTGGCTGAACCCATACACCCTCCAAGCAGTTCAGCACAGGTCACAAGAGCATGTTCCACTGGTCAGGCACCTGCTCTGATCTCAGCTGCCACCAGCTGCTGTGGTTGTCCCCTCTGCTCTCTTCTGCCCCTCTAAGGATCACACCCACCAGCTGTGATCCTGGCCCCTCACCCTCTGAGTTCCCTCACAGTGGTGCTGCTCCACCAGGTCTGCTCTGTAACTGTCAGGCAAAGGCTAACGTATGCTCCAAAGAGCATAACTGCCATCTTTGGACCACACTATATCCTCTGCAAGGGGCAGTTTGCCTCTGTCATGGTCTGAAGAATGAGGAGAAGGTGTCCTGTTTAGGGAAAGACCTGGAGGAGGGTCTCTTCAGGGAGATGGGGAGGATTTTGGAACAGAAGGAAACTCTTCCAGCCCTGGTTTGCAGGGTTCTCTGGGAACTGAGCAACGTAGTTGACTGTTGCTAGGCAAAGGGAGATGGTTGTGGTGCACGGGTCCTGCCACAAAACCAGCTCAGGCGCTGAGGTGAGATCTTGGTTAAGGCCAATATGCCACCTGGGGCACAAAAGGCACTTCAGGAAAGCCCTCTCTAGGCTCTGTGCCATGGCCTTTAACCAAGCTGTGACATCCTCCACCTCCTTCTCTCACCCTCGTGCAAACACACACACACTCTGCAGTCAGGGACCACTGACCTGGGTCACGCATCAGCATGAGGGTCACATTTCTTCATCTGATGGTGGATCATAAGTGCACAGGCTTGCAAAGAGTTTTATTGGACAAGATCCATGCCCTTTACAGGCCAGAGACCTTCAGGTAGCCCATGCCCAGAGACAGCTGTGAGCCCCTGGCCCAGCAGGAGGTATTTCTGTGATACCACAACCTGTCTGACCCTGGATGTTTGTGTTCACTCAGTGTCCACTGCTTTGCCCGTGGCAATCACATCTGGATCAGGTCCAGCCTTGGGCTTTTTTTCTTCTAGGGACCTCCTAGGACAAGGTAGCAGCATGACCTGCCGTTTCAGCAGCCCCATGAATTTTCTGGTACACAGCCGATGTTCTGCAGCTCGTGTGGTCTCCACACACACACGGGTGCATGCACCCACACTTCTTTCCCTTCACCTAGTGCTTTGACTGGGCATTTGCCCTGTGCATGCTGGTTGCAAAAGAGCAGAAAGTGGCACGGCACTCCATCATTCTGGTTTTAGAGAGGCCAAGCTACCGTGTCATTACCATCCTAAGCTTTGTTTTGGTGTTCTTTTCAAGGGACATCTAATTAGGAGTAACAAACTTGCACACCAGACAAAGGTATTGCATCAGTTCATCAATTTGCAAACATTTCTGATCAGAGTATGTAGCGCTTTATGAAATGCTGGTAATTAAATCCAGATAATAACCCCTCCAGGCCTTCAGAACAATCAAGTGAAATGTTAATTAAACAATCAGTGTCCTCCATGTAGAAAAAAAAAAAGTAGTTCAGGTCATGGCAATTAATTATCTTTTTCTCTATTCCCCAAGCAGTTTTTTGTGGCTGTGGTCTGTGAATATTAAAAATAATCTGGTGATGAGAGACCAGATGGCTGAGGAGGCTGAATATGGTGTGTGTTGCTTTTCACTCGAGGATTACGCACTTTATTCAGATGTTGCTGCTTTTCATGGGTGTTGAATTGCCTGAATGAAATGAGTTGGTGAACCACAAAATTACCCCAAAACAGGCCTTAATTTGCACCAGTGAAGAAAAATTCCCAACAAGACTGAGAAGGATTTAAAGAGGTTTATAGCTGGTTATGTTTGGCTATAATGAATGATTCTAGACACCATCTTATTTAAGGATTATTTATTATGTATTTTAGGAATATGTTATCTTTCAAATAATAATCTTATTCCCATATTTTATAATTATCTCCAAATTATTCATAATTAGAATTACTCATTTTAGTAATATCAAATTATTCCTAATTATTTCAGGAATAATAACACTTAATCTTGATTTCCAGGTCGGCATAATTTGGTGGAAAGATTTCATTGACTTCTGTGACTTTTGGATTAAGAATTTAGAAAGCAGTATGATTTGCACAGTTTATTTCAATTATGAATGCTTGTGTATTTCTTAACCCACAACACATATCAAATCCCTAGCCTTTTACAGGAGTTAGATGTATTTGTGGAGGTATTACACGGTTTGGGATCTCCCTGTCTTCTGGGAGCTTCAGTTTCTAATGCAGAAACTTCAGTACTTCATAGGGAAAAAGTGTTTCAGAAAGACAGAATAAGACATGTATGAAACCATGATGAGTTTTATGAAAGGGGGAATGGGGCAGTGCAGCACACTTTTATATCCAAACTTAACCCCATCAGCATTGAAGAGAATAGGGTGGTCCCAATCCCCATCTTACCTCCTTGTTGCTCTTCTAGCTTTGTAAACTTCCCTGCCACTGAGACATTTTGTGTTCTACTGCAAGTTCCTGGAAAGCTCTTTTGTGCTGCAAATTGACTTCAGTGTTCCATCCATCATTTTTTTCTATTAGACTTAAAGCTGATGCCCTGAATAGGGGTTTAGGAGGAACCCAGGGTTCCTGCTTTTGTCCTCCCACTGTAATTTTTCCTAATGAAAGAAGAAAGGGGACTAAATAGCTCCAGGGCAATTCCTTGCCAACAGTGAAAAACACTTTTCTACACAGTTGTCTGCACTAGGGAATGGTCCATGCCTTATCTAAAGGTTGGGCCCTTCCTCTGCCATTATAAGATCCCTTTAAGAAGACCTCTGTAAGAAAAAAGCCTTTGAGAAGTATCACTCTTCCTTGTGCCTCTAGACATGAATTGTTCTATAGTTGTATGAAATGTGTTTAAAATACCGATGATGGCATGTACATGTTTCAGGGATGTTTGAAAAGAGGCATATTGGTCACTCTAGGGGATCCTGCTGTGCTTGAAGAGATGCTTCCCGTCTCCAGAACCTAGTCTTACCATGTGTGGCCTCCTTGTTAGAAGCAGCAGAAACCCATTGATTTTCTCTGCAGGTCTGAGATGAGCAGATCTGAAGTGCCCTGGAGGCTGGTCCCTGTTCATTGCTGCTTCCAAGATGACATCCTGAAGTTCAATTTAACTGGCAGCTAAAAACAAAATGACATTTCTGACCCTGCATGTTTTCTCTGAGAAGCCAGTGGAAAAATCCTTCATAGCCAACACATTGGGAAAAAGTTGGAGACTAGTAACAGCAAGTGTTTAAACCATTCTTCTACTCTCATGAGAGTAACTCTAGCAGGTAGCCCATGCAGTAAAGAGAAGTAAAAGCCAAATGTATATGTATTTGGCTGAGAAACATGACTGTGAAAAAAAAAAAGAAATAATCATGAATGAAGTATTGGATGTTGGGACTCCTGAGTTCTCCTGTTTGTAGCATCACCATGTCCTATCTTTGAGAAGCCTTTTATGTTGAGATTCAGTAGGTGTAATTAAGAACAGAAAGAAGATGCCTAAATGAAGAGTTTCATCACTGAAAACCTTTTTTCTTAAAAGACCAGTTTGTGTTTTCATAGAATCATAGAATCATTCAGGTTGGAAGGAGGTGCCTTCCTCTCTACTGGTCACAGGGTGGACAAAGGCCTGACAATCAGGAGAGTAATTCCAAGCCTCTGCCTCAGGGCACTTCAAGTGCCTCTACTATAAATGGAGATGAGAGTGTTTCTCTATATCACGGAGTTGTTGTGAGAGTTGATATTTGTGAGGCATATCTGAACGCCTCAGGTCATTCTGTATTGATCATATGATTCTCTACTTAAACCGTGACATTTATATATAAATTTATAGGTGTGATACTGCTACTTTTCTCCCAGGGCTGATATTTAGTATGTTTAAACTAGCAATTCTTCACACAAAATTAGTACATTTATAAATCCTATAATTCTGCTTTGACTGTTTTGTTTCTTTTTGCTTTGCAGACACAGGGCCACCAATGCAGAGTACTTTTTTATTATGATGAGATGTTTTACCCACTGCTAGGTCACAGGGAGGTCACATATTCTTCTGTAAAAATGCCCAGTCAACACCAATGCTAATTTTCTCAACAGGATTGACAAGGCACACGTCATTTTGCAGCTTCATATATTATGTAAAGCCTGTCACTTCTCAAGCTGTGCTGCTGCTGCTGCTTGATTAACAGTGAGGACTTGTTACCTCTTACATGGAGCTCTGGCTAGTCAGCAATGACAGCTAATCGAATGGCCTTATAAAAGACTCACCTTCTCTTGGGTGCACCAACCTTCAGGATGAATGAAACTTTGGGTGCCAATTTGTCAGGGACATTTCTGTCATCTGTCAGGTGCCCATTGCTCAAAGACCAGCCTTCTTTACTCCTTCTTAAAAGTCTTGTGGTTCTGGTCACTTAAGAAGAGGAATAGTCCCTTGAGACCTGCACACACAGCTATGGACTGAAGAGGGGGGCACCCAGTTCAGTCCAAAGGCTGAGGTCTGGTTACAAGAATGAATCCTGTCAGCAAGCAGTTTGCAAGCATTTCAACGTCTCAAGTGTATCTACACAAACTAACTTTCAATTATTTTTAACCAGCAAGAAATTTGGAGCCATCCAGTCTGTTCAACTGACAATTTCCATGCAGAAACTATCTCAGAAGAAAGGTATTTTCAGTATCAGCTTATCCAGCTCCATTTTCAAGAGATAAACCAGAGCTGTATTCCTGTTGTGAAGGTGTAAATGCCTTCAATAACTATCGCTAAAGATCAGATTACTTTTTTCATCCTCACAGTATCCGTAAATCTGGGTTGATACTTACTTTTCATGCTCAGTTTGTGAGTACATAAAGCAGAGCATGCCTGACACTGTCTGACACAGGGAGGTATGGGCCTCTCTGTTCCTTAAGATTTCCATAGGATAAGTATTTTTTTTTTACTTTTGTCTTCTGTTCCACTTCTGATTCTGTTGTAGGTAAGATGCTGTCAGGATTCTTCAGATTACAAGGACACATTTTCTTTTGCAATGGCCTTCCTGAAAGTAACTTCAGAGCTCGGTCAGTTGTAAGGGTTAAATTCTTTTCAATTACTGGTGACAAGAATCTTTTCAAGATCTCTTGAAACAGCCAAATCTCTCAAAACAAATTAATTGTGACATTACAAAAGTCAGAGGCTGTTGGATGCTTTCCAGTACATGCGATGGAAATGTTCATCCTCTGAAAATACCCAGAACTGTCTTTAATGCCAGGATAGAAACCCAAAGCTAGGCGTGATACTATAGTGCACCCTTTTTTCTTCCCACAGCTATGAGAATTAACGGCAGACACGAAGTTTCTACACAAGAGACCACCTGTAGTCTTTGTTCCTGGCAGCTGTAGCCATTAATCCTAGTATGACACCAGACATTTGGGTGCCTCTGAGAAATGGATCTACATCTTTGCCTTGTTACAGTGCCACCTAATGAATTACCAAATTTGTGCTAGTGTCAGACCAACAATTAGGCCACAATGATAGGTCTTGTTCCCACTGACACCAGCAAGGATGCAGTGTGTGGAAAATCATAACTTACAGCAGGAAGTTCCCTTCCCAAACCTTCCCCCAGGTTTCCCTTTAGGCTGTGTTTCTGCTTCTAGGACCTCAAGCACCTCTATTGCTCTGCAGGACCTCTGTGTCTGGTTTCATGGTCAGCATTTATGGGGCATTCCTTCTCAAGCTTAGAAAGATGGAAATCCACAAAACACCAAGAGAAATTAAAAATCATATGTGTGTATGTATCCAGCTCCTTGGTCTCAATCTTCGTCAGTTCTGGCAAGCAGAACAGCACAAAACCCATGAAAGATACCACCTAAGAAAGACTTCTATCTACTTGTCCTCATTTGCTGGCACCTCAAAGAGACAAACAGAAGCTATGAGCTTTCTTCTTAACCCTCCTCTCTCCCTGCCTGCATCCCTCTGAGAGAGTTTTATTCACTTCCATTCAGAAAGATGTTCCATCATTTCAGGGAGCAAGATCTTAGACACCATTGCCAAAGACCAACTGAATTAATCTGTGCTTTTTCTGCCCAGAAATCTATCATCTCCTCTATTTATTCTCAGAAATTTCTCTTACTTGAACCTCGTTTGGGAGAAAGTGAACTCTGTGTAGGCCTTGACTGCAATAAAATGCAGTTTCTTGCACCTCAGAGTCAGAGAGCAAAGTTTTATGGGGGTGATTATATTTAAACCCAGAACATAATGCAAGGTGGCAATGCCTATTGAACTTAGAAACTTGAATCTTTTAATTGATTTAGACTCAGAATTGACTTTAACCTCAGTTTCCTTGACCATTCAAGAAAATTTCTCTCTCTTGGCCTCCAGAATGCCAACTGCTGTATACTTACCTAGAAATATATTTATTTGAAAGTAGACCAGCAATTTTCTCTTTTGGACTCTGCCCTGACTCTTCTGAGATGTTCACAGCAATAGGACAAGAGGAAATGGACACATGTTGCAGCAAGATATATTTCAGTCAAATAACAGGAAAAAACCCTTTTATCATGTGGATAGTCAAACTCTGGAACAAGCTACCCAAAGAGGCTGTGAAACCTCTACTCCTGGAGGTATTCAGAGTGTGATTGGAAAAGACTCTAAGCAGTCTGTTCTAAGTTTTCTTGCTTTGAGTGCAAGATTGGACCAGATGACCTATGGAAGGCCCTTTCAACCTAAATTATTTTAGGTTTCCATTACTTATATCATCCTTATCCATCCCTGAGTTCAACAGGAGAAGGTTGGTGCCTCCCTTTCCTGAGCCAGGTATGCGGGTCTTTGTTGCATGGTGGCCTCCTAGCCAGCTACTAAAACAAAGTGCTTTCTGGGGCTGTAAAACACAGGAAGGAGTACCTATACGAGACCCAGTGCAGATGAGACATTGAGCCTTGTCAACGCTGAATTATCTGGAAGACACTACCTTTATTTAAGAGGCACCGCTGCTTTGAAAGCAAGCTATTTTCTCCCGTGACTGCAGTTGACTTTAAGTGTGGCCATTAGATAGTAAGCAGCAAGCATAAATGTGTGAGTTCTCTGCTAGCAGTTCTGCTAAATCACCGTTGTCTTATCTACTGGTTCATTAACTGGTAAAAAAATTAAAGGCAATTGCCTAAATAAATAAAAAGAATTCCTGGAAAGTCATGTAACTCTAAGGAAGTGTAGGTTCACATTTGTGTCCACAAACATCTGTACTGTCAACAGTCTGAAAAATGCCACCCAGAAGGCCATGAAGTCTCTGTGATTTAGAAATAACATCAGTAGCTGAAGTTACAAAATGTTGCTGACACTTCGTTGTCCACCTGAGATGTTTCAAAGTGAGAAATCTCTGTGTCACTCCATCTCATATTTCAAGAAACAATCACAAACCAATTGCATTCAATAGTATTACTGTATTCTTAAGCAAGTGGAGTACACCACTCCATTAACTGTAAGGCAAAAGTGTTAATCTTTTCCAGTTACCCACCACCAAAACTGCATGTACTGTAATCATTCAATCTCTTTCTGAAAGCTAGAATCACCACGGCCTTGAAAGCATATTAGGATTTTCCCTCATGACGGAAATGTGCTCTCTAGTGTATTCTCTGGTCAGTTCTTATTGGTGCTTTCTTGGGAGATGAGATTTGAAACAAAATTAGATTGTGAGATACTGCAAGATTGTACAAAAGCACTTTTGCAGAAAAAAAGGGGCAATTTTCACTTTTCTCTGTGGACAGCTAGAAAACATAACAGCCCGGTTTTGCAGTTTTTATTATGGTACTTTAATTTTTTCCTGGTGGATACACTGGAAGAACAAAACCCCACGTTTCTGAATCACTATTTTCAGGGTTGCATATTGCTAGCAATGAAGCAGTCCGAGGTAGCTCTGCCAGTATCCTGTCACCAATAAACCCCAGTTTGAAATGATTATGTGAGCTGGAGAATCTGGAATAGATGCTTTGCTTCACTTACCGTTCGCCCTGAGTGCTGCTTTATGCATATAGATAAAGTGCACTTGGCCTTTGCCTGATATGGTACCTTCTCTACAGGGTGAAGCACCATCTTTCATCCCTTCCCAGGGTGCTAGATGGCACTAAGCAAGATGAAATAGGGGCCCTGCTGTATCTTTTGGGGGTCAGAGGGTATTGTCAAAAGGAGTTGTAGGCTTCAAAATGAATTAATTGGCGGTTATTTCAGCTCAACACCCAGGAAGCCCCAATGCCCCAGTGCTGCTGAAATGTTGCAGAATCTTAGCCTGGAATTTCAGGTAGCGGCAAGGCAACAGGTAACAGAAGAAATGAGTTTCTGCTGGGTGAATATAAACTACATTTTAATGCCCCACATCAAATTTTAAAGTATTTTGCTAAATCAGTCACATGCTATGAGGCAATACTGCATTGAGAAGAAGAAGGAAATCCATTTAGAAAGCACATAATGAGGTAAGCTTTCTGGTGATGTACATTGCCGAGGAACAGAAAAGTGTTGAGTTATAAAACATTCATGAGAAACACGAATGATAAGGTTCTTGTTCAAGACTCTAAAATCGGTGTTTCTATTCTGAACTCTATTTCTGGAAGTTGCTCCTTGTTCCTTAAAAATTGCTTTGTGCTGGAATGTAGCAATAAAGACGGTAGACCTGGAAATGAAACATCTTATTCTTCTGGTTTCAGTTCCTGTTAGAGAAATGCAAGAACTTATTCATGGAAGATCTATTCAAATGTTTTTTGGCCACATAACAATTGCTCAATTTCTGATTATATTAGTACATTACCAACCATCTACCAGCAGGAAATCATGTTTAGGAAAAAGATATGTATGGGAGTATCACCCAGCATGATACAATGATCAGTGTCAATCTCTTCTGTGGCTCCAGCATTAGAAGCCAGAGGCTGTTTGAGTCTCAGTGGAACCTGGGCTGTTACATGGCTTGGTCTACCCTGCAGGTGGGGCTTGGACATCAACAGGACTTCACAGCCACCAGTAGTTTGCAGGATGTTGGTGGTGCTCCATGGCTGAACTTGGAGAAACCCAGGTGGAAGGAGATGCCTCTCTGCAGGCTGGAGGATAGTCTGCAGAACCTCCATCACTTCTGAGAATGAGGCAATGCCACTCACGGTCATTTAGGGCCAGATTTTTTTCCTTAAAGCATTTAGGTGTCTTAATGTGGGAAATTAAGCTCCAAAGCCTTCCTGATAAGTTTACCAGATGCTCGTCTCCAACATTAGTTCGTGAAGTACCTGTAAAATCAGACTCCTTGGCAGAACTGAACAAAGCCAAAGCAAGTTTCTGATTTGGGACATTCATACTGTGACAAGAGCGATGTGTGTCTGCAGCGTGTGCACCTCTTTGGGAGACAACACCTCCACGAGCATCAGAGAGCACTCGGCCTTACTGAGAAGTGCAAGGTCTGAACCCCAAATTTCTCTTCACTTTTGGAGTTGCAGCAGCAATGTGTTGCTAACACAAGGAGGCTTGGGGGGTAGTGTCAGAGCCGTCCTGATGGCAGGGAGCTAGCAGAGCAGCGGTGAGCCGGAAAGGTGTCTGACAGAGCCGCAGGAGCTGAAGGTTTGAGGGTAAGTCTGATGCAGATGCCATCTCTGAGACTTTCCCAGGGGTGGCACTGAAGAAATCTGTGTACATTCTTTTCCTTGGCAGGTCACACATTTATTCTCATAGAAGTCTATTGTGCAGATATTAACATCTGCAGCTCTCTTTAATTTCTGTTGTAATGATACACTTTTATTATGTTAGAGTGACCTGAAACTGTGTCCTAGTCTCCCAGATCCCATTTGCACAGCTTGCACCGTAGGTTTAATTTCACAGTTTTTAGTTTCCCAGCTTAAAAATATGAACAATTTATGGAGCAAAATTAACAGTTTATTAGAAATATCACTCACTGCAAAAGTCTTAAGGGTAATTCACAGCTCTATAAAAGGTCATGATATAAATAATTGCTTGATGAATATGGGCCATATCTGCTTGTCATTAAACACCAGCAGAGAGCTAATGCACTTTAATAGTCCTGCTAACTGCTATCTGACAGGCATAGAAATCACAACCAAATACAACAATTAGGCTGAACAATTGCTTCTTACTTTTTTTTTTTCTTCACATGAAAGGTAAAATAATGACATATGTTGTTTTCTTTACACTTCAGCAGTGGTCACGACTTACACCCTTATGAAATATTATAACCAATAGCTTAAGTATTGCAATGATATTCCACTGTTTATCAAACAAAATGTCTCATTAATTCCACTCCTTTACATGTTGAAAGGCTGCACTCGCAGTCTGCAAACTCAGTGTGCAACAGTGAAAACTGTTGTTCTCCTTCCTGTTTGTAGGGAACATACTCAAGGTCCTCTGTGAAAACACTGGATTTATAATCCATGCATAGTGGTGCCCTGATCCAACTATACACCACTAGGCCCTCATGATCCATGTAGCTCTCCATGTAGGATTAGAATATATGGATTTAAGCTTTATTCAAAGCAAAGACGCCTTCTAGTGAGGTTTCTCTAATAAATGCTATGATTTTTGTTTTCATTAACGGCTTGTTTTATTTGGTTGTGATTGAACCTAATTACAGGACACTTAGTTCTGCCAGTGAAGGTGAGGCCCCAGTCTGTTGTGTTTGGGAATGGATGCAGAAGTGATAAGGGACATTGAGAAAGATGGATTCCCCCTTCCAAAATGTCTGGGTCTCTTCTAGATGAATTCCTGCTCTACTTGGCCAAAGAGGCTAAAACATATTGCACTCCCTGGCTGGCACTTGCCTCATAACATCCGTCTCAAACTCTAGACATAATTAATCTGCTTCCTCCCAGCTGCCCTCGGAGAGGCTTTTATACACACCACAGACCCCTTTAGGTCTGCTTCAGGCACACCTGAATCCCATCATCTCCTTCTCCATCAATCCCGAAAGGTCACTGATAGCGCTGCCCAAAACTGGATTCTTAGTACTATCAAGCACAGATAGATGTGTGCTTGATAGATCAAGCCAGATAGATCTGGCTCAGAGACAGGGGTCTAGCTCAGGTACAGCAGGATACTGTTTGCCTGTTTTGCAACTGTGTGATGCTTTTGACTCATGATTAGTTTGTGATTCACTGTGTCGTGGTTTTGACCAATCGGACAGATGATGATCTCTCCTCACCCCCCCACTAAGGAAAAGAGAGGAGAGGAAAGGATTAAGAGATTCAGGAGTTTAGATAAAAACTAAACTACTTTAATGAAATAACAATAATATAATAAACAATAAAAAGAAAAAAATAAAAAGAATATAAAAGAAAGGATAAAGAGAAAGTATACAGTCTATACAAAACCATATCAGTCTCCCAGGACGACGATCACGTCACCAGCAGCATCAGTGAACGTCCCAGGCTGGACTCGGTGACCGACAGGAGCTGGATTCTGGATCAGGATCAAAGGCAGAGGAACAGACAGGGTCCTCCTCAGACGTTGGCCATTGAAGGAAGAAACCAATGACCCTTTGATCCCTCAGCTTTTATACTGAGCATGATGCGGATGGGATGGAATACCCGAGTTGGTCAGGTTTGGGTCACCTGACAAAATTACCTGACCTCGGTTGTTCTAGCAATAAGTATAAGCAAGGGCCTCTCTGCAGACCATCCCTTGGTATAATCAGGTCTTATCACTATGAGACGAAACAGTCTGTGAACAATGTGCTGTTAATTTCAGACTTTAGTTAGTTAGAAGAGGCCCAGCTAAAAAAGTAAAACTCCTGAACAGAAAATTGGTTTGTTTTACCTCAAACCAGGACACACTGTAAAGCTCGGTGCTTTTCTGCAGTACTGCTGTGTAGCCAGGCATTTTCCATCCTGCATTTGGAGAAATAAATGTAGAACTTTGCATGTCCTTATTGAATTTTTGCCTATTACTTTCAGGCCATCTTCCTAATTTATCAAAAATGTTTTAAATTCTAGTTCTGCCCTCCTACGTGCTCGTAGCCTTTCCAGGACTAGTGTTGCTTGAAAATTTAATAAAATATACTTGCTAATTCATCATCCAAGTCATTAATGAAAATATTGAATAATATTGGATGGAGGACAGATCCTTGGGGAATCTCGCTTGATACATCCTTCTGTGTTGATTGTGAACTATGGGTAGCTATTACGTACGTGTGGATTCCCCAGCTGGTTATATACCGCTGCTCACACCCTCAGCTGGTATACATTTCACTCACTTGTCTGTAAGTCTGTTGTATAGGCCAGTGAAGAGAGGGTAGTGACAGTGAAGGTACTAAAGCGATGACAGTGAGTGCCTCTCTCCAATTCACACTGCTTCTTACCTTGTCATAGGAGGAAATAGACTTCCCATGATTTATTCTTGACGAATCCACATTGGCTGTCATTTATCGCCTTTAGATGGCTACAAGTTGCTTGAGCATTTCCTCCAGATTTGGGTAAGGAATCAAGATAAGCTGACAGGTCAATAATTTCTCCCTTTTTTTCTCCTCTTTTCATAGAGGAACAGCATTAACCCTCCTCTGCTGTGAAATCTCTTTTATTATCTAAGCTCTCTGGAGCAATAACAGCTTGGAGGCTGCCCTGTCTGGGTCCAGAAGGGTTGCTTTACAGAGTGACTTCCCAGCAGAGGCTGTGACTACAGCTGTCGGTCCCTGTCCCATTAGCCCCTCTTTGCTGGGCACAGACAAGCAGGGAGCTGGACCAAGGACTATGTTCAGGCTGGAAACCAGCCTTTTTTTTCATGGGGACATGGCAGGAGGAGTGCTCTGGCCAGGCTCTGAGCTGGAGGGGAGCTGGCAAGGGACCATGAACAACTAACCTGTCTCGAGCAATGCCCCCTCAACTGCAACGTGTGACCAGAGCCCGATACCCCGCTGGTTATCTCTGAGCCATGAGACCTGAGAGCCTCTATCTTGCATGAATGCTGGCAATCTACCCATCCCCTGCTGTAGCCTGATTTCTTATTTTCAGCCGCTGGCATTAACTACCTGATCCCAAGTGGCCATTTTAGTGAAAACTGATGATACTTTTCACAATGTAATCAGTAGAACATTTTCCTGCCCCATTACAAGTGAGGACAACTCTCGCCTTAGTCATTTCAATATTATTAAAGTATTAATATATCCTGTTAACCTGTGTCCCTGGGGATCTGTATCTTGTTTTTCTCCTGAGCTTGTATAGTGTATGTCCCTGTACAATTATCATTTATATCTGCCCATAATAACATGAGGTTTCTGGGAGCTTCCTTCCTTCCCTTGAGATGGCAGAAGAGCTTGTGGCTGGTGGTGCTGCTCTGTGACTGGGACTGTGCCTCCTCTGCCAGAAGGGGTTTGCACTTCTTCATGTAGCTTCTTTCAGGAGATGCCGAGCCCTGCGAGTTCATATGTCTCCAATAATTCCAGCAGGCTTACTTACCTGCAATAGGTTTTTGCTCCTGTGAAATCCATTCTCTTTACAATACTAGTTTATCTCTTTCTTTTTGCCGGGTGTGGACCCCCTCACACTGCACATTGCCCCTTGCCTTCCTGTTTTCATCCACCTCCTCCTGCCTTGAACCAATGCCTGAACACTTAACTGTTTGCTAGTGGTGGAGTTAGACAAGGTGCTAACATACAAGGAAGAGTTTTCAAGAGAAAAAAGGGACTAGCTGAGGCATAGCCAGGGAGAGACATTTTTGTATATCTGAAATGGAGTCAGAGGTGATTTCAGCCCACCACTAGGCAAGTGGATTAGCTTCCAGGAGAGCCAGATAAAGGTACATGCACCAGAGAACAAGTTAAATTCTCCCAGGTCTCATATGGATGCACTGAAACTCAGTGATTGCTGGTGAATAAAAATATGAAGGTAAGGCTCCTACTCCTTTTATTCAGATTACCGTGTATTGCATTATCCCATTATAAACATATTTATTTTATTATATTTATATTAGTTATAATTATGCAAGTACACACTATATAATATTTACATATTATAATTGTTATATTTATGTTGTTTATAATTGTGTTATATATATTTCTGAACAAGTTTTCACAACTGTTTAGTGGGCTTCCTCCTGTTGAAGCCAGGGCTACCACGTGCCAATAGCAGCATGCTTTGCTCATGGGGGCAGATGACAGATTTGTAGCTTACGATAAAACTGCTTGCAGGTTTATTACTGTGCTGTCATGCATTTCAAAAGCTACAGTAGAGTGAACCTGAACAATGCCCCAGCTACTACTTGCCATATTTACCTGATGATAAATGTCAGGTCTCTGTTGAGTTTCAGCAACAGAGCAGATAATGGCAAATAAAAGAGCTGGGGCAAACCAGCATCACCAGCAATCCCACTCTGTGTGACCCATTACATTTTTTCGTTACATGAAAAGATTGTACATGACATCTGCAACCATTCCTGTGACAAGAGCTAAAGGAGAACGTTTTCCTTCCATTCTGGTGTATCCAGGATCTCCAGGAGAGTTATCAAGGTGGGGCCTGTTTCTATTTGCCTTCTAAGTCTGAAGACTTGAGAATCACAGTTTAACCTGTCTGCCAGAGCTGGCCCCAAAAGTGTTTCCAAGGATTTTGTTGATCATTTTGGAGGGGCTGTATTTTCATTATTTTTTTGTGTGTGTGCCAGGGAATATGAACACTTCTAAGCAAATGGCATGCTGTAAGGGCTGTCCTTCAAAAACAGTGACAAAAGCAAAAACTCTTAGCATCAGGCCACTCATGGGGAAATCACAAAAGTTAAGAACCCTGCAAATCTTGTCAACAGCAACGCAAATGATCTGAATATAGACTGGCTCTTATGTCTAGTTGCGGAGAGCTGACCCCGTATACCAGATACCAGCAAACTGAGAAAAAAAAAAAAAAAAAAGACCACTTTGCAGGGCAGCTGCTTTTGAAAGAGTTTCTTGGCTTTCAGGGAATGACCCCTAACAAGTTTTTGTATTTTTTCGTGTTGTTTGCATGCTTATCACACCTGCCTATCAGCAGCCTAGATCCATTATTGCAGTTTTTCAGAGTGTCTCAAAGAATTGGCAGGCTCCAACATGCAAAGTAGTTCTCTAACACAATGGCTGTTATAAAGCATTAAATAATGTATTTAAGATTTATATTGCTAAAGCACCCTCTAGTGGGGCAATAACAGAAGAGTTGGTTTTTGCATAGACATGGTAACTACTCTGCATATTAGAGAATAGCCAAGTAAAAGGCTGGATATTGGTGGGGGTAGGCAACCACATTGAATCTTTAGTTTAGTCAGTGCTTTTGCTGTCCAGGTAACACACAGCATTCACCATAATATCTGAAAGGTGATTGTGTGATTGTATTGCACATAATCACAGAATAATAGCATCATTTCGGAGACCTCCTGAGGTCGTCTCATCTAACCACCTGCTCAAAGAAGGTTCAGACCGATCAGGTGTCTTGTGGCCATTTCCAGCTGAATTTGGCATATCTCCACAACAGAGATTGCACAACTGCTCTGAGCAACAAATTCCAGTATTCGGCCATCACTGGGGTGAAAAAAAATCCTTATATCTACACAGAGTTTCCCTTGTTGCAACTTCTCTCTAATGCCTCTCAGCCTGCTGCTGTGCACCTCCAAGCATTCCCCACAGTTCCTCAGGGTCTTCACAATGTCATCATCTTGAAATATTGGAAAAATATTCACCATCACCTCTGGATATTGTGTGTTCTTAAATGTCTTCCTAAACGGTGGTGAATAGCTGGAGATAAAGCATGATACTGTTAGATGCAGTACTCCTGGCGCAATGAGGCAGATTACTTTCTGGTCTCATGCTGGGACCCTCATTCTGCAAAAAGCTTATCCTGCCAAGTTATTTCCAAGTTAAGGGTCTGCATTAAAAAGTCCAAGACTTAAGCTTACACAGCTGCCTGGGGACCTGGACCAAATACGATAACTGCAAAATTTTGATGTAATACTTTACAACTCCCTGACTAGTGAAAGAGAATAAAATCTAAAATTCAATTTTAATGCGACACAAGTATTCCTAAGAATTTGTTCAGCTTTATTGAAGCTGGGGAATCCAGCAACCCCCTTTCCATGGAGATTGCACATGAAGAAGCCAATAATTGCCTTCCCCAAATCATGTAGGTGAAAAACAGGTACCACACTCTAGAACACCGGTACGTGGCAAAACATACACGTATAAGCGCACACATAGAGGTGGAGAAGAGGCCTCAAGGCTGACAGCATCAGGCAGTGAGGGTAGGAGTTTGCTGAAAGCACATGTGACCACGTGTCTGTGACAAACATCAGCAGGAAGACATGGAAAAGCACACACCAAGGTGGCACTGGATGCCGCCTGGATAACCAGTAGGAGCATACTCCTGAGGGAAACAAAGACTGAAACACTGAAAGAGAGATAAATATTTTTGGCCAAATGCTGGCTGAAAGTGAGTTGGGGTCGTAGTAAGGAAACCCCTTCTTGTTCCCCTGTTCAGGGAAAAGGCATTTTGCAGGTGATTTGCAAAGAAACATAACAGCTTCAAAGAAGCTGACTCTTTTTATTTCTATTCTTAAAGGAAGCAGCTGTGAGGTCCTGACTGAGAATAACCACTTGGCTGAAGCTGGGCAGGAGCAGGTACTCCAGGGTCCTCACACAGCTTTGTAGGTGATCACCTAGTACAGAGCACCAGCTGCCTGTCAGCAGTACAATATCTGATGCCTTTAAATAATTAATCTTATTTTGAGGTGAAGGAGATGGTTAGGATCCGAAGCAGAAAGCAGCCAAGACGTGAGGTAGGTCTGGAAAACCAGGACACCAAAGAGGGTGGTGGACGCCCCGCTGGTGGTGATCCCTGATTGCTGCCTGGCCCTACACTTTACCTGACTGCAGCAAAGAAGTGAAGAGGGGGCAGGATGACCTGGCCCTACAGATACTCACCTGAACAGGCCAAATTGTAGCAATATTGTCCAGGCCTTCAAAAGACTTCCTAGCAGTTCAGCTTTGGCTGGTCTCTCACCAGGAAACGGATAAATGGTTGTATTCCCCTTTCCCTTAAATGGCTGATGGCACTCCCCGTGGCATGTGGAGCGGGATGCACAGCATTGTGCTGGGTATATTCTTGGTAAGAAGGTTGGTTGGCCACACCATGGCACAATTTTCAGGGCACAGAGTATATTTTTAGGAAAATGAGTATATTTTAAGGAAATCAACAGCATTGAGGTCTGCTGTTTTCTTCTATTTCCCTAAAGCCAGGCACCAAAACTGCTGAGATCTGGATAGATGTGGATCCCAAGTAAGAACTGTTGCACCTCCCAGGCTTCCTCCAGACCTCCCTGAGGCTGCAGTCCATCCCCAAGGATGCAGCATCCCTCCCTGCCCCTCTGCAACTTTGCTCTTGCACCGTGCATGCCTGCTGCCCCCCCTGCCACTGCCCACAGTCACAGCCTGCCAGTCCGGCACAGGATGTTTAGAGGGAGGATTAGGCAAGGAGTAATGATAGTTCTTTCAAACTGGCTGGATAAAATTAGACGTGTATAATCATCAGTCAGGTGGCTAGAGGAAAGGAGCTTTGTTTGTGAGTGGTCAGCAGCTGCTGACATCCAAACTCATAGCCTCAGTATTTGTGCACTTGCCTTTAGGCACCTTGGTATGAAAATACTCTCTAGGGCCAGACACAGGGACCGAACCTACCCTAGACCTGGGATCCCTCCTCTGTTTTCCATTTCCACCTGCCACTGCTCACCCAACCAAGCTCTGCATTTCTGAGACCTTGCTTGGCAGGAAGGCCAGAGTCTCTGCAGGCGGCTGGCTGCCAGGGACATTCATTTTTTCCAATTAGTGGAAAACAGAGGGTGTTACCTCTACCTATGATTTAAAAACAGCCTCAGAAAAGAAACCCATAGAGGGCATCCGACATCTTGGTCAATATGTCACTGTTGGAAGCCAGCAGTGCTCTCCTGTGTGCAACAGAAGACACTCCCTCCCACAGACATTTCAGAAAAACCCTAGCAATGACACTTCAGAGAAACTGGGGCCTATGATGTGTCACTGCCTTTGGCCCTCCTGGTGCAGAAGCAGAGATGCCCTGGAGCACCTCAAGCAGCTGAAGGGTTCAACCTGGTGGGCTTGCTGCCCTGAGGAACTGCCCTGGGTGCTCCAAAAGCCATGATACCTGTGCTCCAAATGTTCACAATTTACAGTGATAGATCTGGGAAAGCCCAGGAAACCATGACAGATCCCAAGGCACTGAGGAGACTCTGTTTTTCTTCTGTGCTGAATTTCAATAGTCCTTCCCTGGATTTTCCTCTGATTCTAGCTCTCTCCTTTAGCATGCTTCTGTTGCATACTTTGGCTTTTTAGATGTTCCCTTTCAAAGTGGCAGTTTGGAACTGGGATTAAAGAGGGTGGCAAAAAGCCTTAATCAGAGACCTAGCTTTATAAATAAGACAAGTATTTATTTCACTGTTTAATAATATATTTCTTTTCTATGGCTGCAGTGCTGAGGAGGCAGAAAGGAAGCAT
Organism: Jacana jacana; assembly: GCA_013400555.1. Lineage (NCBI taxonomy): Eukaryota > Metazoa > Chordata > Aves > Charadriiformes > Jacanidae > Jacana > Jacana jacana. Next base: position 108,881 of record VZTM01014500.1, read on the forward strand.
GTAGGACTGCTGTTAATTCTACACACCACTATAAGCTATTAACCTTGAAATGTGAAGAAATGAAACCAAACCTTACTTTAGCATTTATAGCAACATTTGATCAAACATGGTTTATGCCCATATACAATTTCTGACACTAGAGGGAGTACATAATTTATTTTAAGAAAATAAAAAACAAGCCTTGCTTTTTAAATAGGGAATATATCAAAGGGAGAAAAGCAAAAATACTTAAGGAGAACTTTATTGTCTCACTTCAAGTTATACTTAAAAAAAAAGAGTTGAGAAGCTGTCTTATGTGTTACCCTTATCTAGGTAGATTATGCAACTAGTGTCTGCAAAAGCCACTGTGGGGCAGATAACCAAACAGCTTGTGTTCAATTTGTGTGTGTCTATCGAGCCTGAGCACATGGGGTGAGTAACCAGCCCACGGGATAACACACACAGACATCTGTGCCCACAGGTTTCTATCTCTGGTGCTGCTATATTCCCACTGTCCCCCACAACCACCGCAGCATCTGATGGTCTCTCCAGTGTGTTTATCCTCTCAACATGCCTGGGAAGTAGGGAAGAAGCACCGTCCTATTTTATGGCCGGAAAATCAAGGTGCAGAGAGGACGAAAGACGCACCTGTCTGGGCACCCTTGCCCAGGCTCACAGTTCAACTCTGGGTACAGCAGCTTGTTAAGATACAAGGTGTTCTCGCATGGCTATTTTTCCAAACCACAGGTACAAAGGTTGCCCAGTGCCTTCTGTGCTGTGGTTTTTGAGTAATTGGGTAGATGTGTCACTGTGACTTTGAGACTGTGACTTTCTCCAGCCCCAGTACACAGGAGGTGAGTCAGGCTCAGGCCGATGTGAAGACTGTGGCCTTTGCAGGGTGGTGTGGGGAGAGAGCAGCTCATTCACCCCTGGTGGGGGGTTAGAGGCCACACAGCATGGCCCCCGCTGCCTCGGTGACAAAGGCTCTCACGCAGGCTGAAGAGGATCATCTTGTTCTCCTATTAAAATATTCATTAAGTTGCAAGGAAAATACAAATGCAGTTGTCTAGGACGACCTGAATGGTTTTGCAGCCCAAGTAAGTTAATTTTCATGTGAGGTCCCTCTGACTCACAGCACATGACAGCATTTGTTGCATGCTTATCTCCATTACAATGTAATTATCTGATACAGAGATCTTCTAAAAGTCTCTTTATCACAGGGAGGATTTCTTTTAAACAAGGTCAGTTCCTGAAAATGCTATCACCTTTTTATCACTGTACATGCCAACAGCTTCTGAGAATCCCTTCTGAATTCTTCCACTGCGGTCTCCTTCAGCCTATCTGTGGCTGCAGGTATTAAAGCAACAAGCAACTTAAGCATCTCATCCCATTAGGGAATATTATGCAGTGAAACTGCACTGCTTTTAAAATAAGTTCTAGTATCTTTAGTGAGGGATTTGGCTTATTAACACAGTGGTTTTGAGGACAGATATTCAAACCAAGTGTAAAAATACTGTAATGTTTGTGGGTGGATCTCGTCTCCTGCCAACCACAGACAAGTCATAGAATAGAATCATAGAATGGTTAGAGTTGGAAGGGACCTTCAAGAGCATCCAGTTCCAACCCCCCTGCCATGGGCAGGGACACCTCCCACCAGACCAGGTTGCTCAAAGCCCCATCCAGCCTGGCCTTGAACCCCTCCAGGGATGGAGCATCCACAGCTTCTCTGGGCAACCTGTTCCAGTGCCTCACCACTCTCACAGGAAAGAATTTCTTCCTAATATCTAGTCTAAATTTTCCTTTTCAGTTTAAAACCATTATCCCTTGTCCTATCACTCCATTCCCTGATAAAGAGTCCCTCCCCATCTCTCCTGTAGCCCCCTTTAAGTACTGGAGGGTTGCTATAAGGTCCCTCTGAAGCCTTCTCTTCTCCAGGCTGAACAACTCCAACTCTTTCAGCCTGTCTTCACAGGGGATGTGCTTCATCTCCCTGGTTATCTTTGCGGCCCTTCTCCAGACCCATTTCAAAAGATACACCTCCTTCTGATGTTGGTGGCTCCAGATTCAGATACAGCACTCCAGCTGGAGTCTCACGAGAGCAGAGTAGAGGAGGAGAATCGCCTCCCTTGCTCTGCTCTCTACACTTCTTTTGGTGCAGCACAGGATGCAGTTGGCTTTGGGCTGCCAGCACACATTGCTGGCTCATGTTGAGCTTCTCATCAACTAATATCTCCAAGTCCTTCTCCTCAGGGCCATTCTCAATCCATTCTCTGCCCAGCCTGTATTTGTGCCTGGGATTGCCCTAACACACGTGCAGGTCCTTGCACTTGGCCTTGTTGAACTTCATGACACTTGCACAGGCCTACCTCTCAAGTCTGTCCAGGTCCCTCTGGATGGCTTTTCGTCCCTCCACCACACTACTTGGTGTCATTGGTAAACTTGCTGAGGGTGCTTGAGATTGAGTGCTGAGGATGCACTCAATCCCACTGTCCATGTCTCCAACAAGGATTACTAAATACTAGTTACTACATACTAAAGCCATGTCAATGAAAATCCATCCACAAACACACAGGTCTAGGCTAAGAGAACTCAAGGAATAAAAGATGGAAAATAAACTTTCTTTCCCCCTCCTCATTGCCCCTTCAGAACAGTCAGCAACTCCCTTCTTGCTAATGGGAGCTTCCTCAGGCACCAAGGCTTCCTGAGAGACAAACCTCATCAACTCTCCACTCATGGGAAGGACCCTATTTATACTTGAGATTTAAGGAGCTGAGTCTCATATTCCCAATGTTTTCTAGCACCTGGGCAATGATTTGTTACTGATAAGACAAGGCCACTGCTTGAGACCCTGAATTATCCATATAATGCAGTGCAGCTGCATTTGGAGGTTTCTTTCCTCTGCAAGCAGAAAACTTACCATGAGCTTTGTATGTGTAAGAAAAGCAAGATCTAAGCTATGCAGGGAGCACCGATGGTTAAGCATCAGGACCTTCCACTCAGATATGAAATATTTCTCTTCCTTTCAGCTGCTACCCATTGAAAATATGTTTTTTCTCCCTTCTGTGTACAGATTCAGAAAGAACAAACCCAATCATAAACAGGTGATCAAACACAGTATTCCGTGCCTACCCAAACACCAGAGCATATCAAATCTCCTCATGTCAAAATTTCATGTAGAATACAAACTGAACAGACTACTCTTAGAAGATTATACTCTGAGATCTGACATCTCTTTGCTTCCCTTGTGCCTCCACCTGCCTCTGCAGCACGACAGGAGGTTTGACATAAATGAGGAGGAAGGCTTGGTGTCTAATTCCTTGATGTTCCTATTTCGCCTGGGCAGTGAGTGCCTTTCTGTAGCACCTTTAGAGCTATGACTACCTTCCCTTCCATGAGACTTGCTTCTTTCTCCCCAGGAGGGAAGAGTGTGTGCAAAATAGTGGACTACTTTGTTAGAATTTTGCTTTGTGACTATTCGACCATTTTGAGGGACACAAAACATCTATCCCTTTGGATCAGCCAATCCTGTCCCAGGGTGTTTTATTATGGTCCCAAGGAAACCACTGAGACCCAGGACCATGAACGAGATGAGGCTGTTCATTATCCCCTCACTGAATCCAGCTTTCTCTGCATCGAAAGACCTTAGCGTCTCATCTGTCAAACTGGGGTAATATCTCTACATGTGGTGAGAACAGACCTATTATGAGATCATGAAACACTTGGGTCAAACAGTGTAGGATGGGTCACAGAAGCAAAACGTGAATTTTATTAAGAAGAGGGGCAATGGAGGTAGGGAAGGATAAAAAAATGAGTGGAGGAAGGGAAATGGAAGGCCATGACTAGCTTTAGAAAGAGAAAAAAGATGGAGCAAATAAAAGCCTGGGAAGAGCAAAAGCCTCAGGGACAAAGTAATATGTTTTTATGTAAAACTGCATGTGCAGAAAATCATAATGAAACTACAGCAGCACTGTCAGGGGACCTGGCTGCTTGGGAAGCAGAGGCTGAGCAGCCCAGCAGCGAGGAAATAGTCCCAGTGTCCTGCTTTCATTAGTCAAAGGGAGGCTTTGCTTTTACCAGGGTTTAGTACTACACAGGCAGACTTTCACACAGCTTGATGCACTAAGATATGTGATTAGGAATAGATACAAGTGTGGTGCTCTGTCACTGTGGTCCATCTTTGCTGTACCCATGATGGCACGTCCATAGCCTCTAACCAGGAGTCCCATATAAGAGCACTGCATATTCCAGATTCCCCTCATTGCAGCAGCTCCTCCCAACAAAGGAAAGACATGGCTCAACCTCCCCCTTACCTCATTTGCTGACATTTTCCCCTTAAATTGTGTTTAGCTATATGCAAATTCACCTGTCTATAGACGTTGATGTATCTACTTATCTATAGCAGTTACTCACAGCTCCTGGTTACGTTTATTTCTTCTAGATTCTTATGTTTTGTGTTTTATTCTGCTGTTGAAATTGGTCTTTTGATTGGCTGTATATTGTATTACATGTGTGCACTGACTTTTAAAAAAATCAATAGCGATTATCTCAACTGGGGAGATGTAAGCATGCTGCAGTCTGGACTAGCCAGCCAAAACAAAGTGCCAGCCATGCCCACAGCCTGCAGAGTTACAGCTTGGATAAGTGACATATGGAACTCTTACATTTCTCCTGAGGTATCTGGTAGGGAAAGGATATCAAATACCCAAAGGTATTCAACAGAGGCTGATTCCAGCCTGGTTGTGCTTCTGCTCATCGTGGGAAATGTAAACATTGAGTGCTTTTTTGGATTCGTAGCTGAATTTAGTGTCCATTCAAGGGCTGAACATGCCAGAGGAGCATCAAGCCGTTCCCTGCAAGGGATGTGTAATGCTTGCTCTTCTTCCAGGTCCCTGCTAAAGCACTGCTTCCTGGCTAAGTTGCAGTGTGCTTGCCATCCTTGTTGGCACCCCTTCGGCAGAAGAGCGCACATAAATTTGTAGTGCCCGAGGCACTTAGCATATGGATCGAAATGGGAGAAAGCAACTTACCTTCACCTACTACTGTCACATGGCAAAATTACGCTGACCTTGACGCCATGTTTTGTTTGCCTGGAGCACTTCAAATTCAGGGGGACTTTGGCTGCACAAGGAACTCAGGATAATCACCATCACAGTTAAAATGAAACACCTGAATGAACAAAAAGGGAACACCTTTACCTGCAACTGGATTTCACAAATCAGGCTTGCAAATCAAGCACGGTATCTTTTCTCCCTAACTTTCAAATAAGATAATCTCAGGTAAAACAATCCTCTTCCTGGTCATGGGCTGCTTTTCATACAGCACCCAGAGGGACTTTCTTGCTTCACATGCAAAACTTAATGCAGATCTTTTCCTGATATAAATGCAAAATAAGCCAACATGTCCAGTGATGTATGGAAATGTGTTTCGTAGAAACCAATTTACAGATAAGAATTTCATTTCCTGTAGTCAGGAACTACTCAGTACAAAGTGGGGGTGAAAGAAATTGAGAGAATTAAAATAATTGCATTTAGCCATTTTCTTCCTCTCCAGATACCCCATCATCTAATCTCTTGCATTTCCAATAAGCAGTGTTCAGGCACCTAGTTTGCCCATGGCTGGTATTCTATGGAAGGTTTTCAACTAACAGAAGATATAGTAAATTTTCTGTAATAAAGCCTTTTAAAATGTGATTCAATATATGTGGCCAGAAAACACATTCTGTTGTTACAGAAAGAGGTGATGAAAATGTCTGTTTCACATCAGGATTAACCCCCTGACAGATAAACTTTTGCAGGCAAAAAAAACATCCCACCCAAATTTTCAGCCAAAGGCTTGTACCTGAAAGCTAACATTTCTGAGTTGCCCTTCTGGTAGAATGAACATAAAAGCCCAAAGCACCCAGGAGCTTCACTGGGGAAGAAAAGCAAGAGCAAAGCCTAGCAGTCATCACAGCAAATAGAACCAGGAATGGCAGGATGACTCCTGGTGCCTGTCTTGGTTTGGCAGAAGGGGTGTAAGAGCCTGAAGCATGTGGGGGCTTCACCAAGGGAAAAAGCAAGAGCAACACTTGGAAGATACTGCAGTGTGTTTACAGGGAAAAAGAAAAATGTGTACATTTTGCCCTCTGAAGGAGCAATTTTCTTCCCAGCATTTTAGAGCCATGAATTCCTTTTCAGGAAGGCGAATGAGAGGAATATTAAACCTAAAGACTGATTTAAGAAAGACATAACCTTCAGAAGGATGATTTTGGCATTACAATGTTTATAACATGCTTTTAGATGTGAAGATGATTAATGAGAAACTCTTCTCACTTTATGAGGAGAGGTAAATGAGGCGCATTGTGAAAGAAACCTGAGGAAGTTATACTTGCAGTCAGAGCAACCTATGGCCTGTTAAACTTGCACGAGCTAAAAAATCCTAGCTTTCCCCCATCATTGGAAGGAAAGGAGCAATTTGTTACTGAAGGGCTGACCAGAGAATGCAAATGGTATATGACTCTGTTTTATTTTCTATGCAAAATCTTAACTTTTCAACCAAATCAAAAGACAAAGAGAAAAGACTATTTTGTGGTTCGGAGATGCTCAGAGTTTAGTGAAATGTTTAACATTTCCATTAGGAGCATACCTTCTTTCACAAAAAGAATATATATATTTCAGTTAAAAAAATATCCGTTGTTATGAAAAGACAGCCCCTTTAACATCACCACCATTACCAGCAGCATCCACGGTCTTGGCAAAGAAGAGAGCAAAAGGAAACCCTACCCAGAAGAATATCTTCAGCCCTTAGAGTGAGAAGAACCCTTCTCCTCCCTCTGTCAGCTCTAAGGAAGAAGTAAGGAAAAAAGCCTCCTCTGACGCACTGGGGATGGAGGGACAGGAAGCCACTATGGGCTCACAGAAGTTAATTCTGTTGTCCCAAAGCCTCTTACTCAGCCCACTTGATTACTAATGTGAGACGAGGAGGCTGCCACAGAAGAGAGCTCAAGGATACTTAGCTCAGAAGTTGGCTGCCATAGTGGTTATTATTTAGCCTTTTGCAGGATGATTGTAGCTGATCACCTGCCCACAAATGTGAGGGAACGTAAATCTGGATTTTGTGAATTCATCTGTTGTGTTTTGACAGGAGAGAGGCTTTTGGCAGCCAGTTAGTGGAAATAAACTCTCTCTCCAGGGCTCAGAGCCACGCTGCAACTGCAGGAGCATATTTATGCCCTCTCAGCCGCTCTTTTCGGAGACACTGTAGTTCTACCAGCTGCAGGGCTCTAAATTGGAAGTATTGTTTTATCAGGAGGGAAAAGTCCTTCAGCCTGAGACAGTGCTGCCAAATGACTGTTTCTGAAAAGTTTGTTGTCGGGTTTTGGACATAGGCTCGTTTCAGGTACTTTAGAAGGATATAGACACAAAACCTCAGTAACTGACATTAGAACAGGTCTAATCCTTGATGTCATCAGTTTTGTTTCATGTGTGGGAAGATTTCATACTTTCGGACGAGAAGAACGTAATAAAGTACTTTTCAGTTTCATTAAATCTATGATTACTGAGCCACATCCTTAGTACTGCTGAGTGGTGCCACTGATGAGGGAACATCAAAAGCTTGCCAAGCTTAGGTCAATTAGATAAGTACCCCAAGCACGGCTGCTAATCTGAACCACTTCATAACTAGTTTTAACCACTTGAGACTGAAAATGAAGCTCAGGATTTCATACAAACAGGTGCTCCCTTGTGAGTTCTCACACTTTTTGCTTCCAGGAAGAATGGAAATCCCAGGGGAAATAGTCTTGTGCGTTTCAGTACCTGTTTCCATTGAAAAATGAATATCTTTTTTTTGTCTTTTGGGTTTTTTGGTTTTGTGGGGGTTTTTTTTTGTTTTTTTTTTTTTTAAATGAAACAGTTTGGCTCAATTTAAGAAGGTTTAAGTAAATCTTTGTAGGGTGTGGAGCTCTGTTGTCCTCAGGAGTTGTTGCAATAAGATATAAGATAGTGCCAATAAAGAACTTCAAGTATTCAAACTGCACTGTCTATAAGACCAAAGAGAAACAAAGTAGAGAGGTGGAGTGGATTCAAAAGGCTAAGTCCAGGACTGCTCTGAGCTGGCCTTAAAAGAGAAATGATGCACTGATGTAAAGATAATTTTTGACTGTAGACTTTGAGTAGTTGATCTGGGCCCCATAACGGGGCTCAAGCCTGTATGCACACGTTTTCTGTTGCTGTTTTAAATCTTCTGATGGGACAAGCACCCCACGGATTGGGCTGTGACTAGTGGGCTGGTTTTCAAGGCTTAATGCTTGCCAGCAGCCTCTGGGTGAGGCCGGTACAGCTTGCTGCACAGTAAGGAAAGGTTTTTATACTTGACAATAGTATGTTATTTCTGGGTTTTATTACACGTTTATCCTCCAGGCTCAGCAACCTTTGGGTGGACTCGTGTCCCTGGGTAAGAAGGACCACCCTGTGCTCCTAGGCAAGCTGTTAGCTGCTGGCAGAAGAGACCTGCTTAGGGGTGGACACCAGTAGATTTCAGCATGGGGCCGGGGACTGTGGAGGTGAAAGGCTGAGGAAGGGCATGGGCAGCCTTAGGCAGGGCTGGAGGTGTAGTTGCATGAGCGTGTGTCTGTGGTGCAGGGTATGCTCCTCCTGAAAACCCAGCCTAGGATGGGACTAAACACTCTGTGTGTGTGTAGCTGATAGCACAAAAGCATAGAAGTAACTGCACTCAGTCAAACCAAAGGCTGAGCTAGCCCAGGACCCTCCCTCCAATGGCGGCTGAAAGTGGATGCCTAGTGAAGAATAAGAGCAGGATGAGCATATATGGCATTTTCCCCAGATGTACCTACAACGGTGCTCTCACAATTCCAAACTATTCAGTGTCAGGAACTTCAGAGATACTTGTGGTGTCTCTGTATTCACTAAATTCCAAAGGTTTTCCCATCTGCAAGCTTCTCCAATGCCCTCTGAACTTCTTGTAGCTCCTTGAAGCTCGGTATTAACCCTGCCTCCTTCTTCCCAAGCACTTGTGTTAGAGAAGATGGCAAGGGACTGGTTCCTGAGCATCCTCACCATCTCATACTTCATGCTCTAGATCTCTCTCATTATGTTGTCTCTCTTCCAGACTGGAGCATCCCATCCCAGTGAAGTCACTGTCTGTACTGAAGCTTTCTGTTGCTGGTCAGGTATCTAAGATGATTATACCTGTTGGTTTCCTCTGGACTTTCTCTGATTTTACTGCACCCTTTTTGAGGTAAGAAGTTCTGAACTGCACAGACCATTTACAATACGGGTCAGTCATGAGTTTACACGCTGGTGTAGTATTCTTCCCTCTTTTTTTTTTTTTCCTATCCTACTAAGCCCTAATATTTTATTTGGGTTTTTTGACCACTACTGCGTGCTAAGCTGGCATATTCATGGACTTGACAAACAGGTCTCAAGATTTTGCTCCTGAGTGCTAATGGTCAGCTCAGAGCATTTTGGTCTAGTTATGAAAGGTTAATTGTTTTTCTCCGGTACATATCACTTTATATTTATCCACACTGCATATCATTTACCTTTTTATTGTTTAGTCACTAAGTGTCATAAAGTACTACTAATGTTCTACTCATAAAGCCAGTCCTTGTCCTTAATAGCATAAATGCTTTGCTGTTGCCAACAAACTTTATCTCCTCTCTGTTCACCCCCCTTTCCAGGTTGTTTATGAGTACCCAGACAGCAAGGGTTGCACTACACAGCCTGCAGAACTTTTCTGGTCTCCTCCTCGGTTTCTTATCTTTTAAATATTTTTCTATCATGCAATGACTACCTTCTGATGACGTAGCTGCCTCATTCCCTTAAAAACCTGGAGTGGGGAATCAAGGGACAAATGTGCTGAAAGCCTTTGGAGATCCAAGTAGATTGTATCAGCTGAATTGCTCTTATCTATATGTTCGTTTATCTCATCAAACAACTCCAATAAGTAAAAAAAAATAGCCAAGGTCATGGTGACTCTTCCCAAGTAAATCAAATTTATCAAAGTGTCAATGAATTTTGTTCTTCATTACATTTTCTACTAATTTGCCTAGTGCAGATTTCAGTCTTGTAGGTCTGCTGTTTCTCACATCTCCCCTGGAACCTTTCTAAAAAAGTTGGCCTGGCATTTGATATTTGATAACTGCTCTTTGGATATCAAGGGAGTTTAAAGCACTGAGTTATAATCTGTTATTAGTCATTTAGTGATTTCATCATTGAGGTCTATTGAAACTCCTGGGTGATATCATCTGGTTCTTGGCAACCAGTCACTGCTCATTTTGTTACGGTGCTCCCGGAGCTGGTTCCTGGGCACAGCTATTTCAGACAGACTTGCTGATGAGGGTTACCTCATCCCAAAAAGATTTCTGACGGGGGAATCTACAGTGATCAGTGTGATGCAAAGGATTCATTTAGTTTTTCTAATAGCTTTATTTTCTCCAAGTGCTTCCTCAGAACTTTGGTAATCAAAGGACTCCACAGATTATTCTGGCAGGCCTCCTGCTCCTGATGTGAAAGAAAAAAAGATTTATAGCTAGTTTTGATTTCTTTTTGCTAGAAACTCATCAAACTTCTTTTTGGCTGTCTAATTGTTTTTGTTCATGTGATCTTCCAGAGTGTCTGTTACTTTCTAACTTATTTGGGTCCAACTTTAGCTGTTTGAAGGATTTGCAGTTATTCTTCTAATAATGTCCCATATCTTGCTGTCTTGCAAAGCTACCATGTACTGCTCATTTTCAAGCCTACTTGATGAATAATGTGCACTGGCCTTGTGCTTTCAGACAATGTCCTTTAGCAGACTCCTTGCCAGCAGGTGAGAATTAATTTTCTTTGTTGCCCCATTTTGCTTCTTTTAAAAAAAATTCCTTATTTCTGTGTTTCTCCCCAAGCCAATTCCAGAATTGCCCATTCTCTGATCAATATTCCTAACCATTCCCTCCATGAAATAATTACCAACACTTTCACATAACATCCTTGTGTAGTATCTGGCCAGTTTGCATAGAAATAATTGAAGTCTGACATTTGATATTGCCTTTCCTGCCTCTCTGGCATCTTGGGATTCCCCCATATAGTCCATGTGGTGTCAACATCCTGGCCACAGAGGAAGTATCATACACAACATTCTTCCCATGCTATAGCCATGACATTATATTCTTCCTATTTAGGCCTGGAATTTCAATGCAGTCAGATCTTATGTTTCATACCAATGTGGTTAATTTGTTAATTCTATTGATTCTAGCACAGCCTACTCTAAACTTACTCAATATTTGCTGTTACAGTCCCACCCGCTGTCCTCTTTCCAGTGTATTTCTGATGTCTATTATGTTGATGTCCTCACTTAGACTACATGTTCCTGTTCCTTTACCTACTTCTTGCCAGGCATTAAATGTTCTGAATCTCATTCCCCGATGGTGTGTGGGTACCAGGAGCATTTCAGAGGCAGCTACTTTAGAAATCCTGGTTGTCAGCACCTCAGAGCTTCAGCTTCACCTCTAGCACTTTGCATAACCTCTCTCCCACTCTCTCCTCTCCTTACCTTGCCTTTCCTACAGTATTGCTATCCACACGGACCACAACCATCTGGTTCTCTCCAACGATTCCTAGGAGCTGATCAAACTCATCTCATGAAGTCCTCCCTGTTTCTGCTGGATGGTGTCTCCAGATGGAGATGGTGGCTCCCTAAACAGGCTTTCTCACCTGAATAATCCCGCTGACCTTAATTTCCTTCCCTGGTTTGACTAAGCATTGTGTGTACCTCCTGTGACTGGCAGGAAGGCATGTGCTCACACCAGGATCACAAAACCTGCAGAAATACCACTGCACCCTGATTTGGGAACTTAGATGCACCTGGGGTGCTTTCAGGAGCCTGCAGATACTTCGGTGTGAATCTCTGTCAGTGGAGCATCCCTCCATAACGACACAACTGGGTAGCTCTGGCCCCCGAGGGGTTATTCAGGTGTATAAAGTCAAGCATGTGCACAGGAATTTACAGCATTTGGGTCTGGGCGTGTAAATTTAAGGCAGGGCCTTGCCTCCCTCTCTTCTCTTAATTAAGCTGAATGATTCCAGCCGCTCAAATAAACACGTGGGATTTTAATCAAATGCACAGTTACAGAGCTGATTATTGGGATGCTAGCAACTGCCATATAAAGCTTTTAAAACACTTCTCTGATTCAGTATTTTCCCTCATTCAATTTTCCCTGGCAGAAGGACAGGATGTCTGAGCAGGCTGATCATTATGGAAACATGAGCAAGGCCGATTGAATGCTTTCTGTGAATTTTCATATGCAAACTCTGTGTAGACTGCTGGAGGAGAGATGTAAGGAAATAGCAGGCAGTTCTGTCAACAACTTGTGCTTTATCTTATATGGAGGTGCTCATTCTGGTAACATCTAAAATCAGTTTTAAACGTGCGCTGCAAGGAGAATTGACAGCGGAAAGCTGTCGCAATTTGTGTTCACTTAATTAGCTCAGTGTCGATGTTGTTGTCCTGTGTACGCTGCTGACCGAGCCGCATAATCTCCCCCGCAGTTGTGCCGTAGTGCTGCTAAGTCCTGTGATGAGATTCTGCAGAAAGCATTAACCTTCTTTGTCTGACCCTGACCCTTTTATTTGCACACACCCCCCCCAGGCTTTCATTCATTTCTTCTGCCATTGCAATTAAGAAAGAAGAAAAAAGTGTATTTTCATTGGCTAGTCCCCGCTAGCGTATATGTGTGTCTGATGTAAGATATCTTATAAAGAAACGCTTGTAAATGGGGTGGGAGCTCACATACTATGGGGTACTTTTTAAAGACAGTGTTCAGGGGTTTAGCAGCCTGATTCCCACTGACATTAATGGCAGGCATGAGGCTAAATCATAGTGCATTGCTTTCAAAACTGACCCCAGAAGACATTTCCTGATGGGAAGGGGCATAGCCCAAGAAATGAAAGTTTACAAAACCAGAGAGCTGAAATAATTGGATAAAAAGTAGGAGGCATAGGTGCAAAACTGAACGAGGAATCATTCAGATAAGCTTGCACGTAAGCAATAAATCCCTAAGACAAGCAGAGAAAAGAGAGCGTTTAATCACAGAGGCAACATTTATGTATTCTCACTCAGTGGAAAACGTTAAAGGCTTGACCTCATTTTATTTACCAGATCTAAAGATGTTGATGTCCTTTGACAGCAAACACTGATTGACATGCAGCAAAGCTGACAAGCTGCAGGGCACCCAACTTCCCAGCAGGTGGCTGGGACAAAGCAAATCAGGCTTGGGCTTTTGGGGAAAAGGAACTTAAAATAGCTAGAAAAAGTACCAGAGAGTTCATTCATGGCTTATTGATGCAACAGCTCTCAGTTACATTTCAGGGACTGAGGGGTAAGGTGAAAGATCCTCCCCAACCCTGAGCACGGCATCAATATTGCATGACCGTTCATTCTAAAGCACTGAGCTTTCTTTGCTGCCTCTTCTGACTCTCAGTCAGCAGCACGATGCCAGTTTGCATAGCTGAGCATCCAGTCCCCAGAACTGGGAAGAGGAGTCTGGCCTCTGCTTGGGGATTGGTGAGAGGGAATGGATCCCGCAGAGAGAGGAGGCAGAGGAGGGCGGATTTGGTGGCACGCAGCTCAGCGAAACCAAAGGCATTAGCACGCACCCGCTGCGGGAGATCGCATGAGCTGACACCGCGACGGCAGCTAAAGTCGGGGGTTCTTTGAGGCCGACAGTAACATTTCCAAACATCGTTGTAAATTAGCAGCTCAAGTTTCTCAAGCTCCTTAAGCTTTGCTTCCACTTGGAAGGGTTTTAAAATAGTACACCTCGGGTTTAGGGAGGCAGAGCCTGATGGAAGAGCGAGACGGTAAAAGCAGGCAGGAAAACGGGTTTTTAAAACAAAGAAACACAAAGTCTTTCCTTCCCTCTGTTCATCCCACACACTTTTCTGAAATATTAGGTTGTTTTGATAATTTGCAATTTACAGCAAGCCACAGGAAAGGTTTGCCAGCATATAGTAAGCAAAATCCTAGGATTCAAAATATGAGCAAGTCACCATAAAAGTGATAAAGAGCCAAGGAGAGAAAATCGTTTTTTGGAAAAGGGACAAAAGAATAATGAAGAGCAGACTTAGACTGCTAACGTTTGTGATACTGGCTTACAAAGAAAAAGCATCATCCACTGTATAAAATAGGATGACAAGGAGAAGTATGGAGTGATGGACGCTCAGACAATTATTTGAAACAGTAGAGTCTTTCTCTTCCAGCTGGGATAACAGGAACGACAGTTCAGCAGTCTTGGGTAAGAGCAATGCCTCGTATCAGCTCTGGACCGAAAGAAGGCTGCATATCACAAAGTGGGGGGAATGCCTGCTAGACCATAAAAAACCTCCAGCTGTTGCAGCCTTGAATTGTATGAGCAGGAAAATTAAGTTTTTTGATGCGCTTCCTCTTCAGGAAGAGCCTGTGCTGCTCTTTCCTTCTTCAGTTTTATGCTTAGGTGGGAATGAGTGCAGGATTTATTCGTGGTTTCACCTGATGTAATAACTGAGCTTCAGGGACAATGTTTTTTACACTAAAAGAAGAATTTCTCTCATGAACAGTGGGAATGTTAAGTAGAATATAAAAATGTCCTTTTAAGTTGCGAGCATACTGGCATGATCATTATAATTATGGGTAGTGCAATGGTTGCGGATCCTGCTCTATGTTTAGCAGTCAGAATCGGGGCATTAATGTTTTAGACAAAGATAGGACCTGACTTCTCTTCCCACAGTGGCTCCACATTCCTCTCAACTGAGCAACCACGACATCCATATTAATATTTTTTTCTCCAAAACATTGCCCTTGGTCTTGCTTACTTCTGTGTGAGAGCTGCTTGCAGTCTCCTAACAGTCTCAAAAAATTTCCTACCCTAATTACAAGGTGCTCTGGAAAGAAGCTCTGCCACAGCCCGTATAAACAGAGTCAAGGCAGAGCTGAGAGGCAAAAGAGGCATACCTAAGCAAAAGGGAGATCCTTCTAGTCATAGACTGTTTTTGGAGGCTCTGCTGAATCCAAGAGCAGTGTCTGATTTGACCTCTTATGTTAATAGCCCTAACATCGCCAACCTTTTTCTGACACTGCTCTCTGGTACATCTGCTGAAAGTGCTTATCTATTTAAATGAGCATTTTTTACTTGGAGTGGATTTGGTTTAGTTGTTACCAAAAAAAAAGGGGAGGAAAAAGGAGCTCTTTCAAAACAACAAGAAAAAACTCCTCTGTGTGGCAGAAGTCCCAAAATTCATCTCTGAGAACACACAGAGCTGCACTCTTCCGAAAGTGCCGGTTCCGTGAAATCCTTGGCAGTCCCTGCAGGGCACTGAGTGCCCTCAGTTCTCAGGATAGTGCTTGCAATTTAAAGCTGCTCAGGAGGCTGCAGGATCAAGCTACTAGCTGCTAAAAAATATCCTCCACTTCTTGCCCATGCACATACCTGACATGCCGATGCTGCGGTCATTAAAGAATTACAGGCTCTCACAGGAGGCATGATCTTATATCCTTGGGATTAAATCTAGTGCTCAGCCTTGTTTTCCAAACAGAAAGCACCTCCATAATAAAACAGATTAGCAGAGAAAGTATGGAGTTGCTAAAATAAGTGACAATGTAGAGCAAAAATAAAGCAATGCAGAGCTCACTGGTGATTTTTCTGCTTCTAGCTTCTACGGTGACACCAACTGAGAAATTGCATCTGGTGATGACATGTGTGTATGTTCAGTGGTTATTTATTCCACTGAAGAAAAATTAGCCATATAGTCATTCTGAAAACACTTCCTCACAGAGCATGAAGAAGTTGCTTTGCTTTCTAGGGATGAAGAACTCAATTTTGGAGGGGTTGAGCAACCTCCTTCCTTGATGAGCTTACCTGATGCCAGCTGAGGAAGCTTAGCACATCACAGAAATGCATTTCACTTCCGAAAAGTGAAATCCTGACTCTTTTGAAGTTAATGGGAGTTTTGCCATCAATCTAGCTAGGATTTCATCTTAGGTCTGTAAAGCAGATCTGTCTACTGTCTGCATATGGATTCTCTGGCACTCTGCTGGCCTTGGCCACTGTTACGGTGTATATAAAACTACAGGTCACCTTTTGGAGCTTACCATATTTTATAACAGGTTTTTTTTTCCTTTGGAGTTTCTAGAAATTATAAACTTCTAATAAGCCCAAGTCTCTTCCATTCACAACCCTCTTGGAAGGATGAAAATATGAGGAGAATGTTTGCCATGATTTAGACATCTGCTAGCCTGCTCTGGTGTGCCTTGCAGAGGGATTGACCTGGTAGTAGATGGGAATTTATTAATCTGAATATGTATAAAAATAAACAATGCTCAGAAGCTACTGCCCAGTTTCATATCCTGCCCTCCCTCCTCCACATATTGAATTAGTGCATTTATAATGGCATCTCTGTTTATTTAATAAATCTAAATTTCAATTAGAAACCACTAACAATTAGTCATACAGACTAGATATGACAGATGGGCCTCATCCATGGCTGATTACACTAAAAAATGTTATGTGAGTCTATTTTTAAAATACTATCATTCTAATACCCTTGCTGCATGCAAATAACTGAGACATCCATAAAGCATTAGTAAGATATTTGGCTTCCTGATAATATTACAACAGAATGTGGGGTTTATATTTTAAAAGAGTTCATTATAGCTTCCTATTATCTTGGGTTCATTACTAAAAACTATGGCAGTGTTTGTGCAAAGAAATGTAACACGGTGTGATAATTTGGTTATTCTTACACGGTCTTGATTTAAAACATCTAACCAGCACAATTATCCAAGGAAGAAAAACACTTGCATGGATCGAGGCAAGGACATACCCGGATCATGTATGGGGTTTATATTCCTTGACTCCCTTGGATTTCTGGTATTTTAAAATTCAGCCATGGACAGACTGCTCTTCAAAAATATTTCTTGTGATGAAAATGAAGGATCCCCCTCCCTCCCAGCATGAAATTAGTATGTTGTATGTGTTATTCCTTTTCATATACTCATGTAAACTAAATAAATGGAGGATTTTGTGCCCCATCAAAAACGCTTTAACCACATTTTATATATTAAATACAGAAATGTTAATATATTTCATATATATTTTACAGTCTATTTTATAGACCCCCATCTAGTCCAACAGAATAGGGGAAAATGATCACATAAACGTTACAGAGAGCAGTGCGTTTGAATGGTATTAGCCTTCTGGTTTCTATTCTCCTGTCCTTTCAACTCTATTCACAAATGCTTCTTCTTGTAGCTGGCTAGCAAAACTGAATTATAATGCCGTGCTACATGGAATGATTCTGACAGAAAGCAATCTTTCTCTAAAAAAGGCACCACTTTCTATAAGAGATTTTTCGTCTTTTCTTGACACAATTTCAGGAAAAAGAATCCTGTATTAAAGAAGTTGAATATGTTAGGAGAGTATTCTTTTGAGGAACGCCAGTGAGAAAATCAGGAAAGGGTGTATCAGACAACACAAAACTACCCCAGAGAAGTACTAACCTTGAAAGATTTAAGCTAAAATAAGAAAAATTAAGGGGAAAGGGCCATTTTAATCTAAGATGGAAAAATAACCTAATTCAATTGCACTCTGTGTTTCATATTTTGAACACAAATCTTTGTCCTTTTCATTTGTTTGTCTCAGTGCCACTAAGCCTTTAATATCTGGAGAGCTAGTTTGTCATCTGATAGAGTCCCCGATCACTAGGAAAGATGAAATATATATGGAATACAAATACCAGACCAGAACGTTAGTCTTACAATATATATAGCACTTCTGTGCAACTCTGGTGTAACAGGAAGGGCCATAAAGCACCTAAACTGGTCTCCTGAGGAGCCTTTCCATCCCAGCAGGACCCCGAGTGACAGCTCTCCCCGCCGAGCAGCCGGGTGAGGAGGAGGCAGCCTGATGTAAATGCTACTACAGGCCAGTGACCCCTTGCTGTAGCAACGGCCCCTTAGGTCTGACCGTAACAGAGGTTGTTCCTGAGGCAAATATCTTTATCGTATCCCTTGAGAACACCAGAAGAAAGGAATAAAAAGGCGGTGGAAAGTCCCTCTCCATTTTTCCTCTCTTGCATCTGGTACCGTGCCGAGCGCAGCTTAGCGACAGCAGCGGCAACAGGCGAGTATGTGTAACCCTATTCAGAAAAAATCATGGTTGGTAATTCTGTTAAATCACTTTATCCCTGAGTAAAGCAAACATGAGAGCACATTTTTGTATTCTTATTTTTACAGTTTGCTTACTTGGCCGACTTAGTAAATAAAGTTTATGTGCCTGTCTGTCCATCTGAATCAATGTGGGTTTTCATGTTTAGGTTGGCTGTGTTCCCTGCAGTAAATGCCATGTTGTCATTAATCACTGTGTGATGATGTGCCCTAAAAAGTGTCTGTCTGTGGCCAGAGAAGAGCTGCATACTGCTCTGGAACCACATGTGGAATTCATTCGTTTGCATGGCTTGCAGAAACCATGCAGTGCATGAAGGGAGCTCCAGGATGTTTCCAGGGTAATGTCTAACCCATGATTTGCTCAACAACCCTCAGAAGTTCTTTATTCTGCATCAGCGGAAGAACATTTGTAGTTACGTTACTGATTGCAATGTTAGCAAGTTCGAAATATGGCTCCATGGGTGAAGGTTAACACCTTGTAACTGCTGAGGCAGCTCTGGCCTGATTTGGGGTTGACATGCTCCAGTTAACCTGAGGTCCAGCACTGTACCAGGTTCCTGGTTAATAGCCATCAGCTTGTTCACGGGGCAGAAACCATTTGTCTCTCCACAAAGGGGAGAAAGCATTGGGCTAAGGGGTCTGCTGTCTGTGGTTTCTTGCCCACACAGTTTCTTGTCTGAAATGCAATATTCCTCATCCAGCCTCTAGAAATGCCTGTCCCTCTGCACTCTCCTTGATGACAGACACTGTACAGGACCAGCTGCTCTTGCCTGGGAGGAGGCCTTTGTGCCCAGTAAGCTCATGAGGTTGAGTTGCCAGGAGGGACCTAGGGTTAGGTGCTGCTGCAGAGGTGATCCAAGGAAATCCCAGGGCTCCACACCATGGGTGTCTCTCTCATATCTTGGTGAAGAGTTTGGAGCAATTTTGCATTATTCTAGATGTAAAAGTTTCTGTTACTATTCTCTACTGGAAAGATATGTGCATGTTAAATTAGCAAATCTACGAAACAATGAGTTGCACCTAAAAAGTAACATGATATAAAATGATTGAGGAGGAAATCTTTGTTACGCTCTTGAGTGGTGCTAAATTGGTTATAACAGATAAAACACTTTCTTCTGCTTGCGATTATAAGAGAGAGAAAGCAGTGCTATATATATGTTTGAAGTCTGAAAAGGTGATGAAACTCAAAGTTTATTTTCTAGTTCCTATCCAAGTACACCAGCATGAAAGACGATGCAGAACTCCTGCTGGTTTTTGCCGCAGACCATTGTTATTCCTGTGGGCAAGACAGGGGAGATATAGTATATTTATTCTGGTTTAAACTATGGACTTTCCCTCAGACTGTACCCTGTGGGGCTGCAAGATGGATCTTTTAAGGGATTCCCCTTCCACACTTCTCTTCTGTCTTTCTAGTCTTCCTCACAGCATGACCCTGTGGGGAGCACACGGTCCAACTCAGATATTTATTTTTTTCCATGGCAGCTCTGCAGAATCCAAGAGCAGACCCTGGGAGAGTTAATTCTGTGTCAAGCAGCATTAGCCGTAGCTCTGATTTCCAGTTGGAAATCCCTGGGGTCGGCTGAGGACAGCGCTATAGACAGGAGTTGGTCTCCTGATCTGTCCCTCCCGCCTCGCTGATTACCCCAGGCCCACTGGAATACCTCAGGGCATCTTATTTTGTACCCAGCTGATGGAGGGACAGTGTTATGGAAGAATTACAGTCCCTGACGCTGCCCCAGATTCTGCTGGGTTTTCATCCCTCTCACTGAAAGCCAAAGGGAACAGTCTGATATTGAGGCTGGTGGTACAGTACTGCAGCTAAAGAAACCCAAATATTTTTTTTCCTCCATTTATTTTTGTAGTATTTCTTGGGGTTTTTTTCACTTTTATTAATACATTGACATGTAAGCCAACGAGAACAAAAGCTGTCTCAGTATGAAGCTTTATATCTGATACTGTACAAGCGATGATGTCCCCCTTCCCCATGCAGCTTCGTGGCTGCATCAAAGTTTCTCCTAAGGAGGCAGCAGCTTGGGTTTCCTACCAGGACTCTGCTGTTAACAGAGGCACTTCTGAAGAACTATGCCACCTAAAAAAACAAACCCAGAACAATGTTTGCCACAGAGGCAACTAGGAATATAGACATTTCTCTTCAGCCTGCGCCGGGGGAAGCTGCAGGGCTTCCTGAGCCCATCATCTGACCCAGCCTCCAAGAGTTTTGCCACTTCAATAGCCTGTAGCTCTCGAAGCTCTCGCTAGGTGATGACAAAAGACATTTCATGCTCACCTGATAACCTTGTTTATATATGTACATTACTTTCAGAAGTGATTGACAGTTCAGGCTCAATCCAGCTCTTCTAACAGCAGCCTCCTATGATTACTCTAATGACCCTGTTAAACCTGGGGCTTTTCTTAAATCCTGGGAACTGACAACAATCTAAATACATGAATATTAACCTCAGGTCACTGAGGCTTAAGTTTTTGCAATACACAGGTCTTGCACTAATACATCATTAATTTTACTGATAAATAGCAGCAAACCATAATTTTATTCTGTTTAATTGTAGTTATTATTTTTCTGGTGGGATATGGAACTGAAATGACAAAAAAGTGAACTTCCACAATACCAGAAGTACTGTTTCTAACCCTAATTTAACTAATCTAAAATGAGGTGTCCCTATCTCCTAAAAATAGTGTCTTGAATGTGGTAGGAATTTTTCTACAGGAATGTACTATTTTTCTGAGGAAAAAGGGCCATGTTCTCTGCTGGCTTAACTCTGGCGGAGTCCCATCATCAGGAAACTGCAGCATTTTTCCTCTATAAGCCTTTCTCTCCCCATCCCACAGAAATGCAATTTCAATCACTTATTCTTTAGGTTATGCCGAGAACGGGCAGTGGTTTCAAACCCATGGTGGTGATGAGGTAAAATTCATGAGGTCTTTGAGACAGGATTTAAATGCAATCTAGATCTCATCCTACCTGTTTACCCAGAAACATTTTCTATCCATCAGGACAGGAATAAAAAAGAATTGAAGTAATCATCGCAGTTCTGATTTGAAAATCAAATGAATTGGGAAATTGCTACTTTTCATTTCCTCTCAGGTATCTGGTGTAGGCCTGGAAGTTTTTAACATGATATTTCAAAGAGTTCACATTTCCTCCTGTACTAAAGCCTGTTTCTGAATAATCTCAGCAATGCCCAATCCTATGGAAAAGATTTGTGCTCTGCACTGGTGACACAAACAGGGCTTTGTAGCGTTCGTTTCTTGTCATCTGCTGGAAACGGACAATTAAGTTGCCCTGACAATACCCAAGCATTTCTTTTCAGGAGCAGAAAATTGTAATCTTCCCAGGAATTACTCCGTTTACCTTTCATCAGATGAGAAAGATTTTCACTTTCATTCTCAATCTTAAAATTCACATAGGAGTCATCCTGCAAATGTCAGGTGCCTGATAACAAAAGCACATATTTACTCTGAAGCCAGAAGCAGCTGATACTTTTCATGAGACATGAAATCAGGAGAGAACCGATTCCTCTCTGACTGAGCTGTAAGTCAACTGGCTACTAGTGTTTATATTTGTAAGTGGTTTGCTATTTTGATCCTAGCTGTGTGCACACAAGGAGTACCACTGGTGATGGTCAGAGACAGTGTGTCATGTTTTCCAGATTTCTTTCTTCTGGGTGATGAGAAGAGCGTGGCTGAATGTGACCTTTTGAACAGCGCTTTTACCTGTGTACCTTACTCCACTGACATCAGATCTTAACAGTAGACTATGGGGGCAGTAGCTAATGCACTCAATTTATTTGGCAAATGTGAAAAAATCTGAACAAATAGTTAAAGCAAACTTTGTCGAAAGCACCCTCTGACCTCAGGTCACGGTGCAGATAAGTACAAGTTTGGTGATGTGGGTGTCTGCCTGGAGGCACTGCTCTTTAGACCCTGGAGCACGAGGAGCTGCAATCTCCCCACCAGCTTCCTACCATCTCCCTAGGTGCAGCGTGAATTAAACCATCCCCCTGCGTACTCTGACTCTCAAAAAGTAAGTATTAGTGAGAGCCGAATCAAGACCACAACCACACCCAGGCTTGTTCAGCTGTGAATGCAAGTTCCATAGTCTCAGACCCAAGACAAACACTTTCTTATTAATAGAAACTAGGACAAAATATTCTATATGATTATATATTCAATTGCCTATAAGCTGCCACTCAGCAACTGGCTGGCTCAGTGCCTTTGTGTCAAAGTCCTTTCTTGCACTCTGCTGCTGCTACTGGAGTATTGTCAACAGACTCAATTAAAACTTCAGATATGACATACTTACACTTTCATTTCCTCATTAAAATACTTTCCTCAATAGGAATCTAAAGTTAAAGGAAATTTCAAAGAGATTTATAGAGTTCTTAAGGGTTTGGGGTTTTTTTTTAACAACTCAAACTAATAACTTGTGTATGAATCTCCATTTCTCTTTGGGTAATTGCAATTGATTGAATAAAAAATAATAAATAGAACATAAATCCACTGCCACTAGAATGAATTTCATTATCATGCCTCATGTTTACTGGAAATTTGTTTTTCATTAACATTAAATGATCAAAATTCTCTTGCTTGTTAGAGTTAGGCCCATGTTCTTTGAGGTGCTGATCACCTTTTTTTGAAGTGCTGAAGGCTCTGATGTTCAGAAATTATTCAGCTGCAGAAGCACACCGCCCACAATACAGTTAGTCTCTTAGGTAAAAAAAAAAGCTTTTAAATTAAATGAAGAGCCACCCTCCACTTTCTATTTAGAATTTGACTTGGAGCTTTTAATGGATCTGCACGTTGCTGTGAACGTAGCCAAATTACTCTATTAATGAGCTTAATTCTGTTTGTGATTCTTGTACATATAAACCGTAAATTAAATTTTTTATATCTTTGTACACTTTCCAGTATTGGATTATTTCTTTAAACCAGTTCTACCAGCTACATAGCATATAATACCAGCCTGATTCAACTGAGAAGCAGCCTGGATCAGAGAATGATGTTCAGCAGCAAGCTGCATGGTTCCTTTCTCCAGCACGCAGTGAATCTATGTGTTTCTAGGCATGCATTGAAAGAGACGTCTTTTAAACATTTTAATCTGGTGGCAACCATACTAAGGAGTGTGATTTTATTTAAATATTTCTGTGATTTGGGAAAAATGCATATCTGAGGTTTTGACAGAGAGCTCCTGGGTACCTTTTGCTCTGCAAACTTAAATCACTGCATAAGAGTCCAGATCCATGAGCTGGTCTGTTTTGCTCGAATCCTGTACAGTGATTTTAATGGCATTCATACAGATCACCAAAGCTCTTCATGAAGACTCTTCTGCTCAAGAATCAAATGGTGTTTAAGATATTTACATGTTATGCCCTCACTAGTAGAATAATTTGAAGTCTAGACTGTGTAATGGTTAAATGCTTAATCTTAGTGTTTGCACTGGGGTTATTTGGCGAAAGCCAATAATGTCCACAGATGGCAAATACGTGTAAATATCCATGTCCAGAGTGTATGAGGAATGGAGGAATGCTGCAGCAGTCAAATCAGAAGCAGATAAACCCCAGCTCTATCACTGGTGAATCCTGACTCCACTGAAGACAGCAGCAAAACTCCCATTGATCTCAGCAGAGATAGCACTTCACTGACCCTGCTGTAATAGCAAATTCATGGAGCACAGAGATCAAGCATTTGAAAGTAACACCAAGCCTCGGGGCCATCTCCTGAAACAGGCTGGTTAAAATCAGGGAGATCAGAATATTCTCTGCCTCTTAAATCAGCCTGATTTTAATCAGCTCTTTTCATGAGTTACTCTGAGGATCTTTCGTGCTTTGCAGGCTTAGGCCCCCTGTAAAAAGACTGTAAAACCCAATGAGTTTTACGAAGAGGTGGAAGAAACAAACACATAATACTACTCCTCCATTGACTTTGGGAGAAGGAGAAATCACAATTTATTGAAAAATGTGGAAGCATGCTTAATATCCCCTTAGCAGTTCAGCTGAAAAATGTGACCCTGGCAGCACTGGATGTTTTTCAGCTTTATTTTACTGCTTATTCCAGTGCAAGAATTAAAGCTAATGTAAGTCTGTAAACTCAAGCAGCATAAGCATGTAATTTAAATAGAACAGTCTATACCAATAAGATTCCTTCAAATTAATAAAAGAGGTTTGCCAGGTAGCTCATTTTTAAGAGATAAGCCAGCCTCATCCCCCTTACGGGCATGAATCTCTTAAAGGGCAGTAGTATAGCAAAAATAAACAAACAAATAAATAAATACTTGGAAAGAAAGCAGCCTGAGCATCCAAACTAAGATGAAAAAAGAGTGCTGGTGTTCTCTACAGGAGCATTTTCACTCTTATCCTTGCTATATAACCAACCTAAAAGTCTTCAGCTAGCAAACAGTCAGAGCTTTAGAGGGACTTGGATGGCTTAGAGGATTGCTTTTGGGATACAGAAGCTTTCATCTCTACGTCATTGCTTCTGGCTCTCATCCAAAGTGAGTAGTGATCAAAAGCTGCCATATGATGAGCCCTTCAATACTCTGCATGAGAGAGGCTGGGGGGAGAGATGGGGGCACATGTGTGTCTCTGCCTACCTGGATCCACAGCCCTCAGCTGAAAAACCCCGTCAGCCTCTTGTGTTGTGACACAGGCTCAGGGTCCCCAGAGGGGCCTGGGGGGCTATCCCCAACACCCTGTCACCAACGATTTGTGCATTCCCACAGAACAGAGCTGTGCTCACAGGGTTTGTGGCAATGGGGGTGCCAGAAGAGGGTGTGTACCAGAAGAGGGGGTGTACCACGGCACAGCACTGCTCCCAACCCTGGAGACAAATATAATACTCTTAACTCTTTTTTTTTTCTCTTGTGTCATAAAAGCAATTTGAAAGAAATCTACCTGTTAGGTTCTTCAAAATATGTGGAAACAAAGCTTATCCTGGGAAAGAGAATGCTAAAGTGGGAAGGACTGGGCTGGACTGGAGAAAGAAACTGTGTTCCTCTGATTAAGAGAGAGGTGAAACTCTTGGTGTGATCATCTACAAAACTTATTGCTGGAAACTGTGAAATTGCTGCGGTATCATCAGAGACACAAATACATGGTTTCAAAAGGTGCTACTACTTAAAGTTTGAAAAAGGCTTTGAGGAAAAATAAATTATTGTGGTTTGCCTCTGGTTTATAGATCAGATTTTGAGAAAACTTCATTTTACAACAAATGGAGTCTTCTGCATAAAAAAGAGGAGCTGGTTTCAGTGACGTATCTGCAAAACTGTAAATCATCATTGTTTACATGGGTTAAAGAAATGGTTCTCAGAATGATGATCTTATGAAATAATAGAAATGTTTGGTATTAATTACCTGATGAAACAGCTGGAATTTATGCTAATAAATACAATCCGCCAGGTACGAATGCATTTGTTACAGGCTGTCACCCACTAATGTGGATGAAAAGAAGTGGAAGAGAGAAATCACCTGAATTACTGCCACTAAATAGGTGCAAGAATCCCACACAGGCCAGCGATTTTCAAGTTTCCTATGGAATTCACATGACTAATGGAACTGATGTATAGGGAGAAGACAGTTCCTTCTCAACCAGAAAAGTATGTGAGGACACACTGTCTCTGAGGATTAAGAGACACATGAAAACAGAGCAGGAGTTAAGCATAAGCACTGGAAGGGAGGGCAGCTTAGCTAGCAGGCACTCGTGTGCAAAATAGCAACTTTAAGGTGGCAGCTGCTTTTCTCTCCCAGTCAGTAAACACAGTATTGTGGGATGGGTTTGCATCAACAAGGAGCCAAAATCAGAGCATCCCCAGGAGGCTGGGCAGCTGCATGAACGTGGTTCCTTCATTTATACCTTTGCTCCTGGTGAATGTGGCTCAGAGCCTCAGTGATGAGCTTGCAAGTGCACACCTGGCTTGCAAAACTGTACCATCCACTACATTTTACCTGTCAAATGGGGCATTTTTCTTCTCTTCCCATGACATTTTAGCTCTGTTGGAAAGGGCAGAGTAGTGGCAAGAACTTGGCTCTTCACCTTTGCAAGCTGGTGTGCGCACATAATCACTTGACTCAAGGAGCTGAGACTTTGGGAAAAGCACCAAATGTTTATGTGCCCTGAGATAAAATTGAGAGATCTGGCAGCACTGCTGCTTGAAGTGCCAGGAGCTGGTGGGGAGGGCACACCTAGGTTTCTATTGATGCAGATTAGTGTACTTAAGATGACAAGTCTGATACAATCCCAAATTTGAACTTCTTACCCAGAACACCCTCAATTCCTTTGTCACACTGTGCCAAGGAAAGGGTGGCATGGAGCTGCTGCACCGGCTCCTAGCGGAGTTCCTCTGGGAGACAGATTTGTGGCAGAGCCAACATACACAGGGGTGTACAAGATACAGGGGTGAAATTGGCTTTGTGGACTTTTTCATTCAATCTGATATCCACCCTATGGAACAAAAAAATCCAGTGCTTTTCAGACACTAGTGGCATTTGGTGCTTATGTTAAAAATTCTCTTAAGAAAAGAGCAGATGGAAGGGGCTGATTGTCAGCAAATGGCACGGTCATGGGTGGGAACCAGTCACGGGGCTGCAGAGTGGCTTTGGGAAGTGGATCTGCTCAGGATAAGACTTTCAGTTGCAGGCCCTAGCCAGAGGGCCTTGGGATATGGAACAGCTTAGCATCAAAGAGCTCTGGTCTGAGTGGAGCTGGATAACTCTTGAATTATAAATGCATTAAAAATACCAAGCATTTTTTGGAGTCATATTTCAGAATTTTTTAATCTATCAACAGTGTAAAAGAGGTGAAGAACGATTTTGCAAGGTGCAGGGCAAAACTGAGCAGAGAGTAATAAAATACTACTTGTAAAGGAGCCCAGTTGGAATGAGAGGCTCTTTACGACAGCTTGCCAAGGCTGTAGTGTTTTGCAAAACTGTGTGATAAACTCCAAATAGCTTCTCTGCAAATCTCTGGAGGCAGAACTGAGCTAAGGCTGGCTGCTGTTCCTGCCACGGATTTCAATGAATGAGCTCAAAATGGACCCTGTAGTGACAGCTCTGTCAAAGAATAACAATCAGATCCTCTCAAAGACAACAACTTCAACATATATATTTTTGTAAGTTTAAATGAACCTTAATGTGCCAGCTTCAAACAAACCCAAAAGCTCAAAGTTTTAAGATGCATGGTTGGACTATGAACAAAATAAAGGCAAGCACAGATAGTACTGCATTTCCCCTCCTGTTTAGTTTGCAAAGCACGGTTCTCACTAGAATTGAGATGAGAACAGAATACAAAAATAGGTGGTGTTGGTGGGGGTAATGAGTAGTTAAAGGTAGCTCTAAACATCCCATTCAGAAGGGAGGTGTCGGGGGAGTCCCCATCACCCAACAGTTCAGGTGAGCTGACTGCAAGAGGGAGGGCCTGAACAATTTTGCAAACTCACGATTCAACAAGCAGCAAGAAAATCATGCTTTGGGAGAGCCACTCAGACTGCAAAAAATCAATCACCTAGAAATGGGCTTAATCAGAACCAAATTATTACCTCATGATATTATTGGTTTCTCCACAAACACCTGATTTCATACCAGCAATAAATTTTGCATTTGGAGATGGCGTTGTGTCTTCTCTCCTGAGTAGAATAAACCAGGAGTATCTGCCTCTGAAAAGCACTAGAAACTTTTCAGCAGTGGTGTGTGGGGTGAGTTAGGTGAATCTTCACACTTACAGTTCTGTTGGCTAAAATAATGGTTGTATTGTGAGTTATTGTCAGGTTTAGCCATCTGACTGTCAGGACTCCCCTGACACTGAACCACCTGGACCTCTTTCACAGCCACTGTGGAAGTTAATGTTTCTGCAGGGGAAGCGAGGTGTCCTTTTCAGATTCTGCTCAGGTGTAGCTGCTGTGCAGTCTGGTGGAGCTACTGCTATTGCCAAAGGAAAATTAAAACAAATCTGGCCTGGCTAATAAAAGGCTATGAGTATTAATGGCTTTTTCTCCATTTGCCAAGAAGCTTCAGCCTCTGATGTGATGAAGACAGAGTATGTACAGTCTGGTGTTGTCATGCTATTTTTAAATGTTGGTACGCTAGAGATTGTAGTCCTTTGCCCTGGTCTTCTGGCAAATACATCTGCAGTGAGTGTAAGAGTCACGATGAGACTGGGATCGTTATTTGCAGAAGAGGAAAGGACGGTTCTTAGGAATTAAGGCTATTAGTTTGCAGTTATAAAACCATCACTTTATGGACCCAGGTCTCAGAAGTGCTGAACATTCACAACTTGGTAAAATGAACAGCCTTTACTCACGATTACTTAAATCTAAACCATACCAACATTCAGTGCAATTTAATGCCAGTTACCTATTAGCTTTTAACAATTGCATATATTTTGACAAAACTGCTAAGATATGTTGTTACAAATTGGAAATTCTTAACTATACCACACAGTGGAAAACAATCCACCCATACAAGGAAAATTATTTTAACACATGGCACTAAGAGCAAACATATTTACAAACTAAAGCTGAGCAACAAACACATATACCAGATGTTACTGAGATATAGATAGTCTGCATTGCTCAGCTGAAGTAGCTGAAGTTCTGCAGAGAGATTTTTTTAAAGTATCTAATGGTGGATATCCTTGCTCTTGAGCAAACTGTCATGGGAGTCAGAATATGGTGGGTTTGAAGTTCTCTTTAAGATTCAGTAGTAAGCAAAATTTAACAACATCAGATAATTTTTCCCTTTTTTCTTCTACATTTGTTGGTAAGAAAGGATCTTCAGCTGTACTGATGACAACTTCTTATGAATGGAAATTTTGGAAGGGACTTCACATTGTCAAATAAGCATTTTAATCAAGAGGCAGGACTATCTGTGAAGTGAGAGAGGAAGGCCCTGCTTTGACTACGTTCAGTCCAGAGCTAACTATCTGTTTCCCTTGCCTAAACCTCCTTATCTTTTCAGCAAGTCCCATGTTTCCCAGTGGCTGCGGTAGTCAGAAGCTGCACCCACACCATCATGCACATTTGGGGCTGTGGCTGCACTTCCACCACCACTTTCCCTGCTTGTCTATAGCTGTCTACAATTTTGTCTTATCATCTGCCTCCAACTTGATGGAAGGATCATGGTTTCCTGGCAGACACATCCAAGTGCAGAGGCAAGCCTGAGCTTTGCCCTCACAGTCCATATAGATCCATCAAGATCAAGCCACTTGGCTCTGGAGCTGCACAGCCTTTTACAGGGGTATTTGCATTGTCTGTGTCAGAGAACTTCTACCACAAACCCTCCTTGCTCAGCTTTCCTTCTTGTGGGCTGTTTCTGAGACTACCTCAATATTTTGTGTTGATGTTTGTTTCAATTCCTTGATAACCAAAATGAAAAATCCATTTTTTCATAAAAACCACCTCAGTCCAATCTCAGGAAGCGAGTCCCCAGACAATTCCTTCAGCATGTAAGATGGTTTTCCTGAGACACGAAGTGTTGCTTCAGGCCAGCATAAACGCTGAGCACGCTCCCAGCAGCTAGGAGCTGGGCTGATCTGTCCCTCGACATTGTACACCACACCTCAGTGGATGTGTAAAACTCTTCCGCTTTTTGTACTTAACCAGGAAACAGCTAAAATTGTAAATCTTTATGATTGTGCTCCGCATGAGCTGGCAATGAGTCAGCAGCAGTTTGTGAAGATCAGCAGTACACCCAGAGCCATCTTTTTTGGTGCTCTGGTGGCTTTTGCCTTGGTGTCTGGTTGTGTTTAAAGGTCCCATGCAAAAGGGTAGTGATAGCATTTACAGAAAAGACGCCACATTTTACCTATGAGGGAGAAGTTTCTTTTTAGGATGAGGAAAGTTATAACTTTTTCTGCTGTTTCTTTTGCAGATCAATGAAATGTAGTAAATTTGCAGAATGCTCCAGGCATGAATCAAGCACCACACCAGCAATACAGGCACCTTGGCACCTTTCCTGTGCTTAAACTGGTGGCCCTGGGGATGCTCCTTCCTTGCTGAGCAGGGATTGCCAGCAAAAAGCCACTGCCTTCTGGAGGAGGGGAAGGCAAAAGGTGCTGTGGAGCTGATATCTGTTAATTGGTGAAGATACAACAACCCCCAAGCGTGGCTACAAAAAAAAATGGATTAAAAAGAGGATCACTTGTAAAAACTGGGACAAGGCTGATGTTGGAGGACACTGGGACACATTAATTAAGAACAGGGCTGCCAAGGAAGTCAATTGCAGCTTTTGCTTCTGACCCTCCTACACAAATCCAGAGGTGGTTTTGGATGGCTTGCCAGTGGGTAAAAAAGCTGTCACTACTGAAAGTACACTATTATTTCTGCTGTAGCTTAACATACAATACGTCTTCAGGGATTCAGCAGATGCCAGAACAGAAACGCATCAGAAGAGCAGAGGTTTATCTCTTATGTGGATCTTGGTGTTGGTAATTTGCCATCCTTGAGCTGCAGATGAAGAAATGAGGCTCCTGATATGGTTAGGAAGCCCTGGTGAAGCCAGCTTGTTTCTCACCCAACTCCCAGGGCCACTGTCTCCCAAGCCTTAGGGGGGAGAGCAGCTCAATGAGGAGTGACTCAGCCATGCTGCTTGGGGCAGTGAACATTAGGGCTTAAATTCACCGTGCCAATTGGCTTCACACAGTTGTGTTCACACTGCAGTGCCTCATGTGCAGAGCTTGCTTGGGGGCCACATCAAACATGTCCATGCAACAGCTCAAGCTCTGTAGCTTCCTGTGCCCCTTTGCACTACCACAAAGGTGTAAGAGGGCTTTTGTCACTTGATTTATCTGCACCATATACTTCTTGTCAGTCTCCAATACATTCAAGTGAGGTGTCCTCCACACTGCATTTACTCTGCAAACACGTTACACATCACTGGTTGGCACTGCTGTTGACATGATATGTGATACCACAGCCAGGACTCAGGAGGGTTTTCTCCCTGCCTGATGGTGCCACCAGCAACTGTTAGAGTCCTACAGGGAAAGGGTAGACTGTGGTATGGTGTGTATCTGTATAGGTCGTGTTAAGGGGCACTGCATGTGTATATTGTAGTCTCTATTCTCTTAAGCACTGCTTTTTTCCAGATGCCTCAATGATCTCTTGCCCCTACTGCTCTTAATTCCTCTTTTAGAATCAATCGTTCCCCTGCCATTTTATCCCATGAATTCTCCTTAAGCATTTGGCCTCCCTTCCACACTCCCCTACCCAGTACAAAATATACTGGGTTTTAAAATCCTCCATATAGCCTGTCCTAAACCTTAAAATAACATTTCTCTGCCATGAGGCACTACTGCAGTCTAGCAGTTCCCTTCTCCCTGTCCCTCACTTCCCACTCTGAGATACCCCCTTAATGCATGTGCAACCTCCCTGGTATAGACCCTGCATCCAGACACCCTCAGGGTGCCCAGCAGAAGTCCAATGGAAGCAGATCACACTATACCCCAGTTGGTGGCTGGGAAAAATGATAAGAAAACCTTCAAGAAACCAGAGAGCATTCAGCTTCAACAGGCTGAAAATATTTATTCCACCAGGAACATCACAAAATACGACTAGTCTTGGCTTGCACTAAGAACACAAATAATTAGGAAATCCAGACCCCCTAGGTACATTACATGCCAGCACAGAAAGTGGCAGCAGCAAGATGTGACCAATGCAGGCTAACTGTCCTCTCTCAGGAGCCCTGAGAACACAATGCATCATTGTGCATTTGGAACTAATGTAGATCAGCCCTTTGCACCCAGGCATCCAGGAAACACATTTAAATTTTTGGCCTAATTCAGCACAATATATATTCTGTTTTATAGCAGAACAACTTAATTAATAGAATGTAAGTAAGATCTCTTCCTTCTCCCCTGCAACACACCCGTGCAGACAGGGCTCCAAAATATATTCCTTGAGGTTTCCTATCTTCAAGCAGATGTCATTCCGGAGTGAATATCAGGTTTCTGAGCAAAGCAAGAGATGGCTGGCTGCTACATTTATATATCCAGGAGCTGAGTTTACAATTCAAACATGTGAACACTACATTATGGCAATATTGTCGGTAAGACTAGGAGGACCCTTTCAAGCTGTACCCACCCCAGAATTGGTTCCCATATCCCCATGCATTCCCATCCCACACTGCCCGATTGAAGGAAAGCATGGCAAAAGCAGATGGGGGGTTGCTTCCATGCCTCTGCACTTGCTTTTACTCCTTTGGGAGGCAGCTGAGACAGGAAAGCATCCAGCAGGGGAATGCAGGAGAGAGACACGGGAATACGGTTGACAGTCTGTGGCTACAGGTGTTCCTGGGAGGCTTCCCACCCAAGCGTTAGTCTGCTGTCTCCATTCCTCTGAGGGATGATGAGCTCAGAACTCACAGCTGTATTCTCATTGCTGGTTTCTGCCTGAGGAAAGTAAGCTGTAATTCTCTGGAAGTATTGGTGATAAATCTGCCCCATTACTTCCCCTTACTCTTTTGCCCCGGTGCTTCTCAGTCAGTACGGCTCAGAAACGCCACCTCCCCAGAGCACTGCCAGCAGAAGTGGAGAGACAAACTGTGAGCACAAGCACCAAGCCTGGCAATGAGCACGCTGTTTAACAGATGACTCTGGGTTCTTTTACTTTGATGATCATAATAATACATTTTATTTATACAGCACCTATTTGCATGGCAATAAGGGCAATATGTGTGCTTCAGTGAAATGAGAGGTGACAGCAAACAGATTAAAAACTACGATTCCTCTTGAAATGAGGGAAAACAATCAAATGAATCACAGAGACAAACAATGGCAAATCATTGTTCTTAAAACAGCATAATAGCAAAACAAATGAAAAATACACTGTGTAACACTTTTCCCTTGTCTGATGGCAAATACTGAGTGACATTGCCAAGCTGATGCAGAAACAGTGCCCTGAAAGTTCACTGTTCAAGTTTCATGGAAATTGTCAAAACAGAAGTTATTTAAGTGGGACTTCAGTTGGGCATTAGCTATGTGCTAAACCCCAGTATACACATGGGTTTGGACCCTTGCAAAAAGTACTATCCCTAATCCTTGCATTATTCATCATGTCATAAGACTGAGAAAATGTGTTTTCCCAAACTTTAAGCTCCTTCAAATTTAATGGATTTAAAATTGGACAATAATGGAGCAGAGCCTATTAATATTCAAACTCCATTTTCTCATATGGAATTCATCAGCTTCCTCAGCCCTAATTAGTTTTCCTGAAGCTGTCAGTCGCAGGCAATACCAATACTCTAGTCATCTCTTCTGCCTTCTCCTCCCATCTCCTCACCCATATTCACTATTTTTATTATCTCTATCCTCCCCATCCCAGAGTGTCAAGCCTTCTCCAAGTTCAAGTTCCTCCTAATAACTCATCTTACTGTAAGGCACCAAAAAAAGTGATACAACAGTCTATATACAAATGAAAGGATCTTAACTTCAGGACATGAAAGAATCTGTTTTCTTTTTCCAGTGGGAGGGTTATACATCTGATGCCCCTTAGATGTTGGCTGGCTTTGCAGGACCAGAGAAGTCTCTAGTTTAGTGAGATAAACTCTTATTTAATTCAAATTTCTAATAATTTTACTTCAGCTTCTCTGTGAAGCTCTTGTCAGAGGAAAGCTAGGCTTTTTCCTAGTCCTGGTTTCAGCTGAGATAGAGTTAATTTTCTTTCTAGTGGTTGCTGTGTTTTCAGATTTGGTATGGAAGAAATGTCAATAAAGCATATTGCTTTAGTTGTTGCTAAGTGATGTTTATACCAGTCAGTTTTTCAGCCTCTCATAGAAGCTGAGAAGGACAGAACAATAGAATGGCCAATGGAATATTCCATACCATAGACATCATGCTCAGTATATAAATAGGGGTTGACCAGGGCAGTGGCACAAGAACCCATGATCTCTACTCGGGTTAGGCTGGGCAACCAATTCACTGGGCAGCGAGAGTGACTTGTGTCTTGTATATTCTTTTACTCCTACTCCTCTTCTTCTTACTATTACTATTTTCCATTATTGTTTCTGTTAAACTGTCTATATCTCAACCCATGAGATTTTTATCCCTTTCCTTTACTCCTTCTCTTCCCTAACCTTTCTGGGAGGGGAAGAGGGGGTAAGCAAAAAGCATGGTCCTAGTTGCTGGCTGGTGTTAAACCACAACACCTAGAATGTGCATATTTAGAGTTGTGTGTTTCTGCTTATTATGTTTTTCTGCTGAAAAAGCTTTTCTCTACTTATTATGCTACATAAATATTTCAAATGTAAATGGAATATGGGGAATAGATATCCCCCTGGCAGGTGACAAGATCTGCCCCCTTTTGAAGAGCAGCAGCAAGAGTAGCACTTCTGTCAACTTCGAAAAGAGACACTGTAATTCAAATTAGCAAGGCTGCCCTTTCCTGGGCTTATAAATGTACACATCTGGATGTCATGAAAATGTATTAAAACATGGACATGTTTTTACCTTGTTAGCAGCTGGCCAGCTACAGTTTAATCATGCTACACTGAAGCTGACGGCAAAACTCTCCTTGACTTCATGTGTCAAAATGTTTAGTTCTGACTTTAATGTACATTCTCTTCTTCCCTAGAAAGAAAAAAACCAAAACAGCACGAATCAGGATATTTTAGGAAAACAACGTAAGTGCCTTAAGCCCCTGGGTGCCCTCTGTTCCCTGTCACTTCACTACTGTTAAATTAGGTTCTGACATACAATCAATGGAAAGATGTAGGAGCCAATAAATAATGCGGGTAATTAAACTGAGGCATTGAAATGCCTGTCTTTCCCAAACTTGGCTCAGAGAGTGGGAGGCTGTGCTCTGTTGTAAGTACCTGAACTCGGTGAGGGGGCAAAGGGCTTGCTTGGAAAGGATTTGCAGCAGTGAACAGAGAACATGAAGGAACCTGGGACTGGCTGATAGGAAATGTTCTGGCCGTGCACGAGTTTTTCATGCCACATGCTTACATCCCTAGCCCAGGTGTCATAGAATCATATAGGTTGGAAGAGGCCCTTGGGATCATCAAGTCCAACCATCAGCCCTACTCTACAAGTTCTCCCCTACACCAGATCCCTCAACACCACATCTAATCTACTCTGAAACACAGTCAGGGATGGTGACTCCACCACCTCCCTGGGCAGCTGATTCCACTGACTGACCACTCTCTCTGAAAAACTTTTTCCTAATATCAAGCCTAAACCTACCCTGCTGCAGCTTGTCCCTTGCTGCTTTACAGTGACACAAGCAGCCCTCAACATTTTCCATTGACATAAGAGAAGCAGCTTGTTGAGAGGAAAGTTGAAAAAGCCCACCTAGAAAAGCTCACTGAAAGATGTTGTTGATCTAAGTTTGCAGACGGGTCATAGGAAGACTTTATATGGCCACTGTCAGCCAAGCCGAGTGTAAGCCCGAGCCTGGCTGAGCACAGGGGTGCAGTCACAGAGCTGTCAGCTGGCACCTAGTCCCTCCAGGGCAGAGAATGAGAGTTGCTTTACCCGTCTTCTGTAGATGTTTGTATGGATCAGGGACCTGCAAACTGTTGAATGAAATTAAAAGACGTTTGCAGTGCTGCTGCACAGACGTAATTGCAGTGCTTCTCCCTGTGCAGCACTATGAGCACTGAGCTGCTGCCATCCCATCTGAGAAGAACACTGATTTGGTGCAATTGCATTTTTTTCCAGCATTTTGCAAAGCCAATAGAACCATTTCCTGAAAACTTTCATTAGATCCCAGTTTGGGAAACATTGTCAAAGAATCCTGTAAGAAATACGACATGACTAGGCATGGCATCTTAGTTAAAGCATTTTGTGGTGTGATTTTTCAATCATTTCCAGCAGAAAAACAGTCACCATCAGTCTGCAAGCCCTTCCTGAGCCACAATGGGTTGTGCTTTGAGATGTCTTTCAGTAATGAGCTGCCATTGGTTTAAATGACCAATTTAAGCAAGACACAATTAAAACTAACCTAATGATCGGACCCAGGTTAAAAACATCATCCGTAGTAGGGCTGGAGAAGCAAAAGGAAGTGTGGTGTATGAGGATATTTATAACTCTTCTAGTTGATTGACATTAATTAGCTTGCCAACTGGACAAACTCACAATGAAGCAACACCCTACAGAATTGCCATGTTCCATCCCAAGTGGGAGTACAGTTTGCTACTGAGCTGACCAACATGTATTAACAAAACACCAAGCGGTTTTGCAGTATGAAGCCATGCAGATAAGAGCAATACACCTCAGCATGCACCATTGTTTTTTTACTCTTTTGGTTATTTTTCTGTAGGTCACTTTTTGCCGTTCTATTTGCCTTTCAAAAAGTAGTAAGATACAGTAAAAAAACAGATATTAGGGGGAAAATAAGCAGCAAGGGACATCTTGGTATATATCAGTCACAGCAACACAATTTGGTGCTCCTGAAATGTATAGAGGATAAACACTGTTCATATTCAAACATGCTAGCTTAGGGCACCATACTAGAGAATTAAAAGACAATGTTTTGACCACAAGAGGCATTTTATATTTTCCCATTCAATCAACAAAAACATATTGAAAAACTTTAACAGGCTAGTTTGAAGATTAAATACAGATATTGTTCATTCTGTGCTTTGCTCATTGTCTATTACCTGCCAAAATCTACGATCATACTTGCTTTAATGGAATGTCTGTCTTAATAGCCTGTATTTTGATTCCTGAAAGAGAAGAGTCAATTGTATGTTATTAACATTCAGATTATTTGGAATGAGCAAGATAATTACAGGCAAATCCTGCCTTCAGTTTCCTATCATTACTTAAAAGTACTGATTCTCATTTCCATCAATAGGAAGCAGTTCAAACAAAAAAATCTGGAGTAAAATATTTTTTAAATAGGAAAGGATTTTTTTTTTACAGGAGCGGATGTATTTTGCATAAAACATTTCTGCTGGAAATAAATTTTCTGATCCTGAGAGATGAGTAGAGTTTGAATCTCCTACTGAAACTGATGAAAGCTGGTGCAGTTAAGCCACTAGCAAAACTAGAAGGGGAACTCAAGATGTAGATTCCGTAATCTACCTTGGACATTAACACTTTGTAAGAGTTATTAAAAATTCAGAAGGATTAGATCCTTGTTTTGGTTTCCAAAGTTATTGGTGAAATTTGATAGAAGAAATTTGAAACACAATAAGATCTGTTTCAGACTATTAATAAAAAAAGGTAAGAGACAGAGAATGTTCTTCATGTACCATGTTCTTCATGTCTCAAAAGCTGCTAAGTGCTTCTACAGTAGCTTTCAGTTCTCCAGAGAATAAACAAAGCATTCTCTTGTTAAGAACATAGTACTATTTTCTCAATTAATAACATCTGTAAACACCCACATTTAATGACAACTGCAATTCATTTTCAGCTTCAAAACACAATTTGTGATTTTCAATGTGAGAACAATGACAAGAACATGAAGAGGATGAAAAATACAATCTATTTTGCCCATACATTTTTAATAAAGTAGCACATATTAAAATGCACTATTTTCAAGGCTGTTTCATCTGTGATGTTAAAGTGTGTAGGTAAAAATCCATCAAGATAATACCTTCATGTCTAACAGTTGGCACATCAAACTGTTACAAATAAACAGAAAGCTCTTTTACTAACTTGATTCCATTCTCTCCAGCATTTCTTTATACTGTCATAGCTTATTTACTTCACTCCGGTTTTGAAGAACTGATCTAATCTTTTTTTAATGCACTAGAACACTCAAAAGCATTGTCATATTTGTCAGTTATCACCGCATACCAGTTTGGGATCATTTATTATTATGTGTTCATTAAG
Organism: Jacana jacana; assembly: GCA_013400555.1. Taxonomy (NCBI): domain Eukaryota; kingdom Metazoa; phylum Chordata; class Aves; order Charadriiformes; family Jacanidae; genus Jacana; species Jacana jacana. The sequence goes on from VZTM01014500.1 coordinate 146,813, forward strand.
ATCTGATAAAGCACCAGGCACAAATATAGACAACTCTCTGCTGTAAAAGTTTATACACTACAAGAAGAAAATACGTACTGAGACCACTGGAGTAGCAGGTAAATTTAGAACACTTCTAAATTAATCTGTTCTGGTTTAAGACCCTTTTTTCCCCCCTCCTTTGTGGTATCTGCAGCAGTAGTGGCAACTCATACTGAGCTATGGCAACACGGTCTTAATGGAGACAGGAAGAGGAAATCTCAGTGCATTGGGTTGTCCTTGTTGTGTATCTGCAGAGAGGACTCAGATACTTGCGAAGCTTCAAGAGATGTTATTTGGCACTTTTCCTTAGCTCATCCCTTTCTGAGGAAGAGCCAAAGTGCTCATTGAGAAAGCTTTGCAGGAACTAATCTTTAAGGCAGTAAAAAATTTTGGTAAGAAATGCATCAGTTATCTCAGCTGAGACATCTGCACTGAGAGCATCTCTATTTCCTATTGCCTTGGAAGAACCTGAATGCCTCAACAGCAAAGCTCAGTGGAAAGTCTGGATAATGGTGCTGCAGAGAGCTTACCTATCCATCTGTCTATCCATGTGTCTATCTATCCATAGTTCATGGCTGAAGCATTTATATACTGGTCTAGTGGGTTTATTATGGGAAGTAGAGGTTGTAACAGTAGTCATTCAGGTGCCAACAAGTAGGCATCCGAAGTCCTTGTATAAGACATCTGCACAGAAATGACATTGAAGATGAAGAGATATCTAGAAGAGGCTGGCACCTTCTGGAGAGACAGCTGGACATCATGCAGGCTGCCTGCAGTGTCAAAAATGTCTTAGTTTAGGCAACAGATTCCTACCCAGTATGACTCACGTCTTTCCATCAAGTTCTGTGTTATTGGAGAGAAATGCTGCAATTCTCTGGTTCTCCCAACATGTATGGAACAGAGTGTTCTCATCCATTTTTCAAGCTAAAAGCAGTCAATATGGTCTCACTGAAATGTAGCTTGTTTCACTCCATAATACATCACAGTGAGACAAAACATGCCATGTTTTAATGGTCTATTAAAATGCACTTCATGTACTTCAAGAAGCTCAAGGTTGCATAACTTCAGCTACCCAAGAACTGTACTGTCAATTAATACAAGCCTTATTGTGTGCTATTCTTATAATAATGGTTCTCTAATATTTATCAATAAACATCCATTTTAATGAAATATATTTCAATGAATTCATATTCCTATTTAGGGAAAATAGATTTTAATAGAAGGAGAGGGCTTCTAGTGCACTCTATAATGATTTTTTAAAGCTGTCATTTTAATCTAGTACACTGGAAATGTAAGTAATAATCACAAATCACACCTGTTGAGCTAAGACTTCTGTTAAATAAAAATCAAACTCAAGTGGTTTAGTTTAGATGATTGCAAATTTGCACTTGGTGATTAATACACCACTAAAAAGGTAGGATCTTTTAAACACTCCTATTCCCTTATGTAGAGGAAAAAAGGTCATGCCATGGAAGATAGATGTACAAAACCATATGTTCCCTTCTGTTTCTGTGAGCAGAAGAGAGCAGACAGCTGCACCTCCAGCCACAGGATGGATCCCCAGTAGGGATTGCCAACTCTACACTGGCTTTTGGTTCAGCACAGAAACATTTCTTTAACCCTGCAAGGACTAATTTACGCCAGATCCCCTATGATGTTTTGACACCCCTTTCTTTCTAAGGTAGGTCCTGAAACTGTTGCTATCCATGTGACAGCTCCCCTGTAAAAGGGCTGTGTTTGCTGTAAGAGGCAGAGGTTAAGTCTTTGGGCAAGTAATGGGAGCCTCGGGTATGAAACTTCTAAGTGCTTACTTCAAGTTTTTTAACAGCTGGTAAATGCATTCCGTGTTTGGCATTTTAAGCCTGACCTTGACATGGACTGCTTTGCATTTGGAGGATCCCAATTTATTTCCAGCTTGCAGAATGAGCCTGCTAGCTGTCACACAACCTCAACCACTGGCTTTCCCAATAGCAGCACGGGGTACACCTGGAAACATGAGCTCTCATGAGCAATGGTACTACTGATTGGAGAACGGATGCATCTCCCCCAGATGCGGCAACGAACTAAAAGCCTAGTCCTGGAGCCCGCACCAGGTGCTTAGTGATCTGTGTTCTGTCCTGTATTGGGACAAAAGCAGCCATGCCCAGCTCAGACACAAAATGAGGATAAGCAAAACCAGCACAACTGTAGCTTCTGCAATAGCACCCGTGGGCAGAGTGTGCTTTTGAGATGGCATGATATGGAAGCAACACATGGCTATGTATGCCTTTGCATCTATAGAGGGGCTGCACCTGGCCTTGCTATAAGTCACTTTTGCCACGCCTCTGAGCCATGTCTTGCATTCTTCATACACAGATGGGAATCTAGATAAGATATAAATTCAGAAACCAGATTATTGGTTGTGATTAGAAGAAATAATATGGTTTTGTGACCTGGCCAAATTTTGTGCACCACTTTCATTAATCCAACCTGCAGCTGAATACTGTCTTTACCTCTTTTTCGTTTGTTTGTTTTCTGAAACAGCTGTGCACTGCTAAATATCGATGGCATGTCCTCTTTCCCTCTCCCTTCCCCCTTCCGAATTCCAGTATGTGACTGGTAGATTAAATAGTATCTACATAACATGCTGGTGAGTTTATAAAGAAATTTGGTCTTGGTTGGGCTGAAGTCCAACACATTACTAACTTGTAGGTAGATACCACTATTATCTAGATTAGCTTTGAGTAGTCTTATGCCTGGGAAACTACTGCTGCCAACTTTCAATTTTGATTGAAGGTGTATTTAATTGGGTTTGTTTCTTTAATGAGAAACTAGAAGGCAGGTAGGAAGGAAGTGCTATTAAAAGTCCCTGGCAGTCTGGTAAAAAAAAAGAAAAGAGCATTTTCACCCTTGTCTGACAGGAGTAATTCAGCTATGGATTTCAGATATTGCTGCTTCCAAATATTGCTTTGAAAAAAAGTCCTAAACTTCACACTATTTGATTTTTAGTCAAATCTTTATGAAATTGAAAGGAAGCCCTGTGGCTGGTAAACAGCTTTGGGAAGGCACAAAATTGCAGCAGAACACATAGGAGAGGTTCACCTAAAATCTGAAGTCAAAACAAAAAAGATGACCCTATATGTAATGTTGTGGAAAACTAAGAAATATAGTTTACTATTTTTAGTAGCTCTTTTCACAGCAGTGCCTGGAGACCAACAAGAAATGGAGTTTTAAGAGATTAGGCACTGTTCAGACACAGAATGAAGATAATCCTTGCCTTATGGAGATTAAATGTAAATAAATATAAGAAACAATAAGGGAAAGGGTATACAGTTGTTAAAAACCATAAGAAGGATAGTTTCTTTATATATTATAGCTTCTTTAAAATCTATAATTACTTTGTGAAAAAAAGATCATAGATATTTTAATAATCCAGCGCAATGTAAAATATTGGATAAATTCCATGTGGTTTCTAAATTATTATCTATAAATGGCAGGAAAGTAGGAATGCAAAGGACTTCAGAAGTCAAATTGTCCCTGTCCCCGTCTCAAGACAGGATCAGCCACACTTGTGATACTCTGAACATTCCCAAAGGCTGATGATGATGGAAATTCTGCAACGTTTGCTGGGCAATGTGCAAAATAGTATCTCGCATGAGAGAGTTTAACCAATAACCAGAAATTCAGCCCTGCCAACAGCCTTTGTCCTGTGAGAAACATAAAGTAACTGCCCTGTACCTTCCCTTTGGCATGTGCTGCCCCATGTTTAGTCAGCTTTATTTTCGGTTGCCTCCTTTGCCAGAAATTTGTCTGAGGCAACGGAAATGAGAGCTTTGCCTGTAGCTCCCACAGACGGATTTGTATAGTACAGCTCCATACATCTGTATCCTAACCATCCTCTTGCCTCAGAAGAAATTGGAGAGAGGTCGAGGCGGCCCAATTTTCCTTGGCTTTCCGAAATGCACTGCACAGCAAAAGCAGTATTTTGACTGGACATAAAAATCAGAACAAAAGGATACCATTAGTCCTACAAGCCAACTTTCCTCAAATGATAAGTAATTTTGTGAAAGAAATTAGCTGCAAGAACAAAAAGTACAGGTTTGGGGTCTATTTAGACCACACAGTATAAGTAATTAGACTTTAAATGGAGACATTGGGTTACATGTGCCTACAAGTAAATTTACTTTTAAAGCCTGGTTTGCTGTAGAGGCCATAATTGGATTACTTTCAAATACTTTTAGGACAAATGGGCTCAAATCTTAAAATTACATATTACAGTCTTAAAAGCATTTGAAAATTAAAGAGGAAAAGGAACTAGGAGTTATGTAAGATCAATATTGGTGGAATAATTCCTTAACTACTCTTCCCATGGTATCATATTTGTCTAAAATATGAAATTGATCCCTAAATGTGACTGTAAGTAAAATGAGTCCTTTCTAAAAACTAAAATAGCTAATCAGCATTTATTTTTCCTTTCATTCCCCTTTCCAATCTGTGTACCTTTTAAACCACCTCATATGTCGTCTCCACAGTTCCTTCTTCATTCAGGTAGAAAAGTGTCCTCTGCTGCTGCTGTCATCTTTGCCTGCCTGACTTGTGGGTTTCTTTAAATGAATTTGCCATGGCAGAGAACAGGCAGCAGTACTTGCTACTAACAATGGTTATCTTCTACTAGGTTTTCACTGGCAATGCATTTTTTGCTGGCATCCCATTGAGCTGGAGACATGAATGGCAATAGATTTTGTCTTGAAAAGATTTGCAGCCAAAGAGTTCAGGGAAGGAGCTGTCTTCTGTAGCATGAGTGCCATCAGCAGCTTAGGGAAGAGGGCCTTGCAGTCCATAGCTGCTAATGCTGCTCATTTCACTGTTGTAAGGGATGGTTCTTCCTGACCTTAGCTGACTATTAATTTTGCCTTGAAGCATGAGGATAGACAGTCTCTCTGGTGACGCTTTTTGTAAGGCGGAGAGCACTGTCAGGAAGTGATCTGAGTCTAGTCATGTAGGCCGCTGAGCCATGACTTTTTTGATATGCTTAGGTTCACAAATTATTTGATTCCCTTGAGTTCATGTGAAGTTTTTAATTAAAATTCTCTGCATTAGTACTCTGATTTTATTCAATGTGACAAAGATTTCTTGGGACTTGATTTTTTTTAAACTATAGTTCTTTTACAGCCATCATATAGCGTAAAAGGATTTTGAAGTGGACAGGACATCATCTTAACAATACAAAGGAAACTTTAGGGGAAATGAGAATGCCTGTATTTCATTTTTCTGGAATTTTGTGTTTGTGTGTCTGGACTGAAGATGGGATGGTGACATAGGGGGATTTCTGCATTTTCTTTCAAGAAGTTATTTTCTGATATGAATTCCTTGTCAAGAGATCTGGCAAGTATTATTTTCAGAATTTTGCCATGGCTTCACTTTCACTCTGGGGACCTCCTCTGGGAAGGAGGCTTTGGAACGGGAAAAAACTAAGAAAATTTCTGGAGGCCAAAAAATGACTTGAAAACATACAAGCCTTCCTCCTAAAGCTGTGCAGCCAAGAGTGCATAGTTGCTGAGGCCAAAAGGAGAGCAAACAAGGAGGAGTATGGAACTACAGCCAACTTATTACAGCACAGCTGGGCAGTTGTAGCTTGGATGCTGGTCCATGCTCCCAGTATTATTTAAGATTTATCATTTCATTGGATAAACCATATATGCCAGGACTCTCTTCTCTCTGTAGATAGAGTTCCTTTCTCCCATGTTCTGTATACAAATTGTAAACTCATTAAGTCATGGAATCATTGAGTAATTCAGGTAGGAAGGGCTCCAGGAGGTCTCTAGTCCAATCTCCTGGTCCAGGAAAGGACAGCTATGAGAGCATATCAAGATGCTCAGGGCTTTACCCAGCTGAGTCTTGAAAACCTCGCAAGACGGAGACTGCACAACTCTTGGCAACCACTTTCACTAAAAAATGGTTTTCTCCATTCATAGCCTGAAGTTCGCTTGATTCCATTTATGTCTTTTGTTTCTCATCCTTCAGTCATGCATCACTGAGGAGCCTGGCTCCATCTTCCCAATAACCTCCTTTTAGGCACTGCCAGGCTGCTGTTATCTCCCCCTAAAGTCACCTCTGATCCAGTCTGAAGAAGCCCAGTTCCCTCAGCCTCTGCTAACTGGGCAAGTACTCCTGTCTCCAACCATCCTGGTGGCCCTTTGCTGAACTTGCTTCAGTTTATTCAATGTCTTTCTTGTACTGGGGGTCCCAAAGCTGGCGGCAGTATTTGAATGTGGTCCAACAAGCACCGGGTAATGAAAGGCAATACTATAGTAATAGAGCCTGGGTTGCTGTTCATCTTTGCTGCCAGAGGACACCCCTGGCTCATATTCAGCTCACTGTCTACCAACACCCTGGCCTTTTCAGAACAGCTGCTGCCCAAGAAAGCAGACACACTTCATCCCAGCCTGGATCAGTGTAAGAGGTCAGTCGACCTCTGGTTCAGGACTCAGCATTTGTCTTTGCTGAATTTCATGAGGTTTCTGTTGGCCCATTCCTCCAGCATATCAAGGTCTTTCTGCATGGCAACTCTCCCCACCAGCACACTAACTGCTCCCCCCAGCCTGGTCTCATCTCCAGATCTATTGAGCAGCCATCACTCTGTCACCTCCTCCAGGTAATTGAACAGGACAGGTTTCAGGACAGATCCCTGCGGTGCTCCACTTGTTACTCTTGCTACCCGCCTCCGGGTACAGCATGGCCCATTAAACACTGCCCTCATGCCTGATCATCCAATCCATACAGCTGTCCACTCATGCAGACTGAAATGTGGGAACCTGGGTAAAAGGACACTGAGAGTCAGTGTCAAACACCTTGCTATAGTAAAAAAAGACCTTGCTCCAGTATTTCCCTAGGAACCTAAGTGAGGCTGTCCCTCCTGTAGTTTACCAAATTATCCTGCTGGCCTTTTCTGAAGATTGATGCAATATTTGCCTTTGTTGTCAAGGGCCTCCTTTGATCTCTGTGACCTTTCAAAGCTAGTAGAGAGCAGCCTTGTAAGGACATCAGCCAGTGCCCTCAGTTCTCTCAGATGCAGCCCATCTGGTCCCACGGATTTGTATGAGTTCTCACAAACAATCGCTGTCATAATTTTTGTGCACTCCTGCTACTTCTCTTCCTCCTTGCAAAAAGGCCTGGGAGACCTTGTTGGCGAAGAACGAGGGAAAAGAAGGCATTGCGTACTGAAAACATAGCCTTGTCTGTTGTCGCTAAATCACCCACCCTATTCAATAACAGACCCACATTTTCATTGTCCAGCTCCATGGATCTTTTGTGCCTAACTCTGTATTCAGGAGGGCATGGGAGAGAGTAAGTTTACTTTTTACTGAAGTTGTTACTGAGACCCAAGGAGTACACAAAAATTTTATTTTTAATTCAGCTTCATTTAGCTGAACCTTCTACAGCTTATGACCATGCAGTCTAGCAGAGGGAAGGGCCTGAATATTCTTTATATAAGGAAGATTAGCACTTTTGTGACTGCGAAGAAATCTTGAAATTATCTTTATGTAAGCTTCTCTCATGTTTTTAGATTTTCTTGTCATTTAACCCAAATTTCAAGAAGGATGTGAGGTGGTGTTTTGGGTTTTTTCCCACCCTGAACAGCATGTGGGCTGAGAGTTGAGAATGCATATAGGTTGTACACATAGGTTGAAAAGAATAGGTCACCTGAAAAGAATTAGTGCATTTAAAATAAATATCTTTGATATAGTGGTCAAGGGAATGCCTATTCTTTGTGTATAAGGTATAACGCATAGAAAGAGAGTTATTTTCATAATATAGGTTTTCAAAGGATGTTGTTCTGCTACTGTGCTTCCTCAGCCTCCTAAGAAAAAACCCACCAACTCGTGAAGAGTATCACATTCACATACAGAACATAAATTTTGCAGAAAAAATAGCTAAATATTTTCAATTGTAGCTAATAGCATTGCTCTGATGCACACACTGATGGAAAATAAAATTCAAGTATACACACAGAACACCTACAACAATATGTTCAGGCAATTAAAGAAAATTATCAGTACTTCCAAAACTAAATATTCCAAATACATGTCATTTCAGGTCCTAGCTAAGAGCTGATCATCGTCTGGGACTGGGTCCTCCTGCCTAAAGTACTATGGAGAAGCAAGTTCTGTAACGTAAATGACCTAACCAGAGGGCAATGTGCACTTGCAACCTGCAACAGCTTAATCAATACCATTCCTGTGTTCAGTCAGTGACAGCTATTTTTGAACGGTGCTACCACTCACAGGTATAAGAGTTTTTGATGGATTTCAGACAGAAAGGCACTTAAGTAATCGTGTTCAGGGGATTTTTTTTTTTTTCTTTTTTTAAGTATTGAAATTCCAGTGACAGGAAAGAGTATCAGAAGCGGCATAAGAAAATAACACTCTTTTCTCTATCTGGCCAAGTACAGGCTCTGTCCTCTGATAACAGTAAAAGCTTGTTGCTTTAGGAGGCTGTACCTCTGCTCCCCAATAATAACCTTGCTAATTGTATAGTGTTGGATATAGTGGAAAGATTTTTCCTGACCCCGCAGGGAACTAGTGCTGTGAAGCATGAGATTTGATTAGCCTTATTATCTTAGCTTGCCCAGTTACCAATGTTGTAAGCTGCCATGAAATTATCCACCCCTTTTAAAAATAAAGCCATACTATTTGTCTTGATTATCTCCTCCTGTGGAGCTGAATTCCACATGCAAACAGACCTCAGCGATGAAAATAGCATAGGAGATAGACATATAGCCTTTTAACTCTGTAGGTACTGTCTCCTTTTATTCTTTCATATTGCCTTTCCACGTAAACCAACATTCTAATTATTGTGATTTTGAACACATGCCTCCCTCACAAAAGAAAGCTGTTTTTATTTTACCTTTAATATTTGTAATCAACCACGTGTTTTTCTTTAATGAGTTCCTATGGGACAGTTTAGAAAACCATGCATTTTCTTATATATTTTGCTGTCTTTCCTGGATCTGTTTGAAAATCTTGAATGACTTTTTGTGTACAGACATGAAATCACACTGTATGCTATTTCTTTGGCACAAAGAACTTCCATTTAAAATCTCATTGTTCTGATGCCAGTGATTACACAAACAAATTATCTTCATAATATTCCCAAATAATGATAAACACAGCCGAGAAGCTGATACTTTACTGTCTGTGTTTTATCAGGTGATGAAGACGGCAGATTTAAGGGGTTATCAAATACAGAAGATCCAACTGTCTGAAACCTGATCACAGTAACTGATTATCCAAGTCAATACCGAGACTTCGGTAAAAAGTACACAGAACACCAGAATTGTGGTGTATGCCACTAAAGAGCTTAAAATGTCATTTAAAAAAAATGTACTGTCTCAAAGTCCTTCACTTTGAGTGCTCAACATCAGTTCCCAACAATTAAATACAAAAAGGGGAACTAACTTGAAGAAGAATCTCTTCTGCAGGTACGTCTGTTCATTTTGTCATTAAAATAGTCATCGAAACAGTGACAAAAATTCAGAATTCTGACCCAGAATTCTGCAGAGCATAAGACAAAGAAAAATCTGTCATAGTTGACAACAGCCAGTAGATCATTCCTCTAGTCATAAGCAAACATGCTGGTGGTGATTGCAGGTTTTGTTTCCCATTTGTACACCCAGAACAGTAAGGGAACTGAAAACAACATTATCCTCCTTCCCACATTTTGTACCCTGGAGTGTCTGCTCTCCTAACCCTGCCAGGAGCCCTAGCAAAATCAAAAGACCCTGGAGAAAGCCCTCTACCTTGTTGCTTGTAGCACCAGCAGAGGACTATCACAACATTAGAAGCCTAGGCTCTGCAGTTTTACAGAGAGGGGCATCAGACTTCATAGGAACGGAAACCTTTTGCTCGAGTGAGATCTGTTATCATCAAACGCAGAGTTCAAAGCTCTGCAGAGTCATAAACTCCAGTTCAAGTGAATACTAATCAATCAGCCCAAAAGTATGAGGGCTTGGGCTGACCTACCATACAGTCTTTATGGTCCCTGAATCCTGTGGCTAGACAGAGACTGAGATAATCCCTGGCATAAAGCAGCTCGGCTTTGGCACTACTCTAACTTATGGCTGGCTGACCACAATCATTAGCCAGAAATTGCTGGGGCATAAATCAGCCCTGGCTAGGTCCCTGTCTTCTCTGCCCTAAACTGGGAAGAGGGCGAGGCTTGGCTGAAGTGCAGTAATTGCCAGTTAAATGGATAAAAGAGATTTACAATCATTTTACACTGCAGGAATGATACAAAGCTATCGGGTTGAACTGCACCATCAGGGTCCTAATGACCATCCTCGGACAGGGGATTTCTGTTACGAGCAGCATGTGAATGTAAATAGTACAAAGCCAAAAGGACATGGTAATTCTTGCCAGAGGGCAAACATCAATTTTTAAATTCTTCTCTAAAACAATAGATCTCTGTTCTATCCTTAACCCTATCAGGTCAAACGGATTAAGTAGTGGGCAAGAAATGATGCCTGAGCATTTGGGACACATTCCCTAAAGGGCTTTAATAGCCAAATGGCAGCTGCAGAGGCCAGCATGGAAGACATTCAAAAGGTTGTGGAGCAAAGTACTTGGTGTTTAGATATTTCTGTTACAGCCAAAACCGGGCTCTCGTGTTTCACAGGTTTGGATTCAAGCTTTGAGTTTAGCCATAATAAGGAACCTCTGAGTTTTGCAATGAAGCAATTTTCTTTCATTGGCCACGAAGGCAAAGTCAGAGTATGACGGAAGATGCCAGCATAAATTGCTACAACCCTTTCTCCTTAACAACGTTCAGCCTCCTCAAACGCAGGGACTGTAAGAGATGTCAACAAGATGGTGAGTTGTGAAATGCAGGATGGGATGACAGTTATGTGTTCTATGGCTCTGGTTCAAAAGGTTTTCCATTAGAACATCACAAAAAATAAACGAGGGGCAAAGGAGAGAGAAGGATCTGGAGTTATTTTTCGGGGCGTGAGGACTTTCTGTGCCTGTCAGTTTTTCCGTTGTAGCTGCAGGGGTTCCAACACCGAAAGGGTGGCTGGCCATTACTTAGCTTGGAATCCCTTATGACGCCTTAAGTTTCCTTTCAGTTTAATAAGGAAAAGATAACTGCTCCTGAAGCAAATTACCAAAAATGTGATCAATTTGGACTTTTTTAGTGAGAAATCGCAGGAGTACTGTAAGCTCTTTGGACCTGGGGATGCATAATTCCATGTGCTTGTGAAGCTCTCAGCACTGTTACTCTTTTCTGAGCAGAGCCTCTGGTAGCTACTGTAATTTGAAGAGTGAAAATAATTCCTAAAGGAATTTTACACGCTGGTTGCCTAAAATGGGGATAGCAAGATCTTGTTTACTCGATGCCTCTTTATTGGTCAGTCTGAGAAAGGTTTTTCACCTGCTGGCTGCTCTTCCACAGGTCCTTTAATTACGGCCATCATACACATGCTGCTTCTTTTGATATCTTTGGTTGCATAAAAATCAGTTTATACGTCAGCTGGCAGGAAAGCACAATCTGAATCTGTTAAAATGAAAATCGATACCTAGTGGATTTTCTGTCCAAGTCCTACCCTCACATAGTTCTGACTTTGCCTTTCCCCAATGGCTCTCAAAGCAAAAGCCCCTGAGCACTGCAGACAGCTTATTATTAAGGGTTACCATATGTCACAGCAGGCTATCATGTATTCTAAAACCAGCATAATTAAGCAGATCACAGTCAAACTGCAGTCTTGGTTTTAACAGTTTTTGGAAATTCAGTAAGAGAAGGGAAAAACAAATGGAAACAAGCTGAAGCGTTTTATTTTCTGAAGCAAATTTCAGCTTAGGATATACACTCCAGCCCCAGTGAAGATGGTGTGTGCCAAACTGACTTAATGTTTGACACCCAAACTTCATAAAGTCCAAGAGTTTTTGAAAGGTGAGAATCTCTGCAAAATCAACCAGAAGCAAAAAGGGAAAACTCATCTACTATCACTGTTGAAAACAAATGAAATATTTAAACAGTGATCAGAAGTGCAGGAAAATCAGTTTTTCAGTGGTGTTTCCATCTCAATGGTCTCAGAGGTTATTAGTATCAGGGAAAATATTTGACTTAACCTTTGCCAGCGCTTCTCACGGTTGGTGACTGAACAGGCAGCGCCAAGTGAAATGCTGGCGTGTCCCCTCCTGGCTCGGACCAAGGAGGGTCCACACCTGCCCCAGCAGACACTGACACCAGATCCAGCTGGGGAACGTGTGTGCCCCACGCTGCAGGACACGCACGTGCTCAGGCTCCTTCACATGCTTACACACACGCTTGCATACACACACGCTCTCCATCACAAACGTGCTCATCCTCACATGCACCAGGTTTTTTTGGCTAACACACGCGTGCCCTTTCACACCTGTACGTGCTCACCCTCACACACAGCCACACATGTAGGTGCTCCGTTCATCCCCCTGCACACACACTATGACACGCAGTCACACGCATACGCTCTCTCACACACGCTCCCACAGCCATATGCCCTTGTTTGCTCTCTCACACACTCTTACGCTGCCTCTCGCACACTCACAGCCTCCCTCACGCTCACATTCTCTCTCACTCAGCCTCTCCCAGGCGCAGCCACCCTCACACTCGGCCTCTCACTCCCCGCTTCCCTCACACACTCAGACTTCTCAGACTCAGCCACCCTCACACACTCAGCCGCCCTCACACACTCAGCCTCACTCAGAACCTCTCTCACTCGCGGCTGCCCTCACACTCAGCCGCCTCCCTCGCACACTCAGCCCCTCGCACTCACCGCCTCCCCCCTCTCCCTCACACACCGCGGGAGGCGTTCCGCCGCCGGGCAGCCATGCAGAGGGGCAGGGGCTGGGAGAGAGGGGTAGTAAAGGCGGGGCGGCGGCGTTCGCCCCCCCTCAGGCGCCCAAGCCGTTTGCGCCGGGAGGCG
>VZTM01014500.1:160198-188970 GCA_013400555.1 Jacana jacana
TCCCGGTATTTTCTCTCCTCCTGGAGATTATCAGATTTCCCGCCCCTCCCTCGCTGGGATCCTCCGCCTCCCCCTCCTCCGAGGGGATTATCTCCCCCCTTCTCTGCCGGATTATCCCCCCGCTTCGCTGCCTCTGTCCCTCCCTCGCCTGTTATGCCCCTCCGCAGCCTCGCCTCTCAGGGATTATCTGCTCCCTCTTTGGGGTGATTCTTCCTCTCTTGATCTCTGCCCCGGCCTTTCCCTGCTTATTTTCCTCCCTAGGAAGTCATCCCTCCCCTTCCGTCTGCCTCTGACTGGGGAAAGAGGAGAAAATGTGGTTGTAATCGGGTGGGCAGGAGTTTCCAGTAGTGCTGTCATCTCCTTGGTCTCTGTACTAGTACTACAGGCAAGTGGATGTAGGTGGTAGGAGAGGCACCAGGGATGTATAAAGCTTACGGCAGAGTTCAGCCCGTGGCGTTGCGCTCCGTATGCGGGGAAATACATGCACCCGTTCTGCGATGCTACGGCTGGCGGTGGAGATGCTGGTGAAAGAGAGCCTATCCGGATCAGTGCTTTAAAAAAGGCACGCACATGCATGGCTGGGTGGTGGGTCTCGTATGTTAACCAGAAACTGCACTGAAAAAAACCAAGAGAAGCCAACAGCCTCCTGATTTCTTTGGTAGAAGGTACAGTAGTAGCATTATAATATAAGTGGGAAGGTGCATAGATGACATTGCTACTGTCCAGAGGTCAAAGCTGACTTGAAAGCCAAGACAGAAGCTATCCAAGGCGGTTAGTTGGTTTATGCTATTGCTCTGTGGAGAGGAGGGAGGCAGGTATCTTTTGCTTAGACTCTGGTGCTTATGGGGTTCATTACCGTCAGCATGCTGGCAGAGGAGAAACCAGTTTGTTCCTCAAGAGGAGAAGATAGGGTTTATTCCATGTGTTTGGCTCTTGTGTTGGTTAGACTGCTCTCTCCTGGTTTCATGGCACATGGGATTGCTGGAGGAGAGTTGCAGATCTTCTGACAATCTTGCGGCACGAGGCCCAGGATTATATCCATTAAACTTCCCTGACTTGGCTTTGAGAGGAGGAGGGGCTGTGAGAAATTGTAGAGAGGCTGGGCAGCTATAAATAGATGTCGGACTAGAGGAGGCTTTGAACAAATCTTAGCATGCTTCTTCTGAACAGATCGTGTCTGTTAAAGTGGTTGAGTGGACACGAGCATTATAATGTTTCCTTTTATTTCTGCCGAGGTGGTTGGACTTTAACACTTGGACAGGCGACTGGACCATGCAGCATCTGTCACAAAATTGAAATGTTTGTGAAATTCACATTCTTGAAAATGTCATAGAGAACATTCTCATTTAAATAAAGTGCTGATAATTGTCTTGTCTAGTTTGAGTTCATTTAAATGTGATTTTTAGAGGACTCTTCAGAGAAATCTTTAATTTCCTCTTCCCTCCATTGAAGTGTTTGGAATTTATGATCTTGCTCTCCTCATTTTGTTCTGGAAGTGTTGCACTGTATAGACTACCTGAGACCCATATTGCTGTGAAAAATCTGCAGGACTGAGACATGGTGTCATAATGCTGGTACTATTGTTAGTTTTTTATTTCCTCATATTTTCTAGATGAGACTTTACTACTCACTTTGTTGTTGCTTTTGGGTGTTTCCTTTTTTTCTTTTTTTTTTTTAACGTCATTTTCAGCATCTGACTAAAAGTGCGTATTGTATACTCAGCTTCTTTGAATTCTGGTTGCTTGCATTTGTTTCAGATCCTGTGGATCACTGTTGTTTCAGCCTGTTGTCAGGATCTACTTAATATGGAAATTATTGACAAATACGCTGTACAGTTATGTGGAATGGTGTCTGTTCTGCTGCTGTATTAGTGGGCTATCTGCACACGAGAAGTCTCTATAATTATTGAAAAGCTGTTGCAATGTATGTGCAACTGGACCTTTCTTGAGCTAGCTCCTTTTTTTTCTTTTCTTTAAACAAATGATGGAAGCTATTACCTTAAATCGTGCCTTAATTACATATGCTTTGGGTTTTTTTTAATAAATAAAATTTAAATAAGAAAGGAAGCAGTGAAAACACGCCTGGCTTATATGAAGGAGCCCTAATGAAGGCTACTAGAAAAGATGCATATCTGCAAGAACCCTGACTTTTTGGATGTTTCTGATTTAAAGCATAATATTTTAATGTGATTTTTTTTTTCTGAATTACTGTGTATGCAAACCTCAGGGAGGTAGAAAGAAAATGAAATCTAGGCAATATAACTACTTTTGGTATTTCTGGTTGATGTTTAACCACAGTAAAAGCAGGAAAACCAATAATCTACCAAATAATTTGGCAGGCTTTGCACTATTAAGGCTATATTGCACTTTGGTACTATTGAGAATGTGATCTGAGCATTGTCCTCAAGCACTCGGCTTCTTAAGTCAGAATCAAGCTCCAGCTTGATATTGGGTCCCTGTGCTGGGTATTTCTACATGCAGAAACAAAGGTTGATGATCTGGTTAAAACTTTATATTATCATAAGGACAGACAAAAGAGTCTGTAGCTTGAGTCTCTTTGTTCAGTGACTCAGTCCCTGAATCATTCTGTTTCTCCAAATGTATTTATTTGTAGAAATAACTTACAGTTTGTATGCAGTTTCAGAAAAGTTTAGTGTCTTGCTTTAAAACCATGCTTTCTGCTATAGTTATAAGTGATTTAAAGTTCTGATTTGATGTAACTGTCCCAGGCTCTTGTGAGTGCCCTTTGCTCCTCTGTGCAGGGCACTGGTCTGTAGACCAGCGAGTCTTTACTTATGCTGTAGAAAAGAGGGAGGGATTTCTTTTTACTTGAGCCAGGTGTGTGCTGGGGGTTGTGACAGTGTTTGTGATAATGCAGATGTTGCAGTCGCCATCCGGATGTGGAATGAATTATCCTATTCGAAGATTTGAAAGGATAAAATAACTCATGCAAGTTTAAATACGATGCCCTGTTGTGTTCTGTGTTTAAGGTAAAAATGGATAAAAATTGACTCACTCTAATTTGATGGAATTGACTGAGGTAGTGGTCATACTACTAGAAAAGGAAAGCGTACCAAAGGGTGGACAGATGGTTCTCAACGCTGCATGAACCTCAATTTGCTTTTTCCAGCTTTTTCTTTTTTCAAGCTAGCCTTGAATTATATGTTCATGTTTGTTCCTTTGAGGAAAAGAGAGCCCCTAGAGGAGTTGGAAGTGTGAGGAGAAACTCCTCTTAACTCTCTTAAAAAGCCAAACAAGTTACTGTACCAGTAGGAAGTGCACAGTATGTGTTCTGTAAATTCAGTGCTGAGGCAAACTGGAATGGGTACAGCCTTGCACATGTGGTAGAAACCTGCCTTTTTAGAAACATCCTGCAACCGGAGTGGCACGGACACTATTGGGGTTATTTGTATGGAAAGGGAAGTAGGGATATGATGTCAGGGTTAGGAGCAAGTCTGTGAGAGGGAAGGGACTTTTACTGTCCGCCACAGTAGAAGGTCATAAAGAGTCCCAGAGAAAAGTTAGTTTAGTTCAGTCTGACATGTGAGAGGCAGGCTGAAATAAAGATGTGCTGGTCACAAATACTATTAGAGGAATGTAATGGTTTGTTTTCATTGACAGTGAGGTGCCAATGTGACTTTATCACAGGATAAATAATAGATAATGTTTCAGAGCTTAAAACTGATATAAGATTTTATTTAAGCATCTGTTGGCTAGAAGGCAGCGCCAAATAGCTGGACCAGTAGGTGTTATTGGCTAGTGCAGTATGGTTGTGTCTAAAGTCTTTCGAATAAGAGTTCAACAAAATGTCAGAATAATGGTGTAGGTTTTAGAGGAAGAAGTTAAGATCATTTTTAAGGTAAGGTATTGTCTGATTCCATGGTCACTAAAGCCATCTGCAATTGGATCTCTGATTATACTACATTGAAACTGTTGTCTTTTGCAGTGGGATGAACAAAGCATTGTGATGTTGGTGTGCTATCCTGTGGCTTAAAAAATGCTTTTTTCAGAATAAGGCCGGCCTGAATTATTTAGTTAAGGCTGATGTCATTCTTACATGAGTAATGGAGACAAAAAAGAAAGAGAGATGTTGGAGGTGTTTTTTCATACCACAGCATTGACATTCCTCTTTTGGGTTAATTAGAGTCTTTAAAATGATGGTAAGTAATTTCCTTGTATTACTTGTATTAAGTAATAAAAATGGGAGGTTCTCTACTTTTATTTATTTTCAAGATCTCTATGGCTTAAAAAAAACAGATGTTGCATATTGAGAGTGCTTCATATTAGCAACCATTCTATTGGCTTTGCATGTTAGTTATTTGAATAACTTGTGCTGTTAGTGTCCAGGTCTCATGAAAGCATGGGGGAAACTAGCAAGATAATGAAATTAGATAGAATTTCATATCTATTGGCAACAAATATTATTTAAGAAATTACTTGGATATATTAAGAGTATTGACTAGTTTTGCATTCTGACAAGTAGCTTTTTGAGAGTAGGAACTTTATGGAATCCCTGCTGACTGTGGGGGATGTCAGTGGTTTCTGTAAACATGTTTTTTGAGGGGGGAGGAAATCAATTCTCCACATCTTACACAAAGACGTTGCTCGCTCAGCCTTCTCTTACCCAAATCTCAGAGGATCGAAGCACTGTTTCAGTAAAATTCACTTTTCCAGTAGGTGGAGACACAGCTGTTAATTTCAAATAGGCTTTTTGATTCCAAATATTTTGTCAAGATGCTGTTGAAATAATGAAAATTAGGAAGCAAGAAAAGTAGTTTAAATTTTTATTTTAAGATAGTTCCTTTTAAGCTTCCTTTCCTGAGGTAGTGTTGGCATTCAGATGTTATTTGTGTAGGAAGTGTAGCTACTCAAATAGCTTGGGTTTAGTTTTCGAAAAAAAACCCAATCCCTTGTCTTCATCCACTGGGCAAATGTGCATTAATGAAAGGTTAAAGTGATACCTTTTAAGATACCAAAAGACAGGATGAAGGAAAGTAGACTGTGGGTAAATAGAGTAAAAATATAGGGTAAAGCTTTTCCTTAAGACTAGTAACACAAGGTAGGGGAGCACTCAAGTAAATGTGTAGGGGAATGAGGGGAAAGATACATCAGCCATTCTGATTGTGTTACTACATTCCTTGATAAGCTTTTTAAAAACTATTCAATTCCATATTTATTCATGAGCGACCGGTGGTACGCTCAGCGGTCCGCTGGCAGCTATCATGTGAGAGGCTTTGTATGTAGAACACACGTCAACAGCTTTTTATGGGACATTGATTAATTTTTTTAACAAGTCAGTGGGCCGATTGGTAAGTCAGCCTTTGCATAGCTTCCTATTAAAATTCCACCCCATGCCTTTCCTGATCCACTGGTGAAGTTTGCAGACGTCTTTTTGGCAAGATGAAACTGCTTATGCAGCAGAAGTTCTGAAACTGGGAAGGCAAAATGCAGCCTAGTGAATGAAATGAGCAAAAAGTTTATTTTGCCTTTCCAAGCAGTTCTGGCTCTCTGTCCTGGGCTGACACTGCTGGGCTGGAGCAGAGCATGGTGTTGCTGGACAGAAATTGCTTGAATGATATTTTCTGTAGTCGCGCTGCTTCTTAACAGCTTCACTTGCGCTTTTCAGAGCTCTGGGAGTCCAGGAGGAGGCAGTGTAGCTAACAATTGAGAGGTCAGTATCTGCACTTACTGGTGAAGAACATGCTGGCAGGGAGAAATTAAGTGAAACTTAATGTTTACAGAGTGTTTGACCGAGGTAGTCATCTGAATGCAGATAGTGCAGATATTCAGCCACTTTTCCCAGATCTACTGGTACAGTTTTGCTGCTTACACTACATTTGGTGAGCAGCTGCAAAAGGGGATAAGCAGTGCTTGGTTTGGTTAGTTCTGATCAGTGAAGCTCTTTTACATAGATTTCATCTGTGTCATATTTGAGCAATGCCCAGAAGCGTGTTGCTTGATGTGGTTGGCATTTGTCATACGTGCTCTTCCCCCTGAGGACAAACTCTTTGTTTACATTGCTGGGTGTAATATTTAAAGCAGTGTTTGAGTGAAGCTTGTTTAGGCGGTGAAACACTAGTGATATTTGGGCTGGATCTGTGATTTCTGTTCCATTCCTTCTTGGCTTTCTCCAGGGTGGCCCACTTGCTGCGTAGATAAAGTTTAACCTTGGTGTGAACCTGCTGGGCGAGTGGAGGTGTCCATCATTGGCGCTGTGATAGTCTCGTGGGTGTCTTGGCTTAAAATGGACACACTGTGTTTGAGTCACTGTTCTTTGGAAAGCAAGCTAAACCGGTCACCAGTGTTAACTGGGTTCTAAACAGCACTTCTGTAACATTGGCTGGGCACACAGAGGTAATGACTGTGCTTGACCTGCTCTGACCGGCGGTTGAGAGCCCTCATCCTCCTGCGGCCGCCTGCAGGGATCAGGTCCTTTCCGTGTTCCCACTGCTGGAAGGGAGAAATGTTTGGGCAGTTTTGAGGACAGGCAATAAATACACAGAAAAGAAACGTTAGAAAAGGGGTAGGAGAGCACTGAAGAGTTGGCAGTTGAATTGTGTCTTGAGTTTGAAACATAACGAGGCAGGAAAAAAATCCCTCCATCTGTACATCCACGTGTCGCCCTGGCTCCCGAGGCGTAGGTCTTAGGTATCAAGATATTGTTAGAAATTTTGCTGTTGGGATGGGGGAGTAGCTGGATGTGCACACTGGCGAGAAGGGTAAGAAGCTTTGCGTGTTGTTAAAATGTGTAGAAAGGTGCTTTTTTTTCAGTGTAGACTTTTCACGCACCGAGTGTCAAATAGGACGCGTGAGGCAGAGCCCCTCCTGTTTCTCAATGGAAACGTAGCTCGAGCGCTCCCTCTGGCGGTGACACTGTGACATCGACGTGCGGAAGGCGCTCGGCGAAGTCGGAGTCGCTGCTCTGCCGGAGTGACAGGGGCCCACGATTTTTGCCTGGGTGCTTACTTGCTTAGCTGCCTACAGTGATAGATAAGCCGGTGCTACCTAACAAGTAAGTAGCTAAATGCACTTTAAAAAAAAATCCACTGTAAACAAAGCTTGATATGTTTAGAAATCTTGGTCTAGTAACTGGCTCAAAAAGTTTATCTTCCATGCAGTCATCTATTGCTTGGGGAAGTCTCTGCAGTCTGTTCGCTGGGACTTTCTGTGCTGTTGCTTGGAAGCATACATGTTTACTGTTGAAAGGAATTTATTAGCTATGAATTGAAGTGTACACATTTAAGTGTCAAATCTTGACAAATAGCTCTGCAAAGGGCACAGACTAATGGAGCAGCAAAATGAAATGCGTAGTCCTTAGCAAGTTACCATTCAGTTCTCAGTCTGGGTCAGAGTCCATGCTATTACAGTTCAGGAAAGCTGTAAGCAGCAACGGTAAAACTGTTGAACAGGGGTCTTCAGAAGGAAGTACTTCATTGGTACTAATGAATAGGACATGGGAAAGAGAAAAGTGGGCTCTCCAGCAGCTGGACTCCTGATCTAGTGGAAGGTCTCAAGTTGTATTATTGTAAGTAATTTGAAATTTCCAAGAGAATTGAGTGCTTTGTACCTGATTCCAAGCTTCTGGTATTGTTTCACTTAGTTCCTTTTTAACTGGTCAAAACTTGAGCTTCTGGTTCCTAGTATGACCTTATTTTAGACAAGACAAAACATTAAGCCTTGCTTGACCACACATCTTGTTTTTTCCATAAAGCCACAAAAACTTTTCTGACATTTACACTGCCACAATGGTGCTGTTAGGTCTTGCTATTAACTGGAGATGTTGAATTAAAACACTTGATGTGAACTATTAGGTTAGAGCTCAGAAGAATATTGTGTTTTATTTTTCTAAATGTGTATTGGCAAAAAACCTATATAGAAACTTTCAGTGAAAGCAGTAGGAATTTTTTTTTGTTATAACAATTAGTCTAAATACAAATTTGGCAAGAAGTACTTTTGTAAGAAGTACCAAAACACTCTGCTGCTTAGCTTAGAATGTATGAACACTATATGGAAAAGTGGAACTATTTGTCTGTTCATGCTTGACATCAGTGTTCTATAGCCTTACTGGTTACACATATCTTTATCACCACCGAAATAGACCGTTACACACAATGTGTACTGGTCACAGTTTTGTATACAACTGTCTTTTGTCAGTATTCATGCCATTATCAAGCTTTCATACATTTCAAATTAAAAAAAAAAATTATCTCTCTGGACAGCCATAGACTAGTTTGAATTAAATTACTCTGTTCTTTCCCCCAGGGTGAGTTAATACATTGCATTTTCTTTTTCTGTAATTACTTCAAAATTCAGCTAACTTTTAATGCTTACTATTCTTCCTTATTTCTATACCGGGATAGCTAAGAATACTTGCATTTGAAGGTTAACAATAACTTTTTTTACCCGTATCTTTTTCTGCAGGTAGATATGTTGTATCCATGTAGTCTCAGTTGTAAAGCTTCTTAATTTGAAAGTACTGGAAATATTTACTTAATAAGGAGAGAGTAAGCACATTAAATCTTTCAGTTGTGACATTTAAGCAAGTCTAGTGAGAGCAATGTTTTTGTTAAATCTGTATTTCCAGAATTCTCAGTTTGCAAACCTTTCAAGTAGTTTGGCAGTAAGCTGTGTTAATAAAATTAGTTACTACATTTTACCTCTATTACAAAATTTTGGGACAGAAAGATGGTCAGTATGATTAGCAGAGGAGCAGAGTTAGTTTGGGGAGATATTTTTCCCCTTTTTCTTCATGAACTTCAGCAGGAAGGGCAATTCTTTGGATAGAGGATTGTGAACCACAATGGGGCACTTAATTCCAAAATGCACTTGCTTTTATATAAATGGCCTTTTTCTACTTGGATTTTACTTACTTTTAAAAGTAGCTACTCACTTAGGCATTAGATCAAAGAAATCTACAAAGATGAATTAGTAAGTGAACCTCATTGTTTGAGCATATACCGCTGTTTTGAAATGGGCAGAAGGAAATCATTGGTGTTTTGAGGTCTCAGATGTGCCTTCCTATGTGCATTGAATGCAAGACTAACCAGAATATGTGTAGAGTCTGTTCATTTTAATTCTGTAGTTGGTAGCTGGTACCACAGTGCAGTGCCATTATATACCAATGCAAGATTTGTTTGTTAAATACAACATTAATGGGTAAAACTTGGTACTTTCATTGTCAGTCAAGTCCTACAGCCTAGCTACATAACACCTCAGTCCATTAAAAACCTGGAAGTATTTGGGTGTTGCTTTGTGTATGGTATTTTGAAATAATAATAACAGTCACTGGATCAGATTGAAGGTCCATCTAACTCCATATCCTTTTTCCAACATACAGTGCAACTTTTGAAACCATTCAGAATCTATCAGGAGTGCCTATTAACATTGTCTCTGAGCAGATTTTCAAGAAGACAAGACATGGATGCCTCTTCTTGAGAAGGAGCTGGAGCCATAAAAATTAGTGTCTGGGTAGCCTTAAATTCATCTTACAGAAAGGGATAAAGAAGCTTATCATGGCCCCCAAGTGCATAGACATCATTAGGCACAAACTGGTAAAGAATTTCATTGTGGTAATCTGCAACAGCGGCAGAATCCAAAATTTAATGTATTGTTCTTGACTGAAATAACATCTTGTGTAAATGCCCTGGGCCTGCACATTAACAACTTCCAAAAAGATCTGGTTGCTTTGCAGAGGGGATTGAAAACCAGGATAGCAGAATGACTGATAATGCTAAAGGCAGAATACTGAAGGTCTCAAGCAAGTCTGTCCCCTTACAGGCAACAAAGGCAACACATCTGACACCCTTTCTCTTTCTTTGCTTTTCTACAAGTCAGTATGGAGCCAGTATAAATACAAGAGGATGATCTAAAGTACCAGGCACGGGTAAGCTGCTGTGGGTATGGCTACCTGTAAGAAAGATTCCTACTCCCTATTATTGCACTGAGAAAGGCCCTGTAGCAGGACCTTTCTCCTGTTTGATGTGATCTTGTTCTATGCTGAGATACTATGCATTTGAACTGAACAGCATTGTTACTAGTAGAGCTGGCAGTCAATCCATTAAAGCTGTTAAAAAAAATACATTTTTTTTTTTTTTTTATGTGTGTGTGTGACTATACATACATGTGCATATGTATACATAAAGGAGGGCATTCTGCTGTTCTAGTTTTCAATCCCCTCTGCAAAAGAAGTACAGTATTTTATATATGTGTGCTAAGAGTGTATCTGTGTATATACAGACATACATTTATTTATATCTATATTAAAAAATGGAACACAAGCTTGTAGACATAAAGCCCATCATCCATAAGGTGCCCAGGAAAGAGTAAAACCAAAGTAAGCATACATGGTATTTTCCACAGTTAATTTCCCAGGATCCAACTAATGTTTATCTTGAAGACTTTTTGAACCAAATAAGGTTTGTGGGTTATTTATGTAATTCATATTGTGTGCTTTTACTATTCAATATCTCTCAGTTTCAAAACTGGTCTCAGATGCTTCATGGACTAGTATCCATATATAAATTGCTACTGTGCAGTAGAGACCTGTT
The DNA here is from genome assembly GCA_013400555.1 of Jacana jacana. Classification (NCBI taxonomy): domain Eukaryota; kingdom Metazoa; phylum Chordata; class Aves; order Charadriiformes; family Jacanidae; genus Jacana; species Jacana jacana. The sequence continues at coordinate 170,745 of VZTM01014500.1, forward strand.
TGATTAAACATGAGAAACTCTGATCCTTGAACTGGATTACTCTTTAGTTTCTTTAAATAATTGACATGGATTTTCTCTGGAGTGCTTAATAACTGCCATGTGATAGGTGTATCGTTGTAGCCTACTGTGAAGATTGAACTGGTACTACTTTTGTAATAGAGCTGGTGGTAAGTTTGCAGCAGATTAATGATTGCCCATACGTGTAGTTTCATAACCGTGTCAGACTGACCAGGGTGTCCACAGAATGTTCTTTGGTTGGCCATTGCTCCATCCTGCCTAATGATGGGTCCAGATGGAGCAGCCAGAATAGCTGTTTAGTCTCCAAGCACTGGAGCCTATATGCCTGATTACATAATTACCTGCTCTCCAGAAATCCGACTGCTGCTGTGTGACATGCTCCTTCTAATTCCATCTTTCACCCAGGCACCCTGTGTGAGGTGAACCTAGTCTTGGCCAAGCTATTGGTGTGGCTTTGAAGGTTCTTCTGCCCTCAAGTGCGGGGTTTTAATAAATGCAGTATGATGAGGCCAAGTGAAGAGCGTTTTAATAGTTTGAATTTGGGGTTGGTTGATTCCCTTTGAATTTACATGTCTGTGCTGAACAGGGGGTTGTCTGAAGCTGAAGGAAAGGCTTCTAGATTAGCAACAGAAATACTCTTTCAAGTCAAACTGGTGTTATGTGCTTGGTAACAGATCTGTGGAAATGCATAGAAAAAAAAGGAAAGTGATCTGCTTTAGATTGCTGTAATTAAAAAACATTCTTCCTGAAGTCCCTCTTCACGTTGTTCTGTATCTATACTCAGAATTGGAAACAAACTGTAGCAACTGGCTCATCTTTCAGTTGTTCTGTCATTCACCAGTCATTCTACTGGTAGCTAGCAGTTATGTTAATTTTCAGTTGGAAAGTTTACAGTAATGCCCAGTGACTTTTAAGCTTCTTGATTCAGTCCTCTGATGGAAGTACAAAAGATGGCGTTGGGACTTCTACAGGAGGAGTATTTTGACCAGTGAAATCAGCTTGGTAGGAGATCTTAGAAGCCAAGCAGTGATTGGCATACAGAATAGAGAGAGACTTGGTAAAAGTTGAGGTTCTTGTGTCTGATCCCTGTATCGGTCAGTTGAAGAACCAATGAAGAAGCAGCATCCCCATATAGTTTTCTAAAAGTGTTTGAAAAGTATTTTTTCAAGGTGACTTTCTTATTACCTTTGAACAACAAGTGTAGTCACTGACAAACCCCTAGTTTGGATTAAGTGGAACGTAAGTTTTCAGGTTTGTCACAAAATAAGATGTGTGTAAAAGTAAAAGCATTTCTGTTACCAAGACCTCCTCCATCTAGCCTTTGTGCGGTGCTTTTTCTTCTTGGGCTAAGAGATTTTGATAGTGGGGGATAAAAAAGGAAGTGGAGCTCAGAAAAAACTGACCAGCTTTTCCAATCTGAAGTTGCTCCCGGGGGGCAGGTTGTGCTCTTTTGGTGCTCCTTGCTGAGGGAAGTGACAATGGCATACCTAACTTCCATTCTCAAAACCAGCTATGGTTTGATTTTCTGATGTCTTGAAGGTGAGACTTGACTAGACTTGTCTTTTCTCGTGCTGAAGAAATAGATCCTTTGGAAGAAAACTGAGATAAAGTGCAGCATGCATATACTTCTTGAACAGAAAAAGGAGGAAAAAGAGAAGTAAAATTTACCAGCTGTACATTGGATATTGTCTGTTCAAGTGGTGCCCAAAAATACTCTTGTGCATCTGAAGATGTTGAATGCTTCATAAATCTCAGCTAATATTATCTAGAATTACTAAACTTAGTTATTTGTGACCAAAATTAGAATCTTGCTAAAGCTTTTATTACATAGATTTCAGAGTTCATTGGCAACTTCTGGCTGCGTTAACAAGATGAAGAAAAGCAAAAGTGAAGAGTCATCAGGATTCTAGGTACTGGCCATCTTTTAAAATAGAATTTAAACTAGTTAGAAAGATCTCTGAATGTCTGTAGCACAGATTACTTTTAAGCAGTCTGTGCATGGGTTTAATGTGGCTAAGGAGCCATTTTGGTTTCAGTCTCTGCTTTTTAAGCATTTGGGAATACTAAGGAAACAGGACTAGGATGTTCTTGGATGAACAGAAATAAGCAGTGGGTGGAAGGATAGTGAAAAATACTTGAGTATATATGAGTATGAATAACCTTTTTGAACCAAACGGGTTAGTCAAGGGTTATGTGACATTTCACAGTACTTAAGGAAATATATGCAAATACCTTGACAGCTTCTTTTGAGGGAATCATGTAATGTCAGATTGAGTCTTTCATTCAAGTAGGTCACTTCCTTCCTTTTTGCTCTTTTTCTCCAGTCCAATTCCCCAAAAATGGTTTTAACAGATGCCTTAACTTTGAAGTCAGGGGGACTGCTTACCTGCTTGCAGCTGACTGAATGCTTAAATAACTTCAGTAATATTTTTGTGAATCCTGCTTCTGTATAATATTGTCTAAATAACTTTCTTTAAGGCAGTAGGCTGAAAAAGGAGCAAGTTAACCTGCTTAGCCTCGGGGACCTCCTCCCTTTCCCATAAAGGAGGAGTAGTAAGCATAATGTCATCTTTCGGGTAGCAGTGCCAGGCTGTATACATGAACTCAGGTGGAGCAGGGTGGCAGTTCTGTTTAAACACTACCCCTTCCAGCATGGTGAAGGCACTATCTTTTAGCATGCAAAATGACAGGGCCATCAGCTGGAACATGCCATAAGGCATCTTACATTTTTTTGTTCTCCTCCTGAGCCGCTTCTTTTGCTGTATCTAGTATTTCTAACTTCATCATAACCTATTGTCTACTTTCCAGCCATTTTTTTGCCTTTTATTTAATACATTGCCAAATAGTCTACTGTTAAACAAGTGTTCAGGACTTTTGGGTCTCAAACTAAATTTTACTCTTGCTCTCTCTGTTGGAGGGATAACCAGCTTTCCTGTCTGTGGTAGCACTTAGATTTTGGCTGAATGTTTTAAAAAATGATGTTGGAGTGTATGTTATGATGGGTGGTGTAATTTGGAAATGTACAAAAGAGATAACTGCAAAAAACCCATGAGTGATAATCTGACGCTAAGATGATCTTGAATTTCTGCATCTCAGTGGTGATTAAGCTCATTAAAATATATTTTCCACCTCTCCCCAAAATATAATCCAACAAAAACCTTCAAAGGATTAAAATCATCTAGTTCTTGTGTTAGAGGCACCTTTATACAAGGTGTCAGAAGTTCCGTGTCTGTAAGTTTGTTTGGGGTGCTCTTATTGTAGCATGTGTCTCTTACAAAATCTGTTGCCCTTCTTCAAAAATCACAGGACCCTGTCTGTTGTATTGGCTTTGCTGTCAGTGCTGTAGATCCAATTAAAAATTTTTAGGGAAAGCAAGAATGTCTCAGATGCAGTTGTGATACTTCAATGCTTCGGATTTTCAGTGGAGCCTTGCAGCTCTGCTGAACTATCACATTGACGCTGCACTATGCACTGCCCTTCTTGTCAGTCACCTTATACAGAAAAAGGTGTATGTGGATACATGTTCCTTGTACCATAACTAAAGAGCAAGACTGGTAGAATTGCACAAGATCTCACAGAATCGTCATGGTTGGAAGGGACCTTTGAGATCATGGAGTCCAACCACACAATTCCCATACATTTATTTATTTTATTAACTCTTGAATTTAAGATAATCTTCCTGGTGCTGTAGATCAAGAGAGAACTGACACGCTCTCCTACAACATAGCATGAATGGTCCTTTCTCACATAAACATACCTGTAGGTTCAGGTATCTGTCTAGAACAAGAACTGTCTCCTGAGTGATGGAATAATTGGGAAAACTCAGACAGTGCTTTATCTGTAAGTCTTTGGTGAAAATCCTTTAGGGAAAGGGTTCTACAGTTTTCTGCTGTTACTCAGTACTGTCCCCAGAATGAATGAAACTGGTTTTCAGCTTATACTTAAGTTGAGACTCTTTTTCTGTGTTATACTACTGAATATGGGCCTTTGACTACTTTTAAGATCAAATAAGTATCTTGAAATTCTTATTTGACATTTGTCATACACAGCAGTAGTATGTGAGTAATTGTGGTTTGTCTTGAGGCAGTCAGTGGATTTGGTAGTGCTCAATTTTATTTGGAATCACTACCTGTAAGGATAGAGAAAGACTGACACCTCATGAGTCTGCAGAGGTGTGAATTCCATTGGTGCACATCTCAATTTATTGGCAACAGTGAAAACCCAAATTGCTGTTTCTGAATCATAGTTGATGTGTCCAGTCTAAGTTTGGATACATGTATGTCCACTTGCTTCCTATACTTCTTTCCCTTCTTGTAGTTACGTAGGTAATATAGGCCAGGAGGAGTTACATGGAGCCAGAGCATGGGTTTACAGGTGTTGTCAGAGCAAGGAAAGTATGACTGGCATACGAGACCAGGAAATCACAAGGCTCCTTGATGTATTCTGCTTAAACTTGCTCAATATGCTAACTATTCGTTTATTAAGGACAGGAAAATCACAGTTTTGACCACGTGAGAAATTTATGTAATTGCACTGTGAATTTCAATTACTTAGAATCTATATAAAAAATATCATAAGATTCTTTACTTGTCTATACTTTCAGCTGTAATTTAAACCTATGTTGAGCCAATGTGATGCATGGTTGATTGTATTTTCTTCCTTCGTGGCCCTTGATGTCAATTGTTCTTGACAGGGGGATGGTAATTAATTTGAGAGAGGAATTTTTAAATACAGAAACTTGGCTTCTTTTTTGAGCTACTGGCAGGAGCTCATTCAAACCAGTCTCTTTGGTATTAAAAAGCAAGTGTTGATTCCTTCTGTGTGAAAGTTGGCTTGTCTGGGTCCGAAAACTTAGGCAGAGAAGTGATGTGGTGTTTAAATCCTGACACTGTTTAGAAAAACAGAAACTCTGCCAGCATTTCTGCAATTGAGAAAGCTTCTTTCATGTTTCAACTACTTCAGTCATTGAACACAAGTTCCTTCTTACAGGATCAAGTGTCATTGCTATTTGCTACCACGGCAAGTTTCTGTAGAGAAGTACTCAGCGCCATCAGTTAGCTTGGTTTATGGAAAGCATGTTACATTAATGAAAATAAAAATATACCTTTCCAAGCAGGGTGCTAAGGTCTCTTCCAGACTGAGTATCTCAAAGGAAGTTTCAACATGAAGGTCTGATGCTTCTAATGGATCTCTGTGTGCAGATTAATGCTGCTAGGTAGATCAGCAATCCCATGAGTGCTTGCCTGGCTATGAACCTTTGTTAGCGTGCTGTTGGATCTGTCCAAAGGCAGCTGTTTTGGCAGTCTACCTGCATGTGGTTTACCTTAGATCTGTTTCCTTAAGCTATCCCTTCCCCTGTTTCCTCCTCCTCCCCCCCCCAAAAAGCGAGCTAAACTCCAGCGTGCTACCTTGTGGTGTTGCTGGCATGTAGGGTGCTCGTAGGTGAGCTATCAGGATTGGTTGATTTAGGGAAGCGCAAGCTTGGGCTGCTTAAAAATCTCAGCTGCTCTTCGAGGGGAGACAGCCAAGCTGATCCTGTCCTGAGTGTAAGGCTTGTTCTAGAGCCACCTGAGAAGTGGAATGTGTGCAGGTGTGCTGGGGACCATGTTAATAGACAGGGTGTCTGAAAAGTCGAAGCAGAATCAAGATTTCACTTGCATTTTGGGCATGTCTCGAGGAACAATGTAGTGGCAAATGAAAGAAATATAGCTGATTATTTGACAAAAAAACTAAACAGGTTGATTTCCTTTTTATCAAGAAGAATTTACATTCTCTGAGAATATATTTTTAGACTATGTTTTGTTTCAGACCTTTCAAAATTATGAGAAAGGATGTGGCCATTTACCTTAGTGCCGAGTTTGTATGAGCCAATGACTCCACCTGTTTGACTGCTATTACCTCGTGTGTGCCGTATGACCCGTCTGCTGAAATAGTACTTATTTTCTCTGTTGCCAGTAGTTCCGAATGTCATGATTTTTTTTTAACCCTGTAATCCCCTGAAAATGTTGGGAATCTTAGCATTATGGAAAAATACTTCATTGCCCTTTTAAGTTCACGTGGAAACTTGAGGGTAACTTCCTGTTAAATGCCTCTGGAATCTTAAAGCTAGTTGTGTCCAAAGAACCAATTAATCCATAGGAGGGTACTTTGCAGTCTTGTTATGTGTCTCTCAAGCCCAATACTCTTCTGGTCAAAAGGATTTAATGGGGAGTATAATAGGCAGAAACTACAATGGATGGGACTGACTGCTCTGAGAACTCACTGTGATGAGCCAGTCCTCTTTGCTGCCACGCTGAAGATGGCTGCCAAAGTGATTACTCTTTTCCAAACTCAGGACCCAGACTTCATAAAGCCTTCTTGTGGAAAAGGTGAAACATGGAATTATTTACCTATTGCAGCGGTTTCCAAGGCTGGGAATAGAAAAGAATCATGGTTCCCAACGTGCCATTTCTGATTGTACATGGGAGGAGTATAAGAGGCTATTTTGAGAGTCCTCTCCACTTCTTTTCTGTTGATGATTTTTTATGCCAAGTAATTCTGACTACCAACACCAAAGTAACTAGGCCTAGAAGAGGTTCCATTGCCAAAACCTGTGAGGTTCTTGACTTAGTCAGGTACAGCTTGAACTAACATCTTCCCCTCCTCTCTCCTCCCATCCCTTTCTTTGAGACCCTGGAGTGGCGGGGAAAGAAAAGAACAAACCCAAGAGAGTCTGTGGCTGTTAGTGTTTCACCATAAATGGGATTGAAGAGAGTTAGGATATGAGGGCATGCATGAACTGCTTTTAGGAAACAGTAATGAGTTTGGGGTCTAGAAAAAAAAGATCTTAAAATGTCTTTAATTTTTTCCCCTCTGTAGACTTTCTCATGTTTCTGATGTACTTAAAAAGCCAAGTCCCATCATGGCCTGATTTTTACAAGTAAACATGTTATGGAAGAGATAATGAAATACAAGTAAAAGTTGTAGTTTTAAGCATTTCTACTTTCAGCTATTACAGCCATTTACCTGTCTCAGAAAAGGATAAAAAGTGTTGATAGAATCTATTCTTTGATTAAGTTTTGCAGTGATGTGAACTGCCCAAGAAGAAAAGTTCAGCTATCTTTGCATTTGCCAGAATTTCTTTTGAAAAAAAGAAAATAATTGAGCTGAAGATCTGCAGAATTTGGCTTGTGCAGCAGTAATTGAGTGATTGTGTAATGGGAGTGACTGGAAGTACGTCCCTGAATAGTTATTGCTGTCAAAGAAGAGAAATACACCAAAGTGAGCTGACTGCCTACCACTACAGCAGTTATTAGGCTCTACGTGCTTTCATGTCATCTGATACGGGCTTGGTACAATAGCAGCATATTATATCTGGGCATGTAACGTGTTTCTAACTTCCCACTTAATTTTTAGTTCTGATAGCAAGCTGCATTTAATTTCAGCTCATTCTTTGGACATTGGGAATGCAGCTGTCAATAGTTTTTGGAAGCAAGATTTTTGTTTATACGTGAAGCTGATCATTATATTTCTGAGCGTGAGATAAAAACCCTGTCTTTTACTGCCGCCCTTCCACTACTCTGAAGTTTCAATTATGTCACTGAGCTTCTATCATCTGGTATCCCATTTTTCCAAAGGAGGAGTTGAATGGAAAGATGTTTAAAACTCATTGTTTGATTAGAAAACTTGTAACCACTTGATCACAAGTTATTTGCTGTAAGCCTTTACTTAAAAGTTTTGCTTCAGTTGGAGTTACAGAATATATGACTGAAAATTCAGTTTGGCAAAACTTAATGACACCAAACTTGATATTCTAAGGAAAGAGAGTAGAAAATACCAAACTTGCCAGTATGCATCACAGGTACAAGTGCAAAATACCATTTTGAAGATAGTCTTTGTAGTGTCTTTGTCCACCTTACAAAACACAGAACATTCTCCTTCAGTGTTCATAGCAGTAAGTTGGAAGCTGACTTGAAAGTGAAGGTGGTGAACATTCAAAGTGGTAATTTTCTTACAAAAGTGTAGTTCTTAATGCAAATGGTCCCAAGATGACTAGAAGTAACTTTTTCCCCTGTTACTGTGCCCAGAGATTCTCAAGTTGAAATTAAATTTTCCACATTTAATTGAGCGTCTGTGATCCTAAATAAGTCCTGAGAGCATGTTGTGGGGAGGTGGTCTGGGAGGTAAAACACAAGGCGAGGTGCAGTGTTCCGAACTCCACTGAGTTTTTCAGTTCCCTTCACAATCAATGTCCAGGTGGTCTTTTTATCCCTTTTCCAGGATTCTTGAACATACCCTTCAAGGGACTAAAGGAAAGTAACTGCTGAGGATCGTGAATTGAAGTAATTGTGTCAATCTTGACTGTGTTAAATTGAAAGGAAAGTTTAGAATAGAATCTTTTACTAGTGACTGAGTTGCATTTTGGTCATTCATGGAGGTCAAGTAAGCATTTAACATGCCATCATGTTTTGCCATCTCTGAATTAAAGTACAAAGGTTTTATGTGGTATTTTTCACCATTTAAAAACGTCAGAAGTGTTGTTCTGAAAACAGATTTGGAAAGGCATTTTCTATCCACTGCATCATTACCGACATTCCAAGTGTGTTTTGGTACATTTTCTTTGTAGATAAGGCTTTACCTTGTGTCCTCACAATAAACAAGAACTGTGTCATGTGACAAGGGTAGTTAAGAAAATATCTTAATTTTTTTTTTCCCTCTTGCAAGTCCCCCTGAACTATAACACTGTTAATTTAGCACCTTGCTTTTACAGCTTCTTAGTAAGTTTGTTTGGGCAGAGGTGGGGAGCGCTTGCATAAGAGGGATTAGTTTAGTCAAAGTGGGAGCATTAGAGTTTAGGAATGATATTCAAATGAAACTTCTGGAAAATGTACTAGCTGACATAAAATTGAAAACTGAGGTCCTGGACCAGCGGTAATTTCATTTAAATTTTATAATTTTTGCAGTTTCACTCCTGCCTTAAATTTTTCACTTGCGAGTTGCCTTGCAGAGGAAAACATTCAGTGAAATTAAGCAGACTCTGCATTAACTGAAACCTTCCCTCTGGAAGTTTTGTGTGGTGGGTCTTTTTCCTTCTAAAAAAATGGTGTAGAATAACTTCCATTTTTTATTAAATAATGTGTTGAGTAGTCTAAGTCTTTTCTAAAGTGCTTTAATTTATTTTGCACTCTAAAAAGCTGTCTTGTATTAGTTTTCTGCATATGAATCGAGCTATTTCCAAATGCTTGTGCGGCGGCTGCACTAGAGCCTCAAATAAAAATAGTTTTATGTCTGCATTGATGCAGATCTAATTTAAATACTCTGATGTTTTAGGTTGGAAGTGATAATTGAAGAAATATTTCACAATAACAGAAGTGTGCAACAGGGCACGCATGAAATGTTAATATATGGGTATGATGTATTAGAAGGGCATAGGTGTAGCTTTTTGAGTGGCTGCATCATAATGGGGCAATCAGAATTTGAAATTACTATGTCTGGATGCTTTCAGTTCAAAAAGCATTCTGCTGCTGTTACAAGTATATCTGCAGAAGGATGTAGTGTTACAAACAGCAGAAGTATCTGAAGGAAAGTTGGGTTTGGGTGAAATGCCTTGTCTAAGCATTTTCACTGACGCAAAAGAGGATCAAGACCAAAGTGCCGAAAACTGATTTGAAGCCTAGAGTAATAGAATCATAGAATGGTTTGGGTTGGAGGGGACCTTAAAGATCATCGAGTTCCAACCCCCCTGCCCTGGCAGGGACACCTCCCACCAGAGCAGCCTGCTCAAAGCCCCATCCAGCCTGGCCTTGAACACNGTTGAGGACTCCACAGTGAGACACAGTACTCCAGCTGGGGTCTCATGAGTGCAGAGTAGAGGGGTAGAATCACCTCCCACAACCTGCTGCCTACACTTCTTTTGATGCAGCCCAGGATGTGGTTGGTTTTCTGGGCTGCCAATGCACATTGCCAGCTCATGTTGAGCTTCTCATCAACCAACCCCCCCAGTCTTTCTCCTCAGGGTTACTCTCCAGCTATTCTCCACCCAACTCCCTTTGTGCTTGCGATTGCCATGCCCCAAGTGCAGGTCCCTGCACTTGGCTTGGTTGAACTTCATGTGATTTGCACTAGCCTACCTCTCAAGCCTGTCACAGTCCCTCTGGATGGCATCCTTTCCCTCCAGTGTGTCCACTGCACCACTGAACTTGGTGTCATTGGCAGACTTGCTGAGGGTGCATTCTATCCCACTGTCCCTGTCCCCTGTCCCACATCTCTGACAGAGATGTTAAATAGCACTTGTCCCAGTACTGGCCTGTAATAGCAGTGGGGCAAAATATACATGTAATGGTTTGCACTTAAGGAAGAGGACACTTTGTTCAGCTGCCAATTTAAGGTTTGGAGGAGACAGAATGATCTTCTATATTCTGTTGAGACAGACCACTAAATTGAGCTGACAGTATGATGTAACTGAGAAAGTCAAAATAGATCTCATGATCTGTCTGTGTCAGTAGAGAGGGGAGTATTAATGGTGCTGGGCAAGCCACTCATGAGCCTCTTGTCTGATTTACTTTGTACAATTCTGACTGTTGCTATTGGGGGAAAAAAGGTGCAGACTGGAAGAGGTACACCTGAATTATAACAAGCTTGCTGCTTTCCCAATCATCTTATTATATAGGAGAGGAGAAATTGCCCTCTTTCACTCAGAAGAATGAAAACTGAGGCATTGTTTGCTAGCTGTAAATAATTTGGGTGAAGAACAGGGCCCAGAAAGAATTGTTTAAGGTAAATTTCTCATTAAACCAAGCTTAAGGAAATGCTCAGGTGTCTGAAGTGTAGGGTTTTTTTATGATTTCCTATTGGTATTCTGTTGAGTGATCAAGTGCTTTCAGATGTAAGGATGCAAGCACCCCTGAAATACAAACTGCAGCGGAACCAACAAAATCTCTAGTGATCAGATTCACTGTGGTCTCTGGAGGTACATGGTGGTGTTACTTCACTGTGCAGCAGAGTATCCAATTTTGTGTATTAAAAGTACATTGTCTTGTTTGCAGACGTACCCAAACCACAGTACAAAATAGGTCTGTAAGTATCAGGAAGGAATTCTTCACAGGAAGAGTGGTCAGGAACTGGAATGGGCTGCCCAGGGCGGTGGTTGAGTCACCATCCCTGACTGTGTTTAAGAATCGATTAGATGTGGCGTTGAGGGATCTGGTGTAGGGGAGAACTTTGTAGAGTAGGGCTGATGGTTGAACTCGGTGATCCCAAGGGTCTCTTCCCACCTAAATGATTCTATGATTCTATTTGTATGAGCTGTGACATTTGACTGAAAGTAGAGTACTTTACATTACTTGTGAATTTTAGATTGCTGCTTTGAAAGTATGCCTGCATAGTGTACTTGGATGCAAGCGTGAGTGGTTGAAGAAACGTGTTCATAACAGAACCTCAACCTTCCGTTTTCTTGCTGCTAGCATGCCTGATCTGAGAAATGGGGCAGAATATAGAATTTTGAAGTTTCACAGCTTACCTTTACCTCTATGACAATATTGATTGGGACCAGTAGCAAGATAAAAGCACATAACGTTTGAAGCAGAATTCTCCTTTCTCTTTGGAAGGGTGTTGACTATTTTCAGGTCTAAACTTAGTACTTATATGAAGAAGGGATCTGATTTAGTAAGATCTCTTAATTCATTTCCAATTGGCCCTAAAATAAAGTTATCGATGGGATAAAACTGCATAGATGGTTCTGCATGACTTTAGCTCAACTTTTCCACCAAGAAAAGCAGAAATATAAACTGTCTTATTTTCTTGTTGCACATAACTTGCTCCTGAGAATGTAAGTATGGTCTTTACCTGCGTTTTTTGTATTTTGTCAGTCAGTTATGCTGTCTTCAGGCTCTGTTACCCTGCAAGAGATAAATACGTTTGAGTTCTGTGACAGAAATACAGAGTTTTGATCCCTTTGGAAGGGTATGCATTAGAGCTGAAAAATTAAGATGCAGAGAAAGGCATACTTCAAAAGCTGTGCTTACTCTCTTGTATCTGTTATGCTGGCATTTTGGACTGGATAAATACTGGCATTAATTACCTGTGTGACTGCAGAGAATACAAGTTTCTTCATCCAGCTGTTCCTTGCAGAATACCAGGGAAGATGATTGATGTGATCCAGTAAGTTCAGTCTGTTGTCTAAAGTTGAGTGGAGTGCAGGATATGTCTTGAAACTTGTTGAATTTGTTCTGAAACTTTGAGTACAAAGTAGTATCTTAGACTCCATATCCATGGAATGTGTTTTGCCTTCTCTTATAAGTCGGTTTGAAAATATCCTCTGAATTACTGAAGAAGCTGAAGAACTAAGGAAGTACAGTCTTTGTTCACCAAAATTGAAATTTCTCCTGGGGCACATGCTAGTATCCATTTAAAGTACAGTAGTCTTTGTGTGACATCAATACATCCTTTCCTGACATCTGTAGCTGAAAAGTAAGAACACTACCAAAAAAAATATTAAAAAGGAAATAATTTAATTCAGCCTTTTAAAAAAGCTTTTAAAAAGCTTTTTAGTTGACTTGCTTTTACACACTCCAGTTAGTGCTGTATGGTAGCTGAAGCTTTTGCATTAAATTCCTTCTGTATTTTATTTCAAATACAACTGCTGTTTGTAATTTGAGGCACAATACTGTCTTCAATTTCTCTTCTCTTCCTACTCTTATTTTTTTTCCTACAATGAAAGCTTTTACATATACAGCTCTGCTTCTCTGGGCTGTAGGTATAAGCTTTCAAAAGTATAGAATATCTCCTGTTCATTCCACTGGCCTCCATTGCTTCCAACTGATGTAGATTTCTGGATTATCTAAATGCTTGTTCTTCAATGTCTGGAATATTTGGTCTTCATATTTGGGCAACTTGGCAGGTCCAGTGAAATGTTCACGTTTTGAAGTTTGTCAAAGACCTCCTCAAAGATTGTTTCTTCCAAATGGCAACGTGTGAACATTTCACAGAATCACAGAATTGTAGGGGTTGGAAGGGACCTTCAGAGATCATCCAGTTCAACCCCCCTGCCAAAGCAGGTTCACCTACAGCAGGCTGGACAGGACTGCATCCAGGTGGGTTTTTAATATCTCCAGAGAAGGAGATTCCACAACCTCTCTGGGCAGCCTGTTCAGTGCTCTGCACCACCCTCAAAGTAAGGAAGTTTTTCTTCGTGTTGAGATGGAACTTCCTGTGTTCCAGCTTATGTGCATTGCCCCTTGTCCTGTCACTGGGCACCACTGAGAAGAGCCTGGCTCCATCCTCTTGACACGTCCCCTGTAGATATTTATAAGCACTGATGAGGTCCCCTCTCAGTCTTCTCCAGGCTAAATGTACCCAGGTCTCTCAGCCTTTCCTCATAAGAGAGGTGTTCCATCCCCTTGAACACCTTTGTAGCCCTCCGCTGGACTCTCCCCAGTAGTTCCCTGTCTGTGAACTGGGGAGCCCAGAATTGGACACAGTACTCCAGATGCAGCCTCACCAGGGTAGAGTAGAGGGGGAGGATGACCTCCCTTGACCTGCTGGCTATGGTCTTTTTAATTCACCCCATTTTAGTGTGCTATTTGTGATAGCAAGATGAAAAGTTGTGGTTTCCTTTAAGCTGTGCTTTATCATAGCTGTATCTTATACAATTTAGAGGAGAAATGGAACTGGTTTCAAAATTTGGTTCCTTAGGAAGACTAATGCAAATAGTCAGCTAGAGGAAAAGCTTCATATGTGTAGGGCAATGTGTAAAGTTTTCAGAAACTATGGAAGTAAATTTATTTATTTACTTACTTGCTGTCAGATGTCAGTGGTGATGTTCAGATATTCAGCAAAGATTTAGTGTAGTCATTAAGCTCTACACCAGCATATTAGAAATGGAGTATCAGTTAATAAAACAATTATTTGGAGTCATAGGTCTGGGTTTTTTTTAACGGTGGGAAAATTCTTATGTCTAGCTCACAGTGACCACTAATAGCATAGTTTTTTCAATGAGTTGCCCTGTGGAAGTGCAGGCATCCATAACTGAGCTGATGGTGTTTATGGGTTTAAACTGGAGCCTTTTATACTACAGAAAGAGTGGAGATTTCTGCCTTTCAGTATAAAATCAATAGGAGTTTCCAGAAGTTGTTTAAAGGGAGTATTTACATGCTGTGAAAGAGTATATAGCAACGTTAAAGAGGAGTAGCAGCAGTGAACAAAGCTTTCCGTTTGAATGAAGTGTGCCAGCAAATAGTTACAGAATGGCAGAATCATGGGCATTGGAAGAGGCTTCTTCAGGTCATCTGGCCAACCCTTCTGCTCAAACAGGATCAAACAGGGAACAGGTTGTCCAGGACTGTGTCCTTTGGTTTTTGAATATCTGTAGGGATGGAGACATGACACCTTCTGTGGGCAACCTGTTCCAGTGAAGATGAGAGACAGATGACATAAACAGAATCAAGAGAAATTCAGGCTGTAGGTAAGGAAAACCTTTTTCATCATGAGGAACTAGTGGAAGTGTTTGCCAAGAGAAATTACATAGTCTCCATCCTGGGAGGTTTGTTTTCAAAACTTTACTGGGTGAAGCCCTGAGAATCGTGGTATGTTCTCACGCCTGTCCCTTCTTAAAGCATGAGATTGGATTAGAGACCTCCTGGGGACCCTTCCTACTTAAGGTAAGCTTTTATAACTTGATCTAATTATTCTCCTGAATGTACCCCTGGGAGGAAAATGTTTACTTTTTAGTAATCACTTTTTTTAGCTGATTATTCTCAAACAGTTTTATATGCTGTAATTCAGGAAGAAATGTTACTTTTTTTTTTTGTAGTGGAGCATAAAAAATATTTAAGCAGAGAAATGGGGAAGTGAATTCTCTTTTTAAATAACTGCATTTCCTGAGTTTTGCAGAAGGCATCTTAAGCCCTCCTGGCTCTTTCAGAGCAGTACAAATACCATAATGAAACAGCAAATTCACCAGGTGGCTCAGACTACAACAGAGGAATCACCAGGCAGATTTCTGCTCTCCTACCATTTGTTTGCTGCAGAGAACTTTCAGCTTTGGGGTTAGACCTGTACCATATAAGCTTCTCTTTGTCAGAAAAGACATGTTCTGCACATTTGTGTGTATGCATGTGTATGCTTCCTTGGTTCTTCATCATCTGTGCCTGAAGCTTGCATCAGTTTTTCTCTAATTAAAAAAGTCACAAAACTTCTTAATATTTCACACCTGTATAGGCTTATCTTCAAAGCATCGGGATTAATCAGTGAGCATCAAGTTAAGTTAATTGCCTTTGTACTTTACAATTGAGATCTTTTTCTTTACAATCCTTTAAGAAAGAAGTATAACAGAATTTCCTCAGCACTCGATTTTAGTGCATCTCTTATCAGTGTCTTATTGCTGGTCAAAATATAAATTTAAATAAGACTTAACCTTATAATTGAGTTGGTTTGGGAGATGTAATGCTTTGTTCCTTTTTTTATCTTTGCTGAAATAATTTTTAAATGGTGCTTTTCTTTCCAAAAG
This sequence comes from Jacana jacana, assembly GCA_013400555.1. Lineage (NCBI taxonomy): Eukaryota > Metazoa > Chordata > Aves > Charadriiformes > Jacanidae > Jacana > Jacana jacana. The sequence continues at coordinate 186,247 of VZTM01014500.1, forward strand.
ATGCAGCTGTGAGGTCCATCTGTTCAACAGAAAATTGGTGCTTCGTCTTTTTTTAGACAAACTTCACAGCCTGCAAGAAGCATGTCTACGGTGTTTGGGATGGGGAAGAGTTGTTCACTCTTCCCTATAGCTTTTCTGACCTTGAGAGCCGTGAAAAATGGGCATTTAAGATGCAGTTGATCTAGCTTTGATAAGGGTAGGGACTGCTCCTGCTTCTATTTATAGATATGCTAAAATAGCTCTATCTTGGCTTGCCAGGAGGCCTGGTAGAAAACGAAGTAAAAAAATTACTCAACATTTCTAAGCATTTATGTTACTTCTTTTCAGTGTGCAAAAATTCACTGAGTAGAATTTGAATGTCCAGAAGAGCATTTGTTCTTCTCAATTAGGCTTTTCCTCCTCCCTTTACTTCCTTCGCTGCCAGATCCGCCATTCGTTTCTCTGATTCTGCCGGCAGTCAAGTATGCATGCAGCAGACAACAGCTTCCTTCATTAAGCAGTTTTGATGGTCTTTCTAGAGGAGATGTGTTGTACTTCTGAATGAGGAAGGGGCCCTGCTTAGAAAATGTGCCTACATAATGTCAAGTGGATTGCCACCCAGAAATGTGTAAGTTAAGTAATTTATTGCTATCAATAGGTTTACAGTGGCATTGGCCCAACACTCCTTGCTTGGCAGAAACTCGTCAAATAGCCTGGATAAAACCTCACACTGGTGTAGATGCAAAGTCTCTGGATTCTTGAGAGCCCAAGGATCAGTGTACCCTATTACAATAAAGAACGTAGACATACCTTGTGTGGGATTATGTCTCTTAATTTGTAGCCCAGCGGAGAGGAGCAGTGGGGCTAAACTGCAATTGTACATCACTTTCATGGCACTTCTCTGGAGGCATTTCTAAATGTCATCTCTGCTGTGGCAACGCTAAGGTATTTGTGCTCACTGCATAATGCTTTCCCAGAGACTTTCATCTTAAAACCTGGTTTCTGGAACTTACTTCACCAGTAGTAACAGGGCTTTGTCAGTGTTTCATATCCTCTTGGTCCATAGTCTGTTAGTGAGTGAACTTGTTTGTATAAACACAGCATGTTAGCTTGTTTAGAGGTGCTCCCTTTCCCACAAGGGAAATGTCAAAAATATTGTAATTGATAACTGGGGAGAGAAGTGGCCAATGTGGCCAGATACCTTTTGTTTGTTTGTTTGTTTTGTTTCAATTTTAAGAACCTGAATACAAATGGAAAAAATTGAAACAGCTGTCATTGGTTAAGGGCTGTATGAGTTACAAAGAGGAATCTCTCATTTATGCATATTTAGTGTCTTGTGAAACTTTTCTTTTTTGAAATATTCCTCTTGGAAAGATTTTAAATCACACGATAAATTGTTTCCAAAGCGTATGGATGGACGAGGGTTGAATCTAACCTCTTAGACTTTGTGTGAAGCACCAGCCTCACCAATAGTCCTTGAGGTATTTGGGTTGTGTGGAAAAAAATAGGCAAATATTTATTTATTGATGTTATACATAATTTTCTTGTAATTCCTGTTAGTTTGTAAGCCTGGAGACTAATAAAATGAAATTGAGCTAAGAAACTCAGCAGAAGATATTCACTCTGGAAAGCTTTAATTTTCCCCAGTGAGTGACACATTTGTCTTCTGTCTGCAAATCTGGAAAATTTATTTAAATGTATGCTTCCTCTTTCCTTTACATAGAATTAATGTAGACAAGAATTAGGCACTGAAAGAAAGAGTAAAATCAGATTTAATAGAAGAGTCATGGTTGAGAGCTTGGTGAAAACCTGTCTTTTTCTTATAAATACAGGGAGAGAAGAGTTACCATAGTATCTTTTACTTCTGTTTGATTTGAATTTACTGTTGTAAGGTACAGTATGGAGATTAAACCTTTGAAGCATCCTTTGGTTGTCTGAAGAGCTATATGTGAATTAGGAGGAGTTAATTCTGGTTAGTAAATTTTGCCTTCATTAGTAGGATTTCTGTGTTCTTATGCCTCAGGATGCACTGTGTTTTCTATAGAGATCCATTAACATGTCTTTCTCCCTCCTTTCCCTTTTTGGTACGGGGTTCAAATAACTAACTAGTTTCTCTGAGTCTGGGGTCATACACTTAGTGGGATTAAATTGTTTGATGGGTGTGCACAGCAGACAGTGTGCTCCTGCTGAGTCTCGCTTGAGGCATTAAACTTGACACGGTTATGAAGATGTTCTTTGAAAACTGACTGTGGAAACTAATTCTTGTGTGTTCCCTGCCACCAAAGCCAGGGGCTGGAGTGGAGGGTGTCCCATGGTAATCAGATTGTTCTCTTCAGAATTCCAGCTCAAACTCAGTTCTGGTGTCGGTTTTTCCTAAGATTCCCTTTATTTCAACACTTTGCCTCAACTGAGAGGTTGTTTCTGCTGAGTTCTTCCTGTTCTGTCTGGAGTCAGTGTGTGTTTCTAGAGGGTTTTGTTAACCACTGTAGTCAACCAGGCCTATCTCATGCTGTCCTCACAAAAAAAGCAGGTCCTTTTCTGATGAGAATTTAAAATTTTACCCAGATAGAATCATAGAATCATTCANCTCCTAGTGAGTAACTTCTATTAACATTTCAAGGGCAGATTTGTCAGAGAAGAGAGGGGAGGCTCAAAAGGCAATTTTTGATGGGTTATTCAGATCTGATGGTCTCTGAACTCCTTAGTTCCACCTGTTTCTTGCTTGATAGAACCGGATCTTTTAGG
>VZTM01014502.1:0-18406 GCA_013400555.1 Jacana jacana
AACTTTTTTTTTTCCCTGGGTGACGTGCAGGTACTTGGAACTTAAGAACAATAAGAAGAAAACTATCTCATTACAATTTGTTGTTTGATTTCAGAAAGCAAGATGGATATAAAAAACTTGACAATAATACTGATGACCTTATTTATACATACAGACACATGCATGTGTGCACATGTATGTATATGAAGGGAAAGAATAAAAACCACAACCTATATAATTGATGCATTAGATAATCTCTTAAACTGCACTTTGTNTGTAATTTAGAAGGCCAGATAGCTAGAGCTAGTGAAACTCTGAAAGAAGTTTGTGGTTTTTCCTTTTCCAAAGCCATGCAAGCAATTTTGAGAGAACTAGATGATAGCTAACCTTGGGCAATCTAGCCAGCTGAACTATTTAAATAAAAAAAAATAGATACAGAGTTATAGAGTTATTAAAGTGGATTTTACCACTAGATGGCTCTGTTATTATAGGAACAGCTTTAGTCCACTTGAAGGCAACAAGCAAAGGATGGAGACCCTAGTAATAAATCCTACCCTTAGACCTGTACACAACTTCCTGGACACTATGTTTTTATTGGATCATTTTTTATTTTATCATTAGGACCTTAGACTTAGTTTAGGAGGTAGAACATTAAAAACAATCTATATTCAAATTTCAAAGTGCAAATTACTTATTACGTGGATCATTATAGAAGTGTGAAATAGCAGAAAATGGTAAAGAAGGGACTGATTGGACATCTTTGGGCTGATTTGAGATTACACAGGAGAAATGAGTAAAAGAGCAAGACACATCTTTGGATTTAGATATCTTTCACTAAGCAATTGATGTAGATGAAAGCAGGGGATGATGCTGTAGGTGAAGGACTTTACAGAATGAAGTAGAAGTAGCACTGTCACGCCTTTCATTGTGGAAAGATGACAATGCATCTTCATCCCATGACTAGAGATCACAGTGCCAGCTTTAGCACTTCCTGTGAAGCTACAAGTCCTGAAACTTAAATGTGACAAAAGGGTAGTGTGACGTTGAGTGATTTACTATCCTAGATGGGCCCTAAAGAGAACCCATCAGCGACTGCCTGACTCACAGTCTTCTTCTCCCTGAAACAGCAGTGCTCATTGCTCAGAACTGATTCTTCAGTAACTTTATTGTATACCTTGGTAGTCCAGGTTTTGAGTTATAATAAAATGGAACCTGTAGCTCCTGGAAGTTTAGATTGTGCAATGTAAGTAGTAATTACTAATAATTATTTTGACACACTTAACGGTAAAGGGATAAAATAACTGTATTGGACTGGCATGCTGGCTGCTTAGAACTCAGCTCCAGATCTGAACTACACATGTAACATTTTTTTTTTCTTTTTAAAGGTTTATTTGGAAAGGCTCTTAACCTATGCAGAGATCGACATATGCCCTAGTAACTGGAAGAGGATAGTTCTAGGAGCTATTCTGCTGGCTTCTAAAGTCTGGGATGATCAGGCTGTGTGGAATGTGGATTATTGCCAAATATTGAAGGACATTACTGTTGAGGACATGTAAGTTGCAAGGTTTAGCTAATCTGCAGTGGTGGAGAGTTTGAGTGGATTATGGTTTTGGGTGGGATTAGCTTTTTTTAAAGGCAATTTTTGTGATCATACTGGAAAAAAAATCTGTTTCTGGTGCTATGATATATATACATGATGTATATATGATGTTCAGCCTCATTCCCTGTTTTATCCTAGGAAAATTTGGATAACCCTACTTTGAGACAAATCCGTATTAATATTTCTAGTGACTTGGATGAGTAACTTAAAGTTAGTTTTCTTTACCTTCCTACCCTAGTCATGAACCATGGGACTGGCTGCTTGTTTACACTTTTTTTGTTGTTTTTTTTTTTTATTGCTGTACCTGTAAAGTGCCTAATTTATACCCTTATCAAAAGACTTCTGGGGAAGAAAAAAACTGAACTTGTTCATGCCTCTTCTGGTTTAGAATTTGAAAAATTGCAATCTAAGTCAGAAGTTGTGACTTAGATGTCTGCTCTTGTATCCAGCTACGGCCTAAGTATCTCAAGGTCTGAATTGGTAGCCACTGGTGCTGGCAGACAGATGTCACTTGTGTTGGCCTCTGGTTTGCATCTGTTACATTGAGCTACTGCTACAGCTCCTCCTCTTCGGGTGAGTTCTTAGACTTGCCTACAGTGCTGAGAACCAGATCCTCAATCTCACTACTACTTGTTTATGTAAGGCTGTTCCTTGTATATATTCTTCTCTCAAATGTAGATTTTAATTTTTCAGAAATTTTGAATCTGCTGTCTTTTCTTGGTGCGCTCAGCTTTAAGTCCTACAATTTCTGCAGTTTCATAGGATGCTCCTCCTTGTGGCTTCAGGCACATACTATGGGCTGGAAGCATGTTTATCTGAAGTGGGTTTGGCCTATTAGATTTTCTGTCAAATCCTTTATCACAAAGTTCCGTCTCTGAGAGCCTTGAGATGTCAACGTTACTGGTTTAATTCCATTTGCCAGCTTGTTCCCCTGTTTTCCTTATCACAGTGATAGAAGGCTAGCTTAATATAAGGCTTTCTGGGCTTAATAAACTTCAGGAGATATTTTCCGTGCGTTTGAGTTTTATCAGGCTGCTGTGCTGTAATTGAGCATGTGTCCAGGCCTGTGTAGTAACAATCAATTCTAGCATAGGAGCAGACTGAGATGGTGGAGACTTGCACATAACACTGGGAGGCTACCTCAGTGAGAGAGTCTGTTCTTGCCACAAGCTCTCTTCCCTGGACTAAAGCTGGTGTTTAAAGTACAGTAAGTACTTATCTAGGACTCTTCAGGGGGAGGAATATTCAGTTTTCTTCCCTTTAGATTGGGGGCAGCATTTCTAAAAGTGGGAGGGTTACCAGCACCAAAACAGTTTTTGTTGTTCAAGTTATCTCACCTTGCAAACAGCAGCAGCAAACATAGTACCTTGTTTTACACATACCCTGTGTCTGGGAGTTCTTTGTCTCCAAATGCAGAGCTGTGCTAGCCCTGCTTTCAGGAACACATAATTAGTGATTTTATACAATGTACATCTTCACTCAACCTGGCTCAGAGTGCTCATCTATCTGAGGAACATACTTGAAGCCTTGCTGCAAATAACTCTGAGATGGCTGAAGTGGGGTCAGCGATGCTAGGAGTGCTGGAGTATACATCTTGCTCTTTTTGATGTCTCTTCTTCTAGCCCTATTTGGGACAAATCAAATTGATAGCACTGAAAATATCTGTAACAAGCAGGATGTTTATTCTCTATTGCTCATGCTGGGTCTCCTGAAATTGTCAGTACTTACATTTTCAAAGCAGTGATGGATGGTGGTAGGGAAAATAGACTGAATTTAGGCTTGTTTTTTACTCCAATTTGAAGATGGGATCTTTGGAATCCCCTCTCATTTGAAATTACTTAGACCTTTGAATTTAGGTATGGACAGAAACTGTACAACCCCTTTCTGACAGTGGTCCAGGGGTGTCCATCTCAACCCCCCACAGTGATGCAACTTGGTTGGCTTCACTGCTCCTGGGTTGGATAACATCACCATAATTGAGACCTTAAAAAAACAGTTAAAATACTCAGCAAAGCAGTTTTAAGTTTACACATCTACTTTCAATTAATAGTTAGTACTATTGTTAATTGTCAGCTTTAGTAGTTCCAATGTTTTTTTTAACTAGTCACTTGATGGTGAGTATCAGGCATTCTGAATTACAAGCATTACCGAGAGAAAACAATTGGTAAAAGATTTTAGGCATGGTTGCATTCTAATGTTGGAGATGGCTGGTGATGCTGCCAAAAAATCTGTCCAAAATGCCAGCAGCTCCCCAGCTAAAGATCGCTTGGCAGGACGTTACCAGGTATTGCTCCTGGTGCGGACCATTCCTGTGCAGCAGTGGCCTGTCTGTGCAGACTGGTGGCAAGCTTCGTCAGCTTTCTGTGAATTTTCCTCTTGGCTCTGTGTATTTAGAATAACCTGATGAATACGCTTGTTGAGCTACTGCAAGCCAAGCATAGGAATTACACTGCTCTGGAACTGGGCAAAAGGGTTTAATTTATCTGGTTTAATTTGCACATTGGTGTGTTTGCACGTAAATGTGTATGTGTTCAAGCCAAACACCTCTTCTGAAAGCAGCTTAGGTGTACCTTGTCCCTACCAAACACTTTCTCCTTGCTGTTCAAAGATGTTTGTTTGCAGCCCCACCTCACAACTGTTGGCAGTACGAGCCGTGTGGCTCTCACAGAAGTTACTAGTGGGTTTGTTAAAGGATATACAATCCAGACCTCATGACAGGCAGAATAGTTAGCTTGGCTTAGCATCTTCCTATTCAACATAGGTTAAGTGTCCACCTTATTTTTTCTGTCACAAGCACTTTCTTATTTGACCATGGCAAGGTGGATTTTTTATTGAAAGGGCATTTTCTTTAGGTTTTTGGGGGTGTTGTGCTTAGTTTATTTCTAATGGGGCAAATATCAAAGGAAATTATATTGATATTTGGAAGTCATCCTTCATCAAAACTTGCTTGCTTTGATGAGAGTGAATCCATAATCACTGAAAAAATTAACTGTGCAGCTGCTAACCTTGCTACGATTGCTTGTAAGAGGACACATGCTATTCATTCTTTTGGCTACATATATTTGTAAATAAGGCACAGAAAATACATTGGCATTATCCTTTCCCAGGTTTTAAACCACTGTTAATAGACTTGTTAATCCAATGAAGAATTGTATTTTTACACAATTAAAATGTATTAGCGTAGTGAGTACAAAAGGGGCAGTGAAGAGCAGTTATTCACAGGGTAAATCAAGCTCTGATCAGCTGATCATCAAAACATTATCTGATTTACATTTCTATAGGCTTATGACCATATGAACAGGAAATTAATTTTGGCACTAGGTTCAATGATACTCAAGTCCACTATGCTAGAAACAAGCACAAAGCTGCTATTCATATTGAGACCCGCCATCCAACACAGGACACAACCTGGATGATGCTTTTATTTATTTCCCTCCCGCTGATAGGTAAAACTTCCATTGTAAAAGCTCCCAAAAAGCAAGAACAGCCTTTGGAAGGAGTTTGTGCAACTCCTCGTTGGGTGTGTTCCCACTTTGGCTATGCAGCTGCTGCATTCTGCTGAGACAGGTCTGCTACCAGTGTTAGCGTTGAACCGAATTGCTCGGTTTGGGTAGCACTGGTTTCTTTGAGGTTAATGTGTAAAACGTAGTTTTTCCTCCATAGAACACCTTTGATTTAGCTAAGAGTACAGTAGCTGAAGCAGCCTTTTTCATGTCATAGTGCTCTCCCCTCTTTCCTCCAAATATTTTGTCCAGTGAAAATAGACGAGTGAGTAAAAACCGGACAGTGCCCTTTGACATAGTACTTTGTTATCCTGCCTAATGCTATTGAGGAGAAAATTCCTTCTCCCACCTAATGCTGCTTATTTATTTATTTATTGGAGATGAATCCATGTTGCTTCAAGAGGCTTTTTTCTGTGAGATAATAGCAGCAGCTCTTCATAGATCCATTTGTTGCCGTGGTGATCTGCCTACTCCTTTTGTTAGTCCGCCTCTACTTCAATAAACCCCCTTCCTGTTATCAGCCTGGTGAAAATGTCTGCAAGTTCTTCAGAGCTAATAAACAGCATACATCATTCCTTTCATCTGATCACTATAGTGTGGGGCCGTAGGAGAGTGAGAATGGCGCATGAATTGTACAGCTGCACTAATGGAACTCTGAAGAATGAACCTCCCCGGTCAGCCGAGCCAGTGCACGACAGGGCTCTACCTTTCTCTCCAAGTCGGAGGTGCCAGGACTCAAAAGCTACACCTTGTTTTGAGCACTAGTGAATGACCTGTCTCTCGAAACTAATAATGCAGGGCTCTCGATGACTATTTCAAAGTTGCCGGTTTTAAAAACAAGCTTGAAGTCTCTTCAGTATTTCCAGCCAGCTAAAACAATCTCTTTCTTTTGTCTTCTGTCCCTTACACCTCCTAGGAACGAGATGGAAAGGCACTTCTTGGAGCTACTGCAGTTTAATATCAATGTTCCTGCCAGTGTTTACGCCAAATACTACTTCGATCTTCGCTCCCTAGCAGATGACAATAACCTGAGCTTTCTGCTGGAGCCTCTCAGTAAAGAGAGAGCACAGAAACTGGAGGTAATGGTCTGAGACTGGCTGAGCAGGGGACTCTGTCTGTATGTGTAGTAAGAGCATCTGTTGCTAATCATGTTAAGTGGCAGTTAGAAAAACTAAAAAGCTTTTAGATTAGTGTATTACAGGCTAATTTAACCCCTTTATAACTACAGCTAGTGCTTCTGAAACCGTACCTAGGCTAAGCTAGTATTCTGAGGAAAGGAAGGGAAAGAGATTACGGAAGTCTAGCAGCTTGCAAAATAAAATGGAAGTTATTTTGGGAACCGCAGCTCAGCTAGGCTACTTAAGATTGAAAGGATTAGTGTCATATGTAATGGATTGTCTGTCCTTCCTTGGTCACAGTCTGTGTTCCAAGCACCTAGAGACAGTCACACTCAGACCTTTCTAAATACTACCAGCTGAAGGTTTCCCACTGCATCCCACTGCACAGCTGCTTTTAGATTTAGAGGGAGCACTCTTACTGCTCTCATGGTTTAATAAATCATTTGTCTGGGGACAGCTGCAGAAATAATATGTTTCTTTTCACAATCTCTGGAACCCCACCTTTCCAAAGAAATGATGCTTTAAGATAAACTTTTGGAATAGCTGCTTCTTAGGAGTCCTTCAGAATGTCCAGAGGAGTGATTACTGGCCCTTTCTGCTCGATGGGAAAGGCTGCCTTTCTCTGAGTCCCCACAGCCACCTTTTGGTATGAAAGCTCATTTTAAAACTTCAGTTTTTGCAGAGTCAGTCATCTTTGCTGTTGGAGATACATAAGACATTTTGAAAATACCTAAATTACCTGGGTTCCCAGGCAAAATTTCTTGTTCTTTCATCTGTCCAGGTTTAATTGATGACTCTGCATGTTGTTTTGTTGACCTTTCAACAAAGACATTACTGCAGGCCCTGTGTACACTGATACCACAGCCCCTTTCAAAGAGGGGTGTGCTACGGTATTCTTGGCTTATGTTGTTCTATTGTCCACCCCCAATAATTCTGCCAAGTGCCAGGTTTTTTTCTTCCGTCCCAGAAGTGGCTGAACTTTGGGAATAAGTGTGATCCCTCCTGGTCCTTTAGACTGAGAGGTATGATATGCCTACAGATTCACATATTTAAAGTTAAGCAGTGCAACTCTTCTGCTTTGTCTCACCCTTGTTACTTGTGCTTTAAGCTAACACTGTCAGTAATTGTAAATGTGGTTGTAAGGCAGTTTGTATTCCACATGAAATTGTTTACTGAACTGCTCGGTGCCCAGGCATAAGTGGATGATTTACAGATTGTGAGCCTGTTTCGTTTCTTCTTTGCTAGCACTTGGGGGCTTGGTATTTGAAACCAGAGTAATTTTCAGTACACTGTGATTTGCCATACTGCATTTACTAATGCATGTATATAGGACATTTTGATTTTCAGTTCTAAAACATGATAAATATTTAAAACGTTTGCTAAAATTTGTAATTCTACCTTTCAGTTAGAAGCACATGAGCAGTTCATAGGAGCCTGTGTGAAGCAGTGAATTAGTATTCCAGAGATTGAAAACTGATTTATACCATATGGGCGACTGGGGCTAAATATGTCAACACAGGTTGCCTTATGATTGATGTGCTAGCATAAAACAGGATGGAGAGTCTGTCTGGTCTTGCACCCAGAGCTCAGGCAGCCAGTGTCTCAAAGAATGCCACTCTTGAGCCAAATGTATGCCTCCAGAAGGTCAGCAGAAATAAATGTAAATAATTATTTTAAAATACACGTAGAAGTTTATTCATGCTCAGAGTGCTTTTCACCTTTTGAACTTCCAGAACGCTGGGCTGTGCTGAATGGGTGCTGCCTTAAAGGGAAGGTGTAGGCTTGTAGCTGAACCCAGGACTCTGAAAGATCATCTGGTGATAGGTGGTAAATTATTAATGGAAGTAAATGTTCAGGACTGAAATTCAACCTTTTATAACCAGTGTCCTTATTTATTTGCATTGATAATGTCTGAAGGCTCCAATCAGAAATAAGCCTTGCAGGGGAGGACACAATGTTTTCTGGACAATCATGCGTTATTAGGATTTAAATAATTAGGCTTGTTGCTAGAATAGTATTCTGCACCAGAATAAAGGCTACTTGACTGGCTAGGTAAGCAGAGCAGAGGCAAGCCAATATATGGGTGAAAAGCAATTAAATGCTGTTTGTCCACATGTGCTGATATTTAATAGACCTATTAAAGTGCCATGGCTATTGCCGTGCCATCAAGCACTGGGCTGTGGGCTGCACTGCCTTCTCAGTCCTCTTCAGGAACCTGATCATGTGAGTGATCCCAGGAAGAGCATCTTGGGGGAGATGGTGTAAAGAAGAAAAAAGGCAAAGTGGACATCCTAGTAGCACTTTGCTTCCTAGGCTCATCTGCACTGAGCAGAAACCTTTTCTCTCACAGAAAGGGCTGTGTGCATTTTTGTACTGATAAAAAATGTTGTGCTGCTGCATGCACCAGACCTAGCTACTGGGTACAACTTTGAACAGAATTTCTAAAAACGCTTAAGTCTGAATTGGATCCAAGTTTTCCATTGGACGCTGAGACTGGAAAAACAATGAAGATACTCAGATATGGAAACCACTCACATTCTCTATTGTCTTACTTTCTGATGGATAGGGTTCTTGTTCACACAGGGACAGAGTAATTTTCTTTCCTCTCCAAGCTAGTTCTTATTTACTGTCATTCTAGGTAGAAAAGCTTGTAACGTCCCTGCCACAGAGTGCCTGCTGTGTTGGTGTTACACTTGTAAAAGCTTCCTTGAAACGTTCAAACTTTTCTAACCTGCCCTTCTCATTTTGTATCTGACTGTGGTGTCCAGGCCATCTCCCGGCTGTGTGAAGACAAATACAAAGACTTGTCAAAAGCTGCTATGAGACGATCTTTCAGTGCTGATAACCTAGTTGGTATCCGCCGTTCCAATGCCATCCTCTCCTGAGGAGAGAGAAGGGCGCAGCACTGACAACCAGCATCCATATGAACCGGAGGAATGCCACCACTCCGTGCACACAAGCCAGCGGTGATGGTGTCTTCCAGCAAGAGGAGGAGAGGAGGGTAAACTAGCCAAGGGAGCCCAGAGCTTGAGGAGCATACTTGGTGCAAGAGACAAGACCTTTGTCAAATCAACTCTCTCCTCCTTCTAATATATCCAGAGGTGCAAAAACAAACTTCTCTCCTTCTCTCCCCCACAGATGTTTGCTTACTATGTAGGCCTATAGCTGTGAACTCTTGAGGTTTTTAATAATAAGTAGTTCTAAATTTTAGAATTTAAACACTAACCACATGACTATAGTTACAATGTTCTTCCCTCCTCTTCCCTGTCATCCAGAGTCTCGCTGCATTTGTATTTCAGGTTGATGCAGTGTTAGCAAAAACAAAACAAAACAAAACAAAACATGGGACTCTTAAAGTATAAAGTCACTCTGGAGCTGAAAACAGTAGCATAGCCATGTGTTGACGGCTTTTCCCTGGTTTGGCTACTAAAAGCTGCTATTATTGGTGATCTGTTCATAAGCAAGAAGCTGCCCAGCAGGAAGGAATTCCAACTCTGCACTCACAACTTCACTCCAGTAGAGATTGTCAAAAGACTTTGAATGTTTTGACTGGGGGCAGAGATATGGTTTTATGTATTGTTAAAATGTATAGGGTCCATGCTGCATTTCTTGTGAATTATGGTGCTTCTCTCATTTTCTAATACTTATATTGCTCTGGAAGAGATGCAATCTGTATATTTTTCTGAGGCATTGAATGAGAAAGTTGGCCTGGAAACATCATCACCATCCCAAACAGTGTAGCAATCCAGTGGTGAATGGCGTGTGTGCAGCACTGCTTCTCTGAGTTCTACTGCAGATCTCTTGTGCTATATACAGTGGAGTTCCTAAAGCTGATAGTGTGCATCCATCTACCTCTCCTTGGGCTTTTGTTTCCTGGGAGGGATTTACATTCATAATGAGACAGTAATGAGTTTGAGAATCCTGGACTACCTAACAAGGTAGATTGAAGAATATTGTGTTCAATTGAGAATTATCAAAAAGCTTTCTATAAAACTCCTTTTTTAATTTTACTTTTTTTTTTTTTTCCTGCCAAGTGAACTTTATCTTGTGCAACTGCTCTAGAGGCTTGGGTTTTGCTCGTTCTGAGACTTTGGAATGGAGCTTACTTTCAGGCTCTGAAACTGAACTCTAAACAGGATAAGTATTATTAGACTCTTCCTGTTACAAGTCTTTGTAGTATCTTCCCTTCTTGAATCCAAATAGATCCTAGGCGGTTTGTCCTAGGAGCAGACCTCCCTCCAAATGGCACGGGTTTTGTGCACTTCCTCTTCCAGCCAAGGTCCAGAAACTTACACTGAACAGCAAGTCCATATGCCTTTGAGAATGGGGCTGCCCGAGCGTAACCACCGCTTTGGCTGCGCTCAGCTGTTAAGAGATGCATATAGCCCTCTGCGGTATGCAAATATGCCAGCCCCTGGCTCCAAAGCCCATGGAACTTGGCACTTCAGGTATTGATCACAACTCAATTTTGAAAATAACGCTACATCTTCAGGTGGTTTTCCTTTCTCATGTTTGTATTAAAAGAAAAGCTAATAAACTCTATTTTAATTAAAGGTGAATTGTGTGTTCTGTACAGCTGGCTGACATTATTCCCTCTCACAAGTATTTGACACTGTGCAGCTTCTCCCAAGCATGAAAAAAGAAAGAAGACCCCCCAGTGGTGTGCATTAATCTGTTCCCCCTTCGTTGTAGCCGAGTGACCTGAGGATAAACGTCGGTGCAGCCGGCAGCAGAGGCCATCCGGCAACGGTGAGCGGCTTGGTCAGCAGCGAAGGGCAGGGCCCTGGCAGCCTGCTTCAGGCTGAAGGCACCGTGAAGTCTTGCGTAGCTGCCCGGCTATTCCCACATGTCCTTTGGATCTAGAATTTGACTCAGGCTGGGCGAATAAACACTCACTGACAGCTTCTTTGCACTGAAATGACCTTTAAGTAGAGCCAGTCTCTCTGGAGGAGGGTAAGTGTTTTATACGTACTCCCACGAGGAGCATTACATTGGAAGCTACAGGTGACCAACTCCTGGATTGACTTGTGACCAGATTACCAAAGAGTTTTTCTTCCTGGACGCTGCCAGGTGCCTTCAACTTTGTGGCATGGGTCTGGATGCATTTGCTGTGGGCTGGCATGTGGCCTCTGCCAATGCAGCCGTTCAGCTGTGAGGGCTCAACAGTCATTCACCTTTTTTGCCAAATGTGATGGAGACTCTTCCTGCTGGTCTGGGTGGCCCGTGAAGGACGACTGGGGCTGACGGCTGCTTCTGCCAGGAGACGGCCACTCTAAACTTAATTTTGCCTCAAACCTTAACTGGCTTTAGGTTTATTGTAGCATAGGCCAGAGCACATTGTCAATAGGATTTTCATCTGTTCAGTTGATGCTGAACAGGGCTCAGTGACAACTCAGCTTCTTAAGAGAGGAAAAATAGCAGTTCCACTTAGCACTGAACATCCTGGTCCCCTTAAAAGACTTAGATTCTGGGAAAGGCAGCTAGTGGATTTCTTCAGTAAGCAATAAAAAAGTAAACCATACCTCATCCTTTTGAAGGAGTGAGCGATGACGGTGTTGCAGAAGGAATTATATTTGGGTGATTCTTCTGGAAGATGAACAGGAGGTGTGGGAGGTACCCTGTAACTTTCACTACTCTATATGTTGACAGCGCTTTTTTTAAAAAAGGTAAAAGAAAAATGGCAATTGCAGTTAGACTGCTGGCAGTGCAGGGATGCTTACCTGTCGCTGTGCCCAGGGAAGAGCAACCAGCTACAGGGTTTCTCTTAACCCAGCAGCTGAATACCACTTACTCAATGGTGAGGTGGCCTGTGCCTGCATTCAGTGTCAGGTCGCGCTCCCCATCTGGCCGCCAGTGCTGTTTGCAGAGACAACAGTTAGGTTGTGGCCTGGCAAGAACAGCGTGAGCCCTGACGGGAACAGCGTCTTGGCGGTCAGCAGGCAGGAAGTCACAGATGGGTTTGCAGGCTGTGTGATGCCCTTGAGCTTCAGCAGCCCTTCCCCTTTGTGTATGGGGACTGTGTATTTTGTTTCTAAGGGAATTTTATGAGAACTACTTCAGTGTGGGTATGGCAGTTAAGAGGACAGGCACTTCAGGGATGGAATAAATGTCAAGACCATCGCTTCTGGATAAGAGTATAGGCGTCAAGCATAGCCTGAGCAAGCAGAAGAGGAGGACAGAAGAGCAATTGAGGCAAGAGCTTGCCCAGAGGGTTGGCAGGCGTGCATGGGGCAGGGTGAGCTGCCCTGTTCAGAGCTGAGTACCGGGCAGGCTGCTGTCCCCATCCCGCGCTGGTGTTTCCCACAGCACAACGGTGCGGTGGCACTATGTAGGACTGACAGTCCATAACGTTACCTGGGAAAACTGCACTTGCACCAAATAACCTGTTTGACAATATACAGTGAATTACAAGATCCTGCCACAGCGACTGGAGCGGGCTTACAAACACCCCCATTCCCATCCCTGCCAACTGACTAGCTTGGGACAGCAAATTACACTGGCCAAACATGGGCTTCTTTGTCATAGAAAAGTCTCAAGCTGCTTTTGTGAGTAGTTGTTGTTTGGTGGTTGGGTATTTAGGTGAAACAACCACTTTGGCTTCTGCTCTGTGACATTAAAACCTGTTTGAGAAGACACAGGTCCTGTGCTGTCAGGCAATGTCATTCCCTATGCCACCCAGCCTGAAACTGTGCACTGGTCAACCCCTTGGGAAGCCAGTGACTGCCTTGAGGATGGCCTAAGCTGACCAAACGGGACAGGGAGAGCATGGGAGTGACACAGCAGTGCCTCAGGCCTGCGTGACACCTGCATACCCCAAATCAGTTGCCCCGACTGTGTTTTACCTGTACTTGAGCAGGCAGGAAGCCGGGGGGGGGTGCCAGGGAAGGGGGGAGATCGGTGAGGAATCGGTGAGTCAGGCTCTGCGGCTGTCAGTTTGTCCATGGGTGCTGGAATGCCGCTTCCAGGTAAGCGATCCTATCTAGTGGGACCTGGTGTGTGCCTACACACCTAACTAGATAGCACAGTCCTGAACCATTAGTCACCACGGAGCCAGCCTTAACCCCTTGCTCTCCTTGCTGAAGTGCTCCTCCCAGCACCTGGAGTACACAGCAGATGGCAACAGGGCCACTCAAATGAGCGTGCAGAATCCTGCTTGGCTTAGAGCTGTCATCTGCTTGGCCTGACAAGTATCAAAGGGCACTTCTTCAGGGCCTGATCTCAGCACAGGGCGAGGGACTGATACTGTACACATGCCAATAAAAGTTGATAGTTAACCCTCCTCTACCAGCCAGGCGTGACCTTGGCTTGGCAAGGAAATGTGCTGTCGGCGAGGTCACGGCCGCCAGCCAAGGGGGCAGCCCCTGAGGATTAAACCCAGACCAGTGCAGAACTGGGCTACTGCACCCAGGCTGGGACACTGTGGTGGCTCAGGGCACGCTAGCAGTGAGGGCACAGATGCGTGACATCCCCTATGCCCAGAGCAGTGCTGCGTGGGGTTTGGGCACACAGGACATGCTATTCCTGGGTAGTTGCCTCACCAGACCCACCACGATCCCTAGTCATAAGAGCCCAGCACATTCCCCCCCCCCCAGCTCCCCAGCCCAGTTAAGATTTTATGATAATTAATATTCTATTAGAAGCAGAGAAAACAACACACCTTTTTTTTTTTTTTTTTTTGTCCTCATAAATAACTAATTTCAATATTTCTCTTTGAATAAAATTTCTTCAGCTTTTTCACAAAATATAGTACAGTTATTTAAACAACATTTAACAGCATCAGTAACGGAAGAGGCAAAAACCCATCACGTAAATTGGCTACAGCATGGAGGGCAGGCGGCACCGGCTCCTTCCCCCACCCGCCACTTGTTGCTGAGAAGCCAGGCTCAGACACAAGTTGATTGTATTAACCTACCATTAGATCAAAGCTGAAAATGCTCTTGCATTTTTCAATAGGCAACGGTTTGTAGCTGACCTTGGATTTCTTTTTCTATTTTAAAAAAAAAAAAAAAAAGCTTTACACAGTCAGTTGCACTTTGGAAAACAAAACAAAACAAAACAAAACAAAACAAACAACAAACCAAAAACAACAAACCACCACCTTTGACATGGTTTTGTTCATTGTATTGCATGATGTGTGTTTAGCTGTATCTACAAAAGGCACTATAGAAAGAGAGGAGTCCCGCGAGGCACGGCTTGGAGCAGGTTGGAGTCATCGAATGCCCTGGCTTACAGCACCAGCCTGCCCACGGCGTCTCTGCGCCTGACCTGCCTCGCTGCTGAGAACACACCTGTCCCAAACCCGTATCAAAGGTCACTACGGCTTCTGGACGTACAAACCAGGCTATAATACAACTATTTACAGTTTGTAACACAACGTGGTGCAATTCTGTCCACGATGAAGGACTGCAATTCGCCGGAGGGAGCGAGCCCTCTGTCGCAAGAGTGCTGATATGTGCGGCTGAGCGGTCCCTGCTGAGCCCCGAGCCCCCGTCCCTGCACCGCTGGCTCCTCTGGCCAGACCGCCCCAGAGACACTCATGTGGTACCTTGGCGGTGCCTTTATCAGTAAATGTGCCACTCGAGCGTGTCTCCCCCACGACTTCCCAGGCTTTGGTTTTAAAATGAGGTGGAAACCTTCTTGACTGAAGTGGTCTAAGGGTGCTGAGAACAACCTCGGAACCTTGCAGTCCCGCGGGAGCAAAGCCAGCAGTTGTTCTCCAGTGCTCGAGCAGCTGGGTCACGGTGCCACGCTTGAAAGAAGGCAAAAAGGACTCAAGTAATGGCTGGGTGGCTACATACATGATCACCACTTAGGGCAGGGGGCAGAAAAAAACAGAAGAATTTAAAAAAAGAAAAATCAGGTGCTTTCACATACAGGCTAAAGCCGGAGGCAGCCACCTCGCACCAACTGTGCCCCATCCCACGCAGCAGTCGCAGCCCCTCACCCTGGCTGCAGTCAGTGGAGCTGACAACAGGTCCCCCCCCTGCCATCACTCTACTCATTGAAACCCAGCTATCACCACCACTTAATGCCAGGCACCGGTTCTGTCAGTGCCCCGTTGCTGCCTGACCTGGGGAAGTGAAAAAGGCTGGAGAAAGCTGGAGGAAAGGGAGTGTGAGCGCTCTGCTCCCTTCCTGCATTAACTGCTCGCTCTCAAACCTGGCGCTGTCTCTGACACAGGTGCAGCCTTGGAAAAAGCAGCAAGAAGTGCTGCAGCCGGCTGCCTGGCAAACCCAGCTGCTGCCTGGCTGACAAACACACACCCCGCCCCATGCACGCACTACCCACTGCTGCAGAAGCCAAACTACCCTTTTAGGGCTGGTTGTGCCACGCTCAGCCCCTGCGCCGTGTGTCACAGCTGGCAGGGATGCCTGCCTCACCCCAGGTAACCTGCTCGGAACAGCATCGACCCCTTCCCAGAGCACTTGGCAGCCCAGGAAGAGGCCAGTGCCAGCAGTGCCCCGGGCTCCTTGCGAAGCCGGTGCTGGGATGGCAGCCTCGTCACCCACGCAGTCCCTCAGCTCTCCAGGGAGAACTGCTCAAGCCGGCTGCCCATTTCAGAGCAGCAAGTTGAACCCAGGAGTTGGTGCCCCGCAGCTGAGCCCCATTGGCCCCGGTCCCTGCCTGGGACCAAGTTCCCTGCCTGAGAAGAGCCAACACACACTTCTCTTGGGGAGAAGGGACTCCTGGGATTACCAAGTCCTCACCTGTGCTGCAGACAGCTGGGACCCTGTCCTTGCCCACCTCAGGGGCTGGGTGGCAGTTCCCCTCTGCAGCCCCCTCCTCCCGCATCGCTCCTGAAGCCCCTGGCCTGTGCGGTTCCTTCCCTTCTGCTCAGCATGCTGCTCCCTGAGCAGGACCAGCCACAGTATCACGCCCCAGGACCCCCAGCTCTCTCCTGTGCAACACACAGCTGTGCCTGAGCACTCCAGGGACACTGTCCCACTCTGCCTGGGGGACCTGGGCACAGCATGGCAGGGAAGCAGCCCCCCCATGCCAGCTCTCCCCAGCCCCCTCCCAGCCCCCTGGACTCTGGCAAGCAGCTGGGTGGCAGTGCCTGCACATTACTGGGGGTCAGAGACCACCACCTGCCCTGCCTGCTGCAGCTCTCCCCTTCACCCTGGCATCACCAAGACCTGCCCAGGGGCTCGTTGTGGGACACAAATCAGTGCTCAAGGGTTATCTGACACCTGACCAGCACACAGCCAGCAGCACCCCAGGACCCCAAACAGGGCATGGGACCCCAAATGAGGCATACACAGCCACGCCAAGCTGCAGGCCTCCCTGTCTCTCTGCCCCCACGTCACTGGCAGCACCTCTTCCTGCCCTGTCTGGGGCTGCGTCTGCTCCATGCCCTGTGGGCACACACGCTTGGTCCCGGGCAGCACTGCCATGATGGGACTGAGGATGCCAGAGGTGGCCCAGCTGCCACCCTCCCATTCAGTGGCCCGGGGTCTTTGCAACCTCTCTTCCCTGTGGCTGGGGTCATCGAGGCTCCCTCTGGTCACACGTGGGACAGTGGGACCTGCTTGTGGTAGGAGGCCATGCTGGGTAGCACTGTCCTGCCCGCCAGCGCCGGGCTGGCCTCACCGTAGACGGAGGCACCTGCTGGCTTCCTGGCCTGGCAGCAGCGAGCTGTGAAGCGCCTCCAAGACTCAAGCGTCTTGCCAGACCAGATCCAGACGCCGGAGGTGATGCCCACCACAAGGCACATGAAGTACTTGAGCATGAAGACGGCATAGTCAGGCTTAGGGCGGTGGGGGTCCCCCGGGCAGGAGCAGTTCTGTGCCCGCTCCCACGCCTCCCGGTTGTGCTGCTCGTAGATGTAGCAGGCGATGACGATGGTGGCAGGTACAGTGTAGAGCACAGTGAAGATGCCGATGCGGATCATCAGCTTCTCCAGCTTGTCAGTCTTGGTGCCACCCTGCTTGATCACACTACGAATGCGAAAGAGTGAGATGAAGCCGGCGAGCAGGAAGAGGCTGCCAGTGAAGAGATAAACCACCAGTGGTGCCAGCACGAAGCCCCGCAGGTTCTCCAGGCTCTGGTTGCCCACATAGCAAACCCCAGCCACCGGGTCACCGTCCACAGAGCTGAGTGCCAGTACAGCAATGGATTTGGCGCTGGGGATGAGCCAGGCAGCCAGGTGGAAGTACTGTGCATAGCTAGCAATGGCCTCATTGCCCCACTTCATGCCAGCTGCCAGGAACCAGGTGAGGGACAGGATGACCCACCAAATAGAGCTGGCCATGCCAAAGAAGTAGAGGAGAAGGAAAACCACGGTGCAGAGGGCAGGACCTGTGGTCTCGTAGTGGATGTGGTGGTGTTCCAGGTTGCAAGCCACGTTGGCATGCCCCGCCACCAGCCGCACGATGTAGCCCACAGAGACGAAGAGGTAGCAAGCAGAGAGGAAGATGATGGGGCGCTCGGGGTACTTGAAGCGTTCCATGTCGATGAGGAAGGTGGCCACAGTGGTAGAGGTGGAAAGAAAGCAGAGGATGGACCAGAGGCCGATCCAGAAGGTGGCGAAGGTCTTCTCATCCTGGGTGAAGTAGGGCTGGTAGCAGGGGATGGCGCAGTTGGGTACTTGCCCAGTCCTGATGCGGTTGTACAGCGGATGGGACTCCTTGGAGATCGGGATCAGGGGCGCTTTGCATTTGCAAGTCCGGCCACAGTCCGGCCCCGAGGGGCGCTGCCCACCGAGCGGTGTCAGGTTTTTGGCCGTATCCTTGGCCGGGCGCGTGGGCTTCCCGAAGAAAGGCGGCAGGGTGGTCGCTTCCGTGTGGTTGTATCCCATGCAGAGCACCTCGGTGTCCCCCAGCACCGGCAGGCTGTCGCAGCTCATCCTCTCGGGCCAGGCGAAGCCGTACTGCTGCATGATGGGTGAGCAGCCGGCCTTGGCCCGCTCGCAGACGGAGCGGCAGGGGGGCAGCGGCTTGGTGTAGTCGGGCAGGCAGATGGGGGTGTACATGCTGCAGAGGAAGAAGCGCAGGTCCGGGGAGCACTGGATCTCCACCAGCGGCCAGAACTGGTGCACCTCCAGCCCGGCCTCGTCCTGCGTGTCGTGGTTGAACTGGTTGGGCATGTAGGTGAGGTTGTAGCCGATGCCCTTGCACATCGGCACCGTGATCTCCTGGCACACCAGCGCCTTGGAGGCGGCGCGCCCCGCCGCCGGCAGCCCCAGCAGCAGCGGCAGCCCCAGCACC
>VZTM01014544.1:1384-15329 GCA_013400555.1 Jacana jacana
AAGGCTCCAGGGAGACCTTCAAGCCCTTCCAGTCCCTCAAGAGGCTCCAGGAAAGCTGGGGAGGGACTTGATGAGGGAGAGGAGCCCTAGGATGAGTGGAAAGAGTTTGATGCTGAAAGAGTGGAGATTGGGATGAGATGTGAAGAAGAGTTGATGCAACTTATTTCTGAGTCATCAAATGGCTAGCTTGGACAAGTTGGACCTACAGGAGAGATGGGGAGTGACTCTTGATGAGGGAGGGGGGCGATGGGAAGAGGGGGAAGGGTTTGACACTGAAAGGGGGGAGATGGAGCTGAGATGTGGGGATGAGGGTGGTGAGAGCCTGGCCCAGGTTGCCCAGAGAAGCTGTGGCTGCCCCATCCCTGGAGGGGTTCAAGGCCAGGCTGGATGGGGCTTTGAGCAACTTGGTCTGGTGGGAGGTGTCCCTGCCCAGGGCAGGGGGGTGGGACTCAGTGATCTTCAAAGGTCTTTACCAATCCAAACCATTCTGTGATTCTATGATAATAGTAAAGTCTTCAAGGTCCCTTCCAACTCTACCCTTCTATGACTTAAAAATACATAAATATATAAAAGACTGTCACTTTCATTCAGCTGAAGATGCAAAAAATGGATCCATTTGTATTTTAAAACTATTTGTGAAGGTGACTTTAAGCCTGTTTCAAACAACAAAACTACTTTTGAGAAAGGTTATTATTCATTCCTTTAGAAGAAATGGTATTTTTTAGAAAGTAAGGTGAGTTCTTAGAGTAAGATTTACGATGCAGCCTGTATCTTCATCGGGGTAGAGCTGCAGACACAGGCTCTCCCACACCATTAGGCTCAGAGACAGAAGAATTGGACAAGCCTGAGAAGTATTTCCCACGGGAAAAGCTAAAGCCACTCCACCAGGTGAAGTTTCTACTTCTCCATGCAAGTGGTCTCCAGGTGAATGATTAACATCTACCTTAAATACTGTTCATACAGCCCAGAAAACGAGGAAAAAAAAGCAAAATATATTCCTGTGCCTCACGTTACTCCAGCCAAGATTCAGAAAATCCTGATTTAAAAAGAATGAAGAGTCCAAAGTTGGAGCCACACACCAGTATTAGGTTGTGAAGGCAGATCCTTTCAGTTCAATTGTGGCATCAAGCATCTGTAAATACTTACAAGAGCAACACCTTTGAGAAGGTTTGGAATCAGGAGGGTTGGATGGTGGTGGAGCTGTTAAAGTTCTGAGCTCCAAAGATGCAAGGGATAGGCCTTTTATCCCTTTGTTGCTATTAGAAAAGCATTATGTCTCACTCATTTTTTCCTTTCCCCCCTACTTATATCAGTGTGTATATTTAAAAGCTGTAAGAGCATGAAAACAATAATCATTTTAATTAATCATTAACCTTTCCCTTGGAACAATCTGCTGTAGGAGGGCTTACCAAACTGAGGAGTGGATTTCTCACTATCTCACTCTAAACAGAGAGCAGGTATTTAAACCAAAGCTGCTAAAACAGAGGGGTGGCACCTAAAAATCTGAATCCAGGGATGGCAATTCCTGAACTTCTCTTTTTATTCAAGATTTGGAATAAAACCACCTTCTAACCACAGCTGTGTTGAAAGAAGGGGAGAGGAGCGACTCTGCAGCACCCAGTGCCATCTGTTCCTTGCTTTTCTTTTTTGAAACTGTGACAGGTAGGTCACCACGAGTCATTTGCTTTAGTTTGTTAATGAGAAACTTCTCATTTTCTCACATCAC
The DNA here is from genome assembly GCA_013400555.1 of Jacana jacana. Taxonomy (NCBI): domain Eukaryota; kingdom Metazoa; phylum Chordata; class Aves; order Charadriiformes; family Jacanidae; genus Jacana; species Jacana jacana. The sequence continues at coordinate 3,111 of VZTM01014544.1, forward strand.
CAAGCTCAAGGGCCTCCATGTCTTGTACATACCTGTGGAGTGAAGCAGCTAACCCCAAATTTGCCTTTATGTTCTGATGTTATCATAAAATCATGGAATGGTTTGGGTTGGAAGGGACCTTAAAGATCATCCAGTCCCACCTGAGGGACACCATCCTGGGGGACACCCCACCTGGGCAGGGACACCTCCCACCAGACCAAGTTGCTCAAAGCCCCATCTAACCTGGCCTTGAACCCATCCAGGGATGGGGCAGCCACAGCTTCTCTGGGCAACCTGGGCCAGGGTCTCACCACCCTCACAGCAAAGAAGTTCTTCCCCACATCTCGTCTTCATCTCCCCTCTTCTAGTGACAAATCCTTCCCCCTCATCCTATGGCTCCCCACCCTCATCAAGAGTCCCTCCCCAGCTTTCCTGGAGCCCCATGAGGCACTGGAAGGGGATTGAAGGTCTTCCCGGAGACTTCTCTTCTCCAGGCTGAACCCCCTCAACTCTCTCAGCCTGTGCTCACAGCAGAGGGGCTCCAGCCCTCTCATCATCTCCATGGCCTCCTCTAGCCCCGCTCCAACAGGTGCATGTCTCTCCTGTGCTGAGGCCCCAGAGCTGGAGGCAGCACTGGGGGTGTCTCTGCAAAGCAGAGCAGAGGGGCAGCATCCCCCCCCCCACTGCCCTGCTGGCCATGCTGTGGCGGATGTAGCCCAGGGTGTGTGGGGGTTTCTTGGTTGTGAGCCCACATTGCCAGCTCCTGTTGAGCTTCTCATTCACCAACACCCCTTGGTGGACTCCTTACGAGGACTGTATACCTTCAGCCAAAGGTATGGACTCCATACCTTCAACCAAAACCCTCTGGAAACGATCAGCCGGGTTGTTTTGGTGTTTTACCTCATTATTTTACCTCATTATGCAATCTCCAATTAGCTGGAGTTACGCAACAGCAGTAAAGATCAGCCCAGCCCCCTTGGAAACAGGGGTGGTTCTTATCCGAGCTGGGCCTATTGTTTGGACAAACCTGTTAGCTAAAACAAACAAGCTGCTCCAGGATCCTCGACTGTACTTCAGAGGAGAGGTCCTCATTCCGAGGTCCCAGGCAAATCCCCAGCTCTGTTTACACATCGTTCCCTTTCTGAATATTCCACAAATGTTTGTTCCAAACCACAAATGTTTTGAGTCTCGTTCCGTGGCAGAGAGGCCATAAAATTGCTTACAGTTCTAGGTCAGGCCCGCACTTGAAAGATGTATAATGTTGTTTACAGGCATATAAAGATATATATTTACTGAAATAATTATACTGGTGGACCAGAGTTAACAGCTTCCTACCTATGTGGAAAATAAATAATAAAAATACTAGACAGTAGCACAACTTTAATCTGGTTCTTGCACAGGAACAGCTACAAAGTTCAAACTACATTAATCGAATCACACAATGGTTTGGGTTGGAAGGGACCTTAAAGATCATCCAGTTCCAACCCCCCTGCCCTGGGCAGGGACACCTCCCACCACACCAGGTTGCTCAAAACCCCATCAAGCCTGGCCTTGAACCCCTCCAGGGATGGAGCAGCCACAGCTTCTCTGGGCAGCCTGGGCCAGGGTCTCAACACCCTCACAGCAAAGAAGTTCTTTCTAGTTTCTAATCTAAATCTTCCCTCTTTCCATTTAAAACCATTACCCCTTGTCCTGTCACTACACTCCCTGACAAAGAGTCCTTCCCCATCCCTCCTGTAGCTCCCTTCAGATACTGGAAGGCTGCTCTAAGGTCTCCCCAGAGCCTGCTCTTCTCCAGGCTGAACCCCCTCAATTCTCTCAGCCTGTCCTCATGGGAGAGGTGCTCCAGCCCTCTGATCATCTTTGAGACACTCTACTGGACCCATGTCAACAGGTCCATGTCCTTCCTGTGCTGAGGACTCCAGAGCTGGACACAGCACTCCAGGTGGGGTCTCAGGAGAGCAGAGTAGAGGGGTAGAATCACCTCCCATGACCTGCTGGCCACGCTTCTTTTGATGCTGAACAGGATGCAGATGGTTTTCTGGGCTGCCAGTGCACACTGCTGGCTCCTGTTGAGCTTCTCATTCCCCATCACTCCCAAGTCCTTCTCCTCAGGGCTGCTCTCCAGCCATTCTCCACCCAACCTGCATTTGTGCTTGGGATTGCCACGTCCCAGGTGGAAATATCCCCTTGTCTAAATTATCCTGGGTTTGATGCTTTCATTAACCCAGAATAAAACGTTAATTAAGGGGGAAACAAGGGGTCACCTGGAGGAAACACTGCTGTTTCCAGCACCATGGAGCCACTCAACAAAAGCTTTGCTGAATCTGTGGCTTTTATTCCTGCTGCAGGGCACAAGGTAGGATCCAACTTGCACAAAGGATGGAGATCTCACCTGCCCAGTCTTCTCTTCCACTTCCGGACGTGGAAGGGAAGCAGCCAGAGAGGGGTATGTTGAAATAGGAAGAGATGTGGTTTGCTTGCTGACAAATCACAGCTCTGCACTGTGCTGAAAAACCACAAAAGCCTTACCAACCGATGACCTATCTCTCAAAGCCCTCCAAAAGATCAGATATTAGAGCTACAGAGATGATGAGGGCCCTGGAGCATTTCTCTTAGGAGGAAAGGCTGAATGACTTGGGTCTGTTCAGTCTGGAGAAGAGAAGGCTGAGGGGAGATCTGCTCAATAAATCCTTCAAGGGTGGGTGTGAGGAGGATGTGGCCAGGCTTTTTTCAGTGGTGCCCAGGGAGAGTATAAGAGAAAATGGGCACAAACTGGAACATGAGAAGCTCCATCTAAACACGAGGAGGAACTTCTTTCCTGTGAGCCCTGGAAGAAGCTGCCCAGAGAGGTGTTGGGAGTCTCTGAAGACATTTAAACCCTGCCTGTAACATGTTCCTGTGGGACCTGCTTGGGTCCTGTGGGCTTTAAACATTGGTTTTGCCTCTCAAGAGCAGGGACTCCAGCAGATGCACAGGCTGTACTCCCCGACTGAGTGAGCTGCACCGGGTTTTTAAATTGAGCACCCACTTCCCGAGTCTCCATCCCTGAAGGTATTTAAGAAATGTGTAGATGTGGCACTTCAGGACATGCTCTAGTGGAGATTGTAGGTTTTTTTTTGTGTGTGTGTGTGGTTGGACTCGATGATCTCAGAGGTCCTTTCCAACCATGGAGACCCTGTGATTCCATTCCCAGCCATATTAAGTACCTCCAGGAAGGCAGCGGAGTTTCGAAAGGGCAGGAATGCTGGAATCCAGCACTCGCTGCCCAAATTTCATTGTTCTAAAGTCTCACTGTAGGACAAATATTTTCCCATTTGATAGCAAAACTGCTGTTTACAGTCACTATTTACCAAGGAGTATTTCATAGCTAAGGACTGGGCTATCTTTGCACTGATTTAATCGCCGTCAGCCACCCACAAAGTTTACAAACAGTGCTCTGGGTGGTTCCAGTGTCTCTGAGCTGTTCTTCTACCACAGCTGATGGTAGGTTAGAGGAAGATAAAAGGAAAAAGGAAAAAAAAAGAAAAAAAACCTGCCAAGTTTTTAAAAATATATTCTTATCTATTCCTCACATACCTATCATTGCCTTACATGGAAGAAGGCAAAGTTTTGTTTATTTACTGTTCCAGCCTTAATTAAGCGAAGGCTTTAGACCTACAGTTTGCAGAAGATGAAGATAAACAACTGCTTGGGAAGGCACAGAAATTAAACCAGCAGGAATACATTATACACCCCTTTTCTCTCTTCCCAGAAAGAAGAAGGCCTATAGGAAAGCGAGTGTTCATTTACATCCCACAGACACCTCGGGTACGAGTCTTTAAAAATAATTTATAAAAGTCTTTGTGGTTAAAAGAGACACAGAAACCCAGCAAAGCTCATCCAATGTGGCCCCTTAAACTTGGGGTTATGACTCTCAGAGCCATTTTGAGGGGAGGTTCTTGAAAGCAGAGTTGCTTTATTTTTCACCATTTTTTAGGGCACAGAGATGTGCCCATGGCACAGAATCGCAGAAGGATACGGGGTTGGAATGGACCTCTGAAGATCATCCTGTCCAACCCCCAAAGCAGGGTCACCCAGAGCAGGTCCCACAGCAACGTGTCTAGGCAAGGTTTGAATGTCTTCAGAGAAGGAGACTCCACCACCTCTCTGGGCAGCCTCTGCCAGGGCTCTGACACCCTCAAAGGGAAGAAGTTCCTCCTCATGTTCATATGGATCTTCCCATGTTCAAGTTTGTTCCCATTTCCTCTTGTCCTCTCACTGGCCACCACTTTAAAATAGACTGGCCCCATCCTCCTGACACCCACCCTTGAAGGATTTATAGGTGTTGAGCAGATCCCCCCTCAGCCTGCTCTTCTCCAGACTCAAAAGATACAAGTCCCTCAGCCTTTCCTCAACAAAGAGATGCTCCAGGCCCCTCATCCTCTTTGTGGTCCTCTGCTGTACCCTCTCAAGCAGATCCCTGTCCTTCTGGAACTGGGAAGCCCAGAGCTGATCCCAGTGCTCCAGATGGGGCTCCCCAGAGCAGAGCAGAGGAGCAGGATAACCTTCCTCCACTGCTGGTCACACTGTTCTTGATGTCCCCCAGGATGCCATTGGCCTTCTTGGCCATGAAGGTACATTGCTGGCTCATGGGCATCCTGTTGTCCACCAGGACTCCCAGGTCTTGTTCCTCAGAGCTGCTCTCCAGCAGGTCACCCCCAACCTGTCCTGGTGCAGCGGGGTATTGAAAGATGATGGAGAGCAATGATTTCTTCCAGCTCCCTCAGCACTCACAGGTGTATCCCATCATGACCCACGGACTTGTAGATATTCAGTGTACTTAACTGATCCCTAACTTGGTCTCCTCAACTGAGGGAAAGTCTTCTTTCAACACCCCTGCCCATGGGAGAGGACTACCTCCCCACTGAACATCCTCTCTGCTTTTTCATCTGTACTTAAGCTGCCTGAACCCCATAATTTTTCTCTCAAAAAAATCAAAATTCTTTATTTTAGACAAAGGTTAAAGTTAGGACCGTGTTCAGATATTAAAACCAGGTTAAAGCAGGATGACAAGTAAACCTAGATGATCTATTGTGAGAAATATTTTATTCCAGTGTAGTATTTTTCTAGGAACAGAATCATTAAGAGGGTTGGACCATCTCATTTGGCAAAATTTTTTTAGCCAAGAAGAAAGCACCATGGAATGGTTTTGGCTAAATGCTCTGGAAACATATTATATTTATGTTTTCCCCTCATTTAGAAACATTTTTGTTTAAACTTGGGACTTTTTTAATGAAAAAGGCATTAAAATGAAATAATTCTCTTAATGAAAAATAATGTAGGACTTAAATTTTGGGCCACCAGAACTATTTCTACAGCGATGGCTGGAATTCACTGGGTGCAGTATAAAAAGGCATTAGAACACCAAAATTTCTCAAACTCCAGTCTAAGCCCTCCTCTGCCAATCAGTTTTAAATCACAGTCCTACAGTGCTACAAAAGCAGGGATGACCCAGCAAATCATCCACGAAGCTCAACTTTCACCACCGTGTTGATGCGTGTGGGGAGGAGAAAGAGCTTTGCCAACACCTGCCCCAGGGCAAGAAGTTCTATCTAATATGACTCACCTGAATATTCTATCAGAGAATCACAGATTGTTTTGGATTGGAAGGGACCCCTAAGACCATCCAGTTCCAACCCTCCTGCCCTGGGCAGGGACACCTCCCACCACACCAGGATGCTCAAAGCCCCGTCCAACCAGGATGCTCAAAGTCCCGTCCTACCTCCAGGGATGGGGCAGCCACAGCTTCTCTGGGCAACCTGGGCCAGGGTCTCACCACCCTCACAGTAGGGAATTTCTTCCCCACATCTCATCTCCATCTCCCCTGTTTCAGTGTCAAACCCTTGCCCCTCATCCCATGGCTCCCCTCCCTCATCCAGAGTCCCTCCCCAGCTTTCCTGAAGTTGCTTTAGGGACTGGAAGGGCCTCCAAGGTCTCCCCAGAGCCATGCATCCATGCATCCATGCATCCATGCATCCATCCATCCATCCATCCATCCATCCATCCATCCATCCATCCATCCATCCATCCATTTTTTACCCAGATCTCATCTCCATCTCCCCTCTTTCAGTGTCAAACCCTTCCCCCTCATCTTGTGGCTCCCCCCCGTCCTCAGGAGGCCCTCCTCAGCCTTCCTGGAGCCCCCTGAGGGATTGGATGGGGCTCAAAGTTCTTCCCAGAGCCTTCTCTTCTCCAGGCTGAACTCTCCCAACTCAGCCTGTCCTCACAGCAAAGGAGCTGTAACCCTACCAGCTACCCAACCCTACCATGGCCTCCTCTGGCCTTGTTCTAACATGTCAATGTCTCTCCTGTGATGAGGACCCCAGAGCTGGACATGATACTCCAGGTGGGGTCTCCCCAGAGCGGAGCAAAGGAGCAGAATGCCCTCCCTGGCCCTGGTGACCACATCTTAATCCCTCAGGCACTGATTTTAGCTCAGCATTGAAAGGGGAGCCCATCAGTAATTCCAGCTGTGCAGGGTTCTCCCCCAGCACCGTAAATCAAGACCGTACGATGCCAGAGACTTCTCAAAAGCAGGTAAGGATGGTGTTCTCCTCCCCGGAGCCTGCATTTCCTTTGTCTTCTCTTCTTCTCTGCAGCCAACAAATTAATTGCTTGCTACCTGGCTCCAGGTGAAGCTCAGCCCCTGCTTGCAAGAGAGCAACAGCAGCAAAGGAGAACCACCAGCCTCTGGGAATCCACCTGACCAGGACTTAAAAACAACCCCCAACCCAACACCTTTTCTGCACCAGCCGGGGAATGAGCTAATAAATGACATTTTTCAACACAACACTCAGTGGTTTGGTAATTTCATAGAATCATAGAATCATTCAGGGTGGAAGAGACCCTTGGGATCATCAAGTCCAACCATCAGCCCTACTCTACAAGTTCTCCCCTACACCAGATCCCTCAACACCACATCCAATCTACTCTGAAACACAGTCAGGGATGGGGACTCCACCACCTCCCTGGGCAGCCCATTCCAGGCTCTGACCACTCTTGCTGGGAAGAATTCTTGCCTCATGTCCAGCCTAACACTACCCTGCTGCAGCTTGCAGCCATTCCCTCTCCTACTAATGTTAATTCCCTGTGAGAAGGGACCAGCACCAACTTCTCTACAATGCCCTTTCAAGCAGTTGTAGAGAGTGATGAAGTCTCCCCTCAGCCTCCTCTTCCTCAAACTCAACACTCCCAGCTCCCTCAATTGATCCTCAATAACATTTATTCTCCAGGCCCTTCCCCAGCTCCGTGTCCCTCCTCTGTACTCGCTCCAGCCCCTCCAGATCTCTCTTGGGTTGAGGTGCCCAGAACTGGACACCAGACTCAAGGGGTGGCCTCACCAGTGCTGAGCACAGGGGGACAATCACCTCCCTACTGCTGCTGGTCACATTATTTTTTATGCAAGCCAGGATGCCCTTGGTCTTCTTGGCCACCTGGGCACTCTGCTGGCTCATGTTCAGCCCCTTGTCACCCAGCACCCCCAGGTCCTTTTCTGCCAGGCAGCTCCAGGCACACTGCCCCAAGCCTGTAGCGATGCAAATTTATATGTTAAATGTTCTGCGTGGAGTTAAATCAAATGAGACTGTGATGGTGAACAAAGAGGGAATAAAGCTCTGACACAGATAACGCCCCTCAGGAGCGAACCCCAAGAGTAAGAAGACAGAGGTGAAGCGAGTCGTGGAGAAGAGCCCACCTGCACAGGGTGATCTTGTTTTCCCAAACTCGAGCATCTAAAAACATTAGAGATTCCTAAACAGAGGAAGCGATCGGTGGGGAAGGAGATGGGGAGGAGATGAGAGCAGCAGTGAAGTATTTGACCAGCAGGTGGAGGGAGGTCATCCTGCCCCTCTGCTCTGCCCTGGGGAGGCCCCATCTGGAGCACTGGGACCAGTTCTGGGCTCCCCAGATCCAGAAGGACAAGGAACTGCTGGAGAGGGTACAGCAGAGAACCACAAAGATGATGAGGGGCCTGGAAAGGCTGAGGGACTTGGGTGTGTTTAGTCTGGAGAAGAGAAGGCTGAAGGGGGGGATCTGCTCAACCCCTCTAAATCCTTCAAGGGTGGGTGTCAGGAGGATGGGGCCAGTCTTCTTCCAGTGGTGCCCAGTGACAGGACAAGAGGGAATGGGCACAAACTTGACCATGAGAAGATCCATACGAACACGAGGAGGAACTCCTTCCCTGTGAGGGTGTGTCAGAGCCCTGGCAGAGGCTGCCCAGAGAGGTGGTGGAATCTCCTTCTCTGGAGACATTCAAACCCCACCTGGACACGTTCCTGTGGGTCCTGCTCTGGGTGACCCTGCTTTGGCAGGGGGTTGGAGGGGATGATCTCCAGAGGTCCTTCCAGCCCCGTATCCTTCTGTGATTCTGTGATTTTACAAACTCAACCCCTTTGGGGGGTGGTGGTGGGGAGTGGGACAGTGGGGGATTGGAAGTCTTATTCTCTTACATTTATTTTCGTGAAACACAGAGAATTAAGCTTTTCTCACATTTCTAATGAGCAGAGAATGACACCACTCCTGTAGCTGAAAGGCTGAACTGCAAGAACATAAATAATGCCAAGCTGAGATGTAGCTACTCCTACTTGCGATGTTCTAGGACCACCTGCAGTGTACAATTAATAGATTAGATACTAAAATAGAATCAATGAATGGTTCAGGTTAGAAGGGACCTTAAAGATCATCCAGATACAACGTCCCCAACATGGGCATGGAGACCTCCTGCCACATCAGGTTGCTCCAAACCCCATCAGCCTGGCCTTCAATCCCTCCAGGGATGGGGCAGCCACAGCTTCTTGAGGCAACCTGGGCCAGGTTCTTACTACCCTCATGGTAAAGAATTTCCTTCTGGTATTTAATCTAAATCTCCCCTCTTTCCATTTAAAACCATTACCCCTCATCCTATGGCTACGCTCCCTGACAAAGAGTCCCTCCCCAGCTCTTCTGTAGCTCCCTTCAGATACTGGAAGGCTGCTCTAAGCTCTCCCTGGAGCCTTCTCTTCTCCAGACTGAACAACCCCAGCTCTCTCAGCCTGTTTTCATAGCAAAGGTGCTCCAGGCCTCTGGTCATCATCCTGGTCTTCCAGCCAGGGAATACAACCATCAGCACAGCACAGGAATACATATTCATGGCCACATATAGGAGGAGGGAGAAAACAGCCCTCCCTTTACAATGCAAGATGGACCTAAGCTTCTGAACTAATCAAATGAAGTAAACAGCCCATAATGAGCCTTAATCAAATCTTATCTGCTACAAATGCTCTCTGGAGAGTTGTAGATAGCCTAATGATGAGACAAAAGGCATCCTCTTACAATCAGGTGGAAATGGGATTAATCACTATGGAGGCCCCAGGACCTTCCTTGAGCTCAAATGGGGAAATCTCCCATGCCTGCGGAGAAAAACACCGGCAGCCCTGAGACTGGTTATACTGGTGAGCGATACTCACACTTGGGCCATCGAAGTATTGGGGGGTCTTAGTTGGGTCAGAGACAAAACAAAAGGAGAGGAAGAAGAATTCAAGTAACCCAGCCTCAGGGTCCAGGATACAGGGCTGAAAAAAATGGTTATAGAAACTAAAGAAATAGCTGCAACTTCCCCCCCCCACACACACTTATTTCTGCCCCACAGATCAGTGGAGACAGTACATTTTTGTCTCCTATATAGTTTAAATGAAAAAGGGACAGTGGAAACCCCTCTGGATCGAAACCCCACGGTGCAGCATTAACCACGGCCAATTCCAGTGCTCTGCCAGGGCCAGAGGAGTTATCTGACATAGTCTAATATTTCCTTTAAGAACCAGTGAGCAAAACAAACAACAAAACTCTTAATGAGGTAGAAACTTTGCATTTTTAAGAAGAAAACACAGGTTCTGGTTATCAATTAGAGTCCCTGTCTGTCATCGTCTGACACTGCCACGTTGTCACTTGTACAGGAGAGCTCTGGTGTCAGCTGGTTTTTTTTTTTCCCCAACTTTAATCAAGGGGTCTTTGCTCCCTGAAACTTCATAAATAAAAAAGAGTTCCCATCCCAGAGAGAAGTACTGCGTTCAGTTCTGGGCCCCTCACTACAAGAAAGACCTGGAGGACCCTGGAAGGTGTCCAGAGAAGGGCAACAAAAGTGGTGAGGGGTCTGGAGCACAAGTTCTATGAGGAACGGCTGAGGGAGCTTGGGTTGTTTAGTCTGGAGAAGAGGAGGCTGAGGGGAGACCTCATGGCACTCTCCAACTTCCTGAAGGGAGGCTGTGAAGAGGAGGGGGTCGGCCTCTTCTCCCAGGGAACTAATGACAGGACTCAAGGGAATGGCCACAAGTTGCACCAGGGGAGATTTAGAGGAGATGTCAGGGAAAACGTTTTCTCCCAAAGAGTGGTCAGGCACTGGAATGGCCTGTCTAGGGAGGTGGTGGAGTCACCATCCCTGGGGGTTTAAGAAGTCTCTGGACAAGGTGCTACAAGCCATGATTTAGCAGCTCAGTGGGTAGTACTGGTGACAGGAGGATGGTTGGACCAGATAATCTTGTAGGCCCTTTCCAACCTTGTGTTTCTATGATTCTATGATCAAAAAGAAGATCCAACTTCCAACTCTGACCATTCCATGGTCCTGCCTGGACCACCACTGGGGCATTATCCCTGCCTTTGTGCTCTCTGTACCATTTCTACTGATTTCTACTTCCCATTTCTACCGCGGGGGTCCCAGTTAGCTCTGACTCAGCCTTTCGAAGTTCTAACTTGCTGGAATTAAATAATAAAAACCCCAAATACTCCTGTCTATTTTTTCTCTCTGCCACCTCCCCCAAGGAAACCTGTTATCTCTTTGCTCCTGTTCCACTGGCTGATTGGGTTCTGTTAATTATGCATCCTTAAGCCTCGCAAGCACTCGAGCTCCAGACTGATTTCATTTCTACATTTCATGATATTTTTGTGCAAGAACCATCTCCTCTGCCCCTCCTTGCCCCCGTTTTTTTTCCTTTCTGCTGCTGCTTTTCTCTTTCACTCTCAGCTCTCTCGTCCTTGCATATTTAACCGTTAACTCTACAGACACTGAAGTACTTTGGAGCAGAGTCTGCTTGGAATCCTTCAGTCAAAACAAACAGCAATTGCATTTTAAACCACTTTTCTGCTAAGAGAGCATTTTCTGCCTTTGTTTTAACAAAAAGGAGACTAAGGTTTCTCACACCAGTAGGAGGAATATTTTCACTCTGTATTTTCTAACCCCTTGAGCTGTAAATCACATTCACTAATTACACCGGGTACTCTGAATATCTAACGGTATGAGAAGCACTTAACTGAGACAATTACCTTTGCTCTCCAGTTTTAATTAAGCAACCCACTCAGCTGAAAACTAATAGATTAGTTCCTGTTGCTTGCAACCCTTGGCCGTGAAAACAGCTAACTTTTACCCACCCAACGCTTGCAGGCGAGTATGAAGCCGGTTTTATCTTTTCCCCAGCCTTTCTTAACCCAAAACGGGTCTCACAAACCTCAGCCACCGTTGCAAAAGCCCCTCAGAGTAAAAGCAGAAAGAGAAGAGATATAAAGGTGATTCCAAATGCTTCCCCAACGAGATTACAAACGAATAAATATGTCAAAAAATACTGGAACAGAAGGCACATCAGCGTGTGGCAGCTCCTTCTAGAAGCCAAAAAGCACGAAGATAGAGAATGAAATGCTGTTTTCTGGTATTAATTCCTTCAAGCAGAAGGGAACCAGTGAACAGGAGATTGTTTTCCTTCTGTTTAAGACAGAACCCCTAAATATAGAGATTCTTGACCTTTGCACAATAGTGGGAAACGCAGCAAGTTTAATCACTCTTCATCTGGAGTGATTTTTAATAGTATTCTCCTAAACTCCAGGCTTTCATTAAGTTGATTCAGTGACTTGAGAAGCACAAAATCAAGGGGAAAAAAAAAACCCCAAAGCAGACATCTTAAAACTCCCTGATTTTTGACGCTAAAAGCTCTCATTTCCACCACCCAAATGAACCAGCTGTAACATAAATGCTTCTGTGGTGAGGATGATCTCCTTCTTACCTCAGCCTTGCGAATACTTTCTCTGGCTTCATCTATCTTCTGCTCCAGTTCTGCTCGGGTTTGCTCGGACATCACCGGCCCGTGGCATTCCAGCTCCTCAAGTGTCTGTCAGAAAGAAGAAAATGCACCCCAGATGTAGGTAATGACAGAATCACAGAATCTCAGGGATTGGAAG
>VZTM01014559.1:0-19389 GCA_013400555.1 Jacana jacana
GTTACTAACTTATTCATTACCATGATGTCACAAGTGACCAAACACCAATTTAGGAGGAAAAAAAAAGAAAAATCACTAACCTCCTTTCATTCTGGGTTATTGTTCCATTCTCCAGCTTTTTAACAGTTGATGCTAGAACCTTGTTTGCATCATTGGCGAAGTCCAAGTCTCTGACCTCAGACAGAGGAACCGATACAATGGCAAAAGCTTCCTTGTCCTCTTTTGTTTCGCATGTTCCAATCNTGTTTGGCATGTTCCAATCTGCAATAGTTTTTGGATTAATATGGGTAAGAATTCCTCTTCCCTTTATTATAGTTATTACACACATTTTTTAATGTTAGAAGTGAGATCACCAGTAAAGAGTTTGAGGAATGAGTTTGGGATTTCAACTCCAAGATATAGGTGTTTACCTTTAACATCACGGGCCTCTCTTCATCAGTGTCTATTGGAATGCTGGTGCTAGTGACCCAAGTGTTAGTGCATAAATGCCTCAGTCGGACATACGAGTTCCTAAAGGAGAACAAAGCAAACAACAGGTTAGATGGATCAGTCCTGAGCTGAAGCGGGCAAGGTGGGATGCAATGCAACACATGACCATAACATGAGATTTAAGGGCATGAGTCACACCAGTCACTCATAATAAAAGGGTGAGGGAGACCTAAAAGATATTCCAGTACCCTTTTCCCTTGTCTCCTTCTTTCTCAACCAGAACAGAGCTGCAACACGAACAAACATCATCTTGGGATTATGCAGAATGCTTGTTTTAAGTATTTATATAAGCCTAGAAGTAAAATATTCCTTAAAAAAAATTTAAAAGGAAAGTGTTAAAAATCCCATCTGAATAGAAATGCATTTCATGAATAAAACCAATTCTTTTCTTATTATTTTCTTCTGCAAAGTAACAAACCCTTTCAACCTGTCACAGCACAAAGGCCAGAAAGTAAAAGTGGCCACAGTTTCTGTTTCACAGCTTCACTATTATGATCTGCAAACCCTTGTTCCAGGGAGCAAGCATTTATAGTACTAGTTCTCAACTGAAAATCAAGCAAACAAAAAACCAGACTTGAGATTCTTCTAAATTCTTTCCATATGATAATCTGTGGTATTATCAAAAATCAGAGCTAAGAAATCAATTACAATTTTTACTCTGAATTCTACTTTTGATATATATTCACTGTGATCTTCATTCACGCTCTTCCCTTCATGCTGATGGGCTTTGAGTAGTCAAGTAAGCAAATTTTCTGGCTAAACTTAGCATAGCAAATACACTTCAAAGCTGCATACATCAGTACCTGCGGGTACCCAGCTTTAAAGTCCACCCGCATAACAACTCATTCAGTTACAACCAACACCATGTGACTTATTTAGCCAATCTCTGCTTAAGCAACACAGTTGAAATTTCAAACATTCACAATTAAAACCCAGAAGCCACTTGCTGAATTCATTTGAATAGCAAATGTGTTCAGTGGCATCATGATCTGTCAAGGAAACAGAAGCCTAGTTCACCTTACATGTTACTTTGTTGGGAACTGATCAGTTAGATGTATTAGCAGTACAGTTTGTTCAAGCAGTGCACAGAGCTCAACTCTGCCCTCATGTATATCTCTGCGATATTTAGCCCGTTATTTTTCTCTTCACAGACCCTCTTTAAGTGTCACTTGGTTTATCCTTATAATTATTTTACCTGGTCACAGCAACAGTATCATGTTTTATGCATCCGTTGTTTATCCATGAACACTCCCAAATTTTAACTGAAGGATAATACTTGCTTGTGTTTGACATTTTTCTACTTTGCTCACCAGAATACTGCTAGGAAGAAGCCCTGTCAATGCAGCAATATATTTTTTTTCCTTTTTTTTTTTTTCTTTTATTTTCTTTTATTACCTTGGAACCAGGCAATCAGCTCTCTGAAGAGTGGTGGCATCCAGTTCAAAGAGAGATGCGATGTCATTTCCATGTGGCACAGAGACCAAGGTATACATAATCTTCTCCCCTGCTTGGCGTTTCTTCTTTGAAGCAGGAAGGTCTCCATCTCTCTGCTGATTAGGTACAAAGGTTATTTACTTGAATCAGGACCCATTATAAATTCTCCAATTACCTTGTGGGCAAGTAATACATCTGAATTGTAGTCTGGGTTGGTTTTTTTTACATTCTAGTAAGGATATATCATGACTGGCTTTGGAGTGTGTAATGCAAACGATGCACTTTGCGCCAGACACATGGAGTCTCAGATAGTCACTATCACAACAGCAGGTCACAAGCTACAGAGAAACTGCACCACTGTATACATTATTATTGACACCTACAGCTTAAAAAAGGCTATGGTAGTTGCAGATCCCTCACACCCAACTACACAGGGCTGCTCTGGATAGTTAAAAGAAGAGAAATCATGAAAATTGGATTTTTTAAAGGGAGAGAGGATTTTAAAAGTAAGAAATTTGCCTGATTCCACCTATGGTTTATTTAACTTTCCTCATTTTTTCCTCTCATACTGTCAAAATCACAGCATTTCGCTTTTCCAACAGCAAGAGACAAAATATCTTCCCCACTAAGATCAACGTGTCTTTGGAAAGCGGGGACACACAAAGCACCAGCTAAATTGTACTAGAATTTTCTTAGCACAGTCTGATAATGCACTGGAGGCTGGACTGAACATAGGACTGAGTGTGCCCACTGAAATTGTAGACATTTGCTCCCTAGCTTTCAAGTGACAGATTTAGTTGTTTGGTGCCTCAAGAGGCACGCAAACCTAAGGTGGTGATCATCCTCCCACAATCTTTTGAAGCTCCATAAGAATCTGTGACCCAGTAACATTGAGCAGCCACATTCACCTTTGGTTACCTACACCTTTGTCTTCACAGATGCCAAATCCTGACTTCCCTACACAGCTATCTTTGCTTGAAGAAGTAATTCAGAGTCTATGCCCATAACCATGCAGCAACCAACAGAATTACTGGCATAAGTAAAAGCTGCTCCTCTGGGGTATTGAGTTACACAAATTACAAAGACTAATAATAAATTAAGAGACTGGCAGCCCAGGGCTCTTCACGTACACAAAATATATCATGAGGAGGAAAGGAAAAGAGGAATTAAGAAAGGCAAAAGAGAAAAATCAAACACTGGAAACTTGAAATACTATTACAATGATTTATAGTGCACTGCTAGGGAAGAGATGTACAAAGCAAAGTTATGAGAGTAGACTGTACTCAGTTTGCATTAGTACTTTGATTAAAGCAAAAGTGTGGGGATAATCAAGGGCAAAGCTTTGATTATTCATATTGCCAATTGATTAAGCAACAAAATTAACGATGAGTGAAACTATGTAAGAAATAGCTAGTTATAATCTCATTTCAAGGCACTTTTTGAATCCTTCCAAAACATCTGTTTTTTTATTATGATGCTTAAAAAGACCAGCTTGTCATGCTATTACTGCTATGAATGATAGAGACAGTAGGAAGAACTGGGCTGCATAGGGAAGAGTGTGGCCAGTAGGTCGAGGGAGGTCATTCTCCCCCTCAACTCGGCACTGGTGAGGCCACAACTGGAATACTGTGTCCAGTTCTGGGCTCCCCAATTCAAGAGAGACAGAGAACTATTGGAGGACGTTCAGCGTGGGGCAACAAAGATGACTGAGGGATTGGAGAACCTCCCTTATGAGGAAAGGCTCAAAGAGCTGGGGCTCTTTATCCTGCAGAAGAGAAGGCTGAGGAGAGACCTTATTATGCTTACAAGTATCTAAAGAGTGGGTTGAAGGAGGATGGAGCTGGAGTCTTTTCAGTGGTTTTCAGTGATAGGATGAGGGGCAATGGGCACAAGCCGGAACATGGGAAGTTCCATTCAAATATGAGGAAAAACTTCTTTAGGGTGAGGGTGCCAGAGCACTATAACAGGCTGCCCACAGAGGGTGTGGAGTCCCCTTCTCTGGAGATTTTCAAGACCCACCTGTATGTAGTCATGACTAATGTGCTCTGGGCAATCCTGCTTTAGCAGGGGAGTTGGACTAGATGATCTCTAGAGGTCCCTTCCAACTCTGACAATTCCATGATTCCACGAATACTCTCAGAAATTTTCCTTAGGCTTACCTAGTGATTAGACTATTGTCACTAAACTTTTAGAGAAAAGCTTGCTGAGACAAAAGGGAAACATCTCCTGTGTCTTGCCCAAGAGTAAACTAGTCTGACAGTTCTCATATCCTTTTATACCCACACTCAAAAGTAGTTCTTAAAAAAAAAAAAAAGTACAAAAAACTTAACCTGTCTGCAAGGATTGAGAAAATAGCCACATTTTTTGTAATTTCCATGCACATTTTGTTTTACAAACTCAGGTTGAGACCCAAACTGGAAAGGCAGGCAAACTATAAGAGAATCCTCTTAAGACCATAATAGGTGCAGGTCAGAATCTACCATAAAATTAAAATCTACTTCCAAAATACCCAAACAAAACTGGAAAACCAGCTTAATATTCAAGAGGTCTGTAAAGGGGTGAATGACACAGAATAGTTTAGAACAGCATCCAGATTTTTTGATACTTCCCATAACATCATCAAATCTAGTTAGGATTTCCCACAAACTCTACACTCTACAACTTCCAAATGGAGAAGGTTGGTATACAAAAAGGCAGGACACTTCATAATATTATGCATTTTTTCACTGGGGCTCTAGGAAAAATACTCACTCATGTCATAATGTCTGACCATCTCCAGTAAGTCATTAACCATGAGTTTATATGCACATGTGCAGGTTTTTATGACAGAAAACAAAGCCAAAGGAAGGTCTCCCATACTTAAGTATTTCATGCTAACCACTAGCTCTGTGAAGTTCATCCTGCAGTTTGGGGCTGACGCCACGCACTTAATAGTCTCCCTGACAATTCTATAGGTGCTATTGAACAACAGAGTTGAGTCATCAGGTTTAAATCCTGCCAAAGACGCCTGGCAACTCTCAAATCAGACCTGGCATACAAGCAAGAGATGGTTTTCTATAAAGAAAGTCCACTTCAATGGAAGACAAAACAGTGTCTGTAACACTGCTAACTGCAATGCAAAGCTTAGCTGAGCAGAATCAGCTGTGCAGTGGTTTCAGACTGTACTCCAGCACAAACCTCAGAACTCTCCTTATAATACTTCCTTAGGTTCTCCAGCACACCTCACAGCCTAACATGGATTATGGGTGTTAAACACTAGTCAATGAAAAGAAAAAAACTGTAACAAGAAGTGACCCTGAACTTCACAGCTTGGAAAAAAACTTATATATAAGGAGTGCCTAAGAGGCAGAGCTATAGTCATCACATAAGAACATCCATGGAATTACGTCTCAGTTTATGTCTGAATGCACGTGCACATGCTTCTGTGAGACAAAGAGAGAGAGAACACATTCACACACTTGCACACAGAAAGTTTCTTAAGATTCATTAAATTTAGTAAGGAGTCATCAGAATCTGCACTTAATATAGCCATTATTGAATCAGCAGATGAGTCTACATGGGGAAGTGGAAAGAAGTGGAAGAAGTATTAAACTATTTCAAATTGATTTGACAATATGATCAGCTCAGGAGAAGCGCTGCATTCTTGATCAGATGAAAACAAGATGACATTTGCTGAAGTAAGAAACTACCATATGAGCAAATGTGGCCAGCAAAACTGGATTCAGTGAAAAGAAGGGAGGAAAAGAACTGTAAAAGGTCTTAAATATAGAGAAAAGGAAATTTAAGCAGTATGAAGAGGAAGCCAATGAACAGTTTCAGAGAAGCTAGTGATATGGTTAGCAACAGCCAAGGAAAGTGCTACCTAGACTTTAAAAACAAAAAAAAAGGCAGGTGAATTACATGATAGAAGTATCGAGAAGTGCAATAATATTGGCAAATA
This sequence comes from Jacana jacana, assembly GCA_013400555.1. NCBI lineage: Eukaryota > Metazoa > Chordata > Aves > Charadriiformes > Jacanidae > Jacana > Jacana jacana. The sequence goes on from VZTM01014559.1 coordinate 5,864, forward strand.
CTAAATTCCTGAGGAAAAAAAAGTAGTCTTGGTTTTCTCATACTACTGGCAAACTAGTGACAGGCTGTTGCAAGTCAAATCAGAAACATAATCAAGGAGAAGAGGGTGGAATGGCCTTACTCTTGTTGAGTACTAGTTAAATCTCTCAACAAGGATGAAGGAAACACCCACTGAGCTCCTCTTCTGCCTCACCTCATCCCACAAAGCAAAGCAAAGCAAACTATACTCATGCACAATGGGATTTTGCCAGGAGGGCGAAGAGAAAAATACCCATATCGTAGAGCCAGTGACACCAGTCTTCCAGGAGGCACTCACCTAGGAACGCAGAGTCTAAGAGTTCAAGAAAGAAAAAAAAAAAAAANGCCATTTTGGGGAGGAGTGGAAATAACAATCCAGGTTCACAGCAAAGTCTGTAACTCCTGGGCTACCACCCCAGATTTGCATCATACCAAATAAAAAAGCAGCTTAATAAAAAAACCCCAAACCCAACAGACATAATATGACATTTGCAATTTGAAGGGTAAATTTAATATAACTGGAGACAAATCCCATACTGTAATCAGAGACAAAATAATCAGGTACAATCAGATTTGTCTTTCTTGAGACTTGTAGCCCAGCAGATAATGCTTCTTCTCAGCTTTTAATACTAATGCTAGTAATTACAACCTACCCCAAGTCCCCATTATTCACCTCAACTGGGTATCATACCTAAAATTCAAGAGATTTACATCAAATTTTGCTTATGGAAGGGCTTTTCTTCAACTGCAAAAAGCAATACAAAAACATGACAGTCCTGACATACCTTTTCTTTCAGAAATCAAATCTACAATTCCAACTGGTAAAGACACCTCTTAGAGACAGGCAAGAATAACTCCTTGCTCCCGAACGAATACATTAAACTGCACTACAGATTTCAGCAGAAATCAAATTTAATAGCAGCCAGAGTTCTGAAAACGCCTGTTAAACCCAGTACAATGCAGTATCTCAATATGTTAACCCAGTTTAGGGGGCTCTTACAAAACCAGCATTTTCAGAGAAAGGTAATGTGAGCAGAACTCCATAGGTTAGATGATTTAAAAAATTCTGTATGAAAAGAAAGTCAAGTAAATTAATGGCCAGCCTTGCTCCTGCATGTTATGAAGCCCTGGCAGACAGCACAGCAGTTAGCCTCCTGTAACACCTTCCCTGTTGACTCATCTGTGAGTCATCGCATTTTTAGCAGAGACATCACGTTGTAATTCTGTTGTTAGGAGCCAGAGACATTCTGTAAGAAACAATTCATGCATTTTCAGAACTGATTCAGACCTGTGTGCAGCAGCAGAATAATAATGATGTGGCTGGCATCCATGTCACTCCTTATGCCCCCCCTAGCCTCTCAACTGGCCTGACTGCTGGCTATTATATAAGCAGAGACACTGCCATTTTAAAACTGATTATTTTTTTAAAACAATGTTTTTCAGATTGTTTATTGCCATATTAATCCCTAACCAAGCGTTTAAAAAAAACCCCAAAAACCAATAAATTCCCCAAGCCTATTCTACTTGTTTACACTGCATCACCTGTCCCCCACATTGTAAAATTTTAATTAAGCAGACTTAGTTGCTGGAAGATGATTCTAAGATATGATTAATTAAAAAAAAATAAATTACAGTGTTTATCAGAAAAAAAAAATTAATCACCAAAGTTGGAAGTAAAAAATTGCAGGGTTGTTTGAAATTCAAAAAAATAGATAAACAGAAGTCAAAAAAGGTATATCTAATTGCACCTAGAAGTCCACGGCCCACCTATCTTACAGCTTTACAAGAAAGGTAAATCCACGCCACTCTCAATCCAAGAAAAATCTCAACAATAAAAGGCAGTTTGGAATTGGCTAGGATCACCACTCTCATGAAAATGCAGACAAATAGAGTTAAGATACCTATCCAAAGACAGCCTTTAATACAAAAGTGCTAACAAATGCTAGGTTCCCAGTTGTTCTTGATATTTCCCCAATGTTTATTGCATTCTTCTGTATGCTATACATTTCTGTGATTAGAAATAATAGACTACTTTGCAGCATAAATATACATCCATTTTGGCTTTAATGGCAGCTGTAACACAGAGCACCGGGTTTTGTTGCACGATGCACTACAATCTTCTAGACTTCAAGTGATAAAGAAGCTTTTTCTTATAAGGCCTTTAAATCACTAAAAGGCCTTCCCTATGTGTATATATATATATAATCTTACAGAGTTTAGATGTGAGAAATATATATAAAGAATAATAATAAACTCATTGTAAGGCCAAATGTTACCAGAAATAAAAGCAGTGTTTCACAAGACAATTTGGCTGGATTCTCAAGAGGCAGCCCATGAATGAGCAATGAACCTCAGTGCAAACATAGCTTTAATGCTTGGGAACAAAAATCCTAGTGACTTCCAGTAATATGGAACCAAACTCTCTGGAACCAAAACCCTTTCAGACCTTTAAGTCACTTAAGGCAAGGCAAAAAAGGTGCCCTTAGGCAGAACCTAGGTGCATATGCCCACTATCGGCACCACAGAAAATCCTTCTCCATTGCTGCTTCCTCAAATTCAGTTGCCTAAGCAACTATGATCAGGACTTGTAAACGAGGCAGTGAACATTCACAAGGAGCCCATCACACATTTAGGAGCTAAGGGTTGGCACAAATTGCACAGATGGCTGTGCCGCCTTTAAAACCCAGATGACAGAGAAGGAACTGGTACCCTTTCATCCAACAGACTAGCAGAGAAAAGAAAAACACAGGCTGCAGGCTCAGTTCCTTCCTGTAGTCGAAAGAATTTGAGTATGACTCTCCCATTTCCCTGCTGCTCAGATTCAAATTTATTGAGGTAGCTTCCACCTCTCCCTCTAGAGCAGATTTACTTCACGGGCAGTATTTAAAAATTAATTGCTTCAAAAGATGAAAAATAAGATGCCTTCACAGTGAATCAGGTAGGCAGTTGCGTTGCAGAAGAAACACTTGATGAAAACCACAGAGTAAAGAAAGCGTGTGTGCTCTAGGTTATGTGCATGTTGGATACAAGACTGACATTGCTGGCTCTTAAATAACTCCAGATAAAATAAGATTCTTGTACTTTTAAGGGGTAATTCAAAACACTGCATCATTGCAACAGATATTCTGGACAGGGATATGAAGCTTTTCTTCTCAGTTGCTCAACAACAGAACGAAGACAAAACAGCCTTTGCTGACTCATGCTCTAATCTGATTTATCTGATCTGGATTTTTGGTTGAAACCAACCAAATGGATTAAACCAAACTGTTAGATAAGTCATCTTCAACATTCACATTCAGATTATTTTTGTGTATTCTACATTACCTAGTTCAAGGAATATTTAATTATTTAGATAGACAGGAATTGCTGCAACTGGAAACCTTGTATTATATCTAAATTAATATAGTCTTGTACAATAGGACTGAATCCATATTGACAAGGACCTAACATCTATCCTATACATGCTTTCATAGGTCTTACTTCAGGCTAGCTGTAGTCCAGTTTTCTGGGCTTGGGCACCAGGAAAGGCTGGAGCACAGTAGATACATTCCAGGGGTCTTTTTGCTTCATTCAATAGAATATAAGTTTACATGCTCTGAGATTGCTCTGAGAAGTGAACCAGAGTGTCTTAAATAGGAGATTCGATTGAGAAGTGCCATCATGATGTGAACTACAATGTTAATGCAGATGCACATCTATGAGCCAAGCTCTGTTGTTCACAGAGCAAGAGCATGAACCCAAAGCAAGCATTCTACTCACTGGTGTTTTCTAGAACTTATCTCCATTTCCATCAAAAAGCTCCAAGGGCTTCAAGTGTCATTCCAATATAAAAGTGAAACAGCTTTTGGAACTTCCGTATTTTCATGAGAGAGAATACTAATTTTTCTGGACAGCTTAGCTATTTAAGCTATTTATTATATTGCTGTGCTACCATTAATAGCAAATACCAGGGAAGACAGAAAACCAATTCTTTCAACTTCTACTAAAGTCTCCATTTTTATTAAAATTGCAGTCATGAAGACATCTGATTGTGTAAGAATCTTGGGTTTCATTTCATGAAAAAAAAAAGTAAATTCTTCCCCAAGCAGAGGCTTACAGAAGGCATACAGAAAAAAAATTAACTGATTTTTTTTTTTTAAGATCTCAGTGTTTTCAAGGCAATCTCATGAATCTGATGAAGGGGTGATTCTTTTTTTTTTTTGGACTATTTGTTGTCTCAGTAACAATAAGATTCCCCCAAGCGAATCCACTTCCTTCACACATTATAAACTACAATGTGTCTGGCCTCGCCTTGTTAGTTAGAATCAGCTAGCAGGCTCTTGATATTACACAAGGCAAAGGCGCATAAGGTCTTTGTCCAACCCACCCACGCTGCAGCAAAGACAACTTGGATCATTGAGAAGATGAGTTGCCCGAAGTGTGGCGGGGCTCAGACAAAGCCTGTGCCTGATTATCTGCTTGCATGTATTCAATACAGGCAATAAAAAGAGTCTCAGCATATACTTAGATTTAGAGCTACACTTGACTGACAAACATACCTCAAGGAGGCTTGTTTCCACCATCTAAGCCTATGAATTGGTACTGACACATAAGTGACCAGACTTGATTATCTCTGGTTTTCTAGCTAAAGAGGGTGGTGGGTTTTGCCATAAAGTAATATACCTGATTTGAGAAGAACTAATACAGTTCATATTTGCAGTGACCAAGCAGAAAAGCTTCCAACTAATGCCAATTTGATGCACAATTTAATTTACCTATCATTTGCCTTGTAAGGAAAAACTTTCTGTAACGCCATTTCTCAGTTGCACCCTAGCTTGCACAGAATACAGAAAACAATCTCAGCATCTGTGACATGTAAGTTAAAAGAAAGCTATAAAGGACTTTCATATGTTGGGATGTATTAGGTCACGGCTACAGTATTTCCCAGATTACATGCAAATTATAAATTCCACTTACCAAAGCTTTTCCTTCATTACTGGCTTCTGGATAGTGTGGGTTAAGCTGGAAAAGAAAAGAAGTCAAATACTATCTTTATAGCTTTTAGACATTTCCGAACTTGGGGAGAAGGTTTGGTGCAGTTCTCTAGTATGTATCCATCCTGCAGAAGAACAGTGGAATATTTAGAAGACAGAACAAGACTACAAGAATTACCAATTCCGTTTTTGACTGACTTAACTGCCTATGTCCTCACTTTTAAAAAGTGCATCTTGCAATGAAGACTATTAATTCAAGAGAGGAATCTCAAATATCCAAACCCAAAAAGAATGATAGAGAAAGCACAGATGATTACTAAACACGGCAAGTTACAGTCACTCACACATGTACACACACAACCATTTCTAGGATTGACCTTTAACTGATATATTGAAAGAAAAACTAGCATCCTTCTGAGATACTATATGAAGACAGTGAACTCAGAATGAACACTTCTTTGAAACAGGAATGGCAATGCCACTATAGACAAGCGTTTAATTACCTTGTGATTCTATTTAATTATTGTTAATGGGAAGAACATTTTCTATGTCATACCAGGATTATCACGCGTAAATTAATAACTAAAGTAGTATGAGAAGCTTGGATGGAAGACACTATATAATAGTAAGTGTGAAGTATTACTATTTAACAGTGCTTAATATGATTTTACTTTTGACAAGGAAAATATGTAGACTAGAAGATGAGGGATTATGTAGGCAGACATATACTCAAATAAACAAATACACATACACCCACACACTGGCTGTACATGAAACTTTTCAAGATTCGGCTTACGCAATGATACAATTTTGCCTCAATATTTACTGTATTTCCTGACAGAGAATATGCCTTCGAAGTACTGAAAATGCTGAAGTGAAATTATTAGTTACATAAGGTAACTTAGTTTTTAAGAAACGATGGGGTGGATACATTTTACAGATAAATGCAGTCATTTTCTTGGCCTGAATTCAACACTACCAGTGTGGAACATCCAAAAGTGAATTTCACAGGGTAAGCTGAATGAATCCCAGTAAAACTTTTCAATAACATGTCACCGTACATCTAAAATTACACAGACAACTATCATGTAGAGTATTTTATTAAGTTTATAAGGTTTTTATTAATCCTTTACCTAGAAAAGCCAGCTCATCTCAGTATTGTGAGCCTGAACAAATGAGAAAAACTTTTAAATACTCCTAAAATTGCTGAAAATACCTTTCTTCTGTGTCATGACTTGATGTGCTAACACAGAAATGTCCAAAGGTTTATTCTACTGTCTTCATTACATATTTGCATCAGCCACTGTGTTACCCTCACAAATCTAAAAAGCCTGCTTTCCACCCTGCATTGACACCTACCCCAAATCTTGCATTTTGGTCTTCCATTGTGCTCTTAGTCACCTTGCTTCAACTACCACCTACTTCTGTTATACAAGAACACGAGTAGAAAATGAACGCTGAAGAGAACTAGAATATACACATATAGACATACATGTATACATATATATTTAACTGTTTTCATGTAATTTTGGATTCTTCTTAAGTTCCCACAGTTCTTTCAGCATTACCTTTGTTCATCTCACACATTAGAATAATTCTAGTTGCCCATTCTAATAGCCAAGCTCAGCTCTCTACCTTTGGTCCTTCATCAAGAACAGAAAATCATTGGGCAATGCTCCTTAGTCACAGCCACACACAGGAGCCTTTAAACACAGACACAGAGCATGTACAAAAAGGTTAAATTCAATCCTTACCTCAGATTCAGCTGGTTTTAAATATGCAGGAAAAAGTCTGGGTCATCTCAGTTCTTTCACTAGACTTACCACAGAGAACTGTGCATTGAGGACTAGATCTTCAAACAGAATAGACCTATGATGTTTCATTGAAGGGCCTGAGTTAATATAGTTGTCTGAATTGGTATGAATTGGGCCTTGAATTCTGCTATTCTTCAAGTGTTTGCTTTCAATGTAACAATGCATTAAAAAAAAAAAATAGCCATAAAAGAACAAACTAGGAAAATCTCTCCCACGCTACTTCTTGCCTATTTTAAAAATTACTAAACAGATGCCCTCCAATTTCCAAAATCGTTCACTTGTGGACACAGGCTGAGGGAGACAGAAGGCTCAAATGAAAAACAAAGTGCATCCTCAATGATGGTTTTTCTTGCCCCACTGTAACAGAAATAATAAAACTAAAAAGATTCTGTTTGGAGAAAGTTTTGAGATGCTGGCAAACGTGTGTGCAAACACAATGGAATGCAGTTTTAGGGCCAATATTCATGGCCCCATTTTTAGCTGTGCTGAGCAGCTGCCACTTTCATTTTCACTTCAGCTGAGGCTGTCGGTGCTGAGCATTTCTGAAAATCAGACTATTAGCTATTATGCCTGACTACATTCTCCAGGTAGAGGGGCATAAATCACGTAGTGTTTTATGTCATATGAAACTTGTTCTGCGTCCTTTTCAATATCCAAGTACAGCAGAAGGAGCTAAGGACACAGTGACAGTCTTAAGACTCCAAAACCTATTGCTTTTTCTGATTTATGTAATATCACCTCCGTGTTCTTCAATAAGCCTCCAAAAGAAAAGAAACTTTGAAAATAACATTAACAATCTTTTTCCTCATTGCTAAGGAAATCAAGTAAAATTCTTTGCAAGTGTTTAGAAAGTAAGAAAACTATTCCAAAATTGGCCTCATTTAAGCTCAATCATCTTCAAGCGTTTTTGTGACACTGGATGTGTTTAAGTTGCAATGTTACTGAAAAGTAGCTGGAATATAATACTGAAAAGTAGCTGGAATATGAACTGTATATATCCGTGAAATGCCACTGGAAGGTGCAGGCAGTCAATACACAGTAAGAACACGATATACTGTAAACTGCAGAGTTCAGGCAAGTGTGATTATATAAATAATTATTGTAACAACTACATTATATGTTGTTTTGGTTGTTTTAGAGTGTTCTTTTACAATGTAGAATAATCCAGAAATCCTAATCTGCCACTGCTTGCTTTTTTGCAAACTTAGGTACACCTTTTTTTTTAACCTTTCCACGGATGGGAGAGATGGATGAAAACTAAATATCCAAGACCTTGAAACGCATTTCATGCTATGGCACACACATGAGACTCCCCTTCATCTCCCAACACTTGACAGTCATCGTACTTGTCCCTCACTCCACTGCAACGTGGAAAGCCAGCTCTGTCATGGGGATTTTGCAGATGGACAAGGCTAAGGTAATCAGCTCTCACAGCTCCAATGACAATGATTTATGACACCACAAACACTTACAAACACTTTTTCAGTTACTTATACATAACATTGGGAACCCAACCCAGCCTACACAGTATGCGTAACAAACACCTAACAAAATCCAGCATTTACAGGTGGAAAACTGAGGTATAGACAAAGATTTTAACCATTTCTGGTTAAAATTATTTGGAAGGGCAAGAATCTCATTCCTGAATTTCTGCTTAGTGTCCTCATAATGTGATCATTCCCCTGTACAGTCTGCATAGTAGGAAGACAATTTCCACCTATGTGTGTTTGCATGTTACTTCTGGTATTTGGTGCTCAAAGAACGCAACTGTCCTGCTAATCCTAAGAGGTATCTTGTTAGATTGAGTGCCAGAAGCCCCAGGCTGTCATCTCTACTGATGATGTCTCTACTGATTCAAGCTAGTCAAAGTTATATCTGTTTTCAATACATAAAACTTTTAACACTGCATAATCTCCTGAGGTTCTGCAATTGAGCAAAACAACTTCTCACCAATACATTTTCCCTGGCTTTAATTTTATTTTTGCATCTTCACATAGTAAGAAATGCTTTACAGTCCCACAACTGCATTATAAATCTTAGTCCACACTGTAGACAGTTTGACATTTCACCTTTATACTGAACGCTGCTTTCCTAGACAGAGGAATGCATGGAAAGTACCCGACCAGGCTATTTTTGGACACTCTTAATTAAGGAAGAGAGAGAACAGTTTGGAGTAAAAACTATGCCAATTTTAATCAAATTTTGTTGACTAGGTAAAGGATATTTAAAACACCTTGTCAGAATTACATTGCTGAATTTCAGCTAAATGATCATTTTAAGGACTTGGTTAAAACTTGAATTTATGAAGGAAGTCCTTACAGACTAAAAGGATCTAATTCAACACACATAAACAGTTCACATTTCATTTGATAGCCAGCCTGTTAACACGTGGCTTGTTACCCAATCAACAAGGGCAAATGTTTCATTTTAAAAAACAAAAGCCACCACAAAAGAAAAAAAATCACTTCTCAAATCCTTCATCTTCATCAGGCTTGTTTTGTTCTTTGTTAATGTCACACTGATTAGCTTTCAATAAATCCAAAGGACTTTTGCACAAGTTCAAAGACTTCAGAGGTATTCAAAAGACCTTTGCCAACTTACTAACTTGCTGAAAAAGACTGGCTAAAACTCTACCTCAATTAACCCCACTTAACACTGCCACAGCATCAACACAAACTTCCTGATAATCACTGTCTGAGGAAAGTTTACAAATTTTACAAAGCCTTTTATTTCAGGACTGTATTCTTGCTGCTGTTTTGCTTGTGACCCGAGTCTTAGTAGATTAGACAAATTTCCAGGGAGCAGACAACTCTTCAGGGAACACAGGGAGAACTGAATCTTTTTGCCAGCTCTAGGCCCGCCTTGTGGCACCAGCAGAGTGAAGCAGGCAAGGACAGTAATACCAGGGGAAATACCCAGTAGTCCAAAACTGGGATGACAATCAGCTCTGACACCTTCCTCTTCCCATTACTCGCTCTCATCATAAGAAGCCAGCATATGTCGTCTTGACAGCCTTTTTAGCTGCCATATAAGCAATGGCAAGCCAGTGCTTTGGTGTGCCTAAATCACCTATTGAAAGGTCCCACATCAGTGGCATAAGCTGGAGCTGCTGCAACCTGTAGCTGTACATTATACCAGGAGAGAGTAACAACTGGGGAATCCCTGTGGTGCGCTCCTGCAGCAGAGAACCTAACCACTCACCAACACCTGGTGCTCAGTCCCACACAGCCATATCCTATTCTGCAGAGGAAGTCAAAAGAGAGAAAAATTATCTGAGGGATCCCCTTCAGTCTAACCTGAATTCTGGGCCATAACCTCAGTATGAGCTTCAGTGGTTCATGTCAACATGTGCTATATGAAAAATCATCCTCATCTCTTCAAGAGCTATGTTCTAAATATTAATATCTCATGTGCATTTCAGTGGTTCTCCGAGAAATAACTAGGGATGACTCAATTAGACATTACTGAAATGTCTATCCTTTAAAAAAAACAACAAAGAAAAAGCCACACACAAACAAAACCCCCCAAAAAAACCCAACAACTACTAAAAATATAAGGGAAGCCTTCAAAACTTTTGTCAAGCATCAAAAATGAAGAAAAAGAGGCAAAAATGTAATTGAGTAAAAGCTTCTTAAGTAATCTTGAAATAATAAGCAACAAAAATGCACTAAAGAAAAGACCACATGTCTACATTTGCCATTTTGACACACATCAAAATGCAATAACAGCAGATGTTGTTCTTTTAATAACAGAAACAGTCCTTATAGTGACTAAACAACAAAAAAACACAGTGTTAATGGCTTCCTTCCTCCTAAACTCGTATGTACACATACATGGCTCAAAGAGAGTCAATATCAAACAAGACTGAAAAAGTCTAGGTGAACACTGCTAGGCTTACATACCACCACTGCAAAACTAGTTGGCTGGGTGCAAAACGCCCTCTTCCAAGATCCAGATTTCTGAAGAATCAAGAGCTGCAAATGGTGTTCCCAAATTTCACTGAAGTCAACACATGTCAGATCAAGAAATTTAGCTGCATTCCCAAGATTCTTAAAAACCTTGGAAAACCTAGCCCTGGGTTTTGCTAAATGGACAGCTTCTAACACTGTCATTTTAAAAAGCAACATCCAAGTTTACAGAACAGGTCAGACTGGCTCTGTAAATCAGTAATCCATCCTCATCCTCCTGTCTCTGGATCTCTTCCATCTCTTCACAAATAGCTGTAAATTATCCTTCACCCCTTATAGAGCTTTAAAACAAAACCACACTCCTATGAGACAGTGAAAAACAGAAATAAGGTTTATGGTGCTGAGGTCACCCTGTCACCTCGGCACATGCTGTTCTCTTATAAGAACCTTTAATCACTGAGCCTAATGGACAGAAACTAATCAGAATGATGAATTAACATTTAATAGAGGCTGAAAAATACAACTCAAACAGAAGATTTTGAAGTTATCTCCAGGTAAGGCGGTCCTGCATTACCAACAAATTAGATGTGTGAGCATGTGTGATGGCCTTGGTGGATGCTGCCATCTCCTGGTACTTACTCCAGTTTGCAAGCTGTTATCCTTGAGCAAAAGGCACCTAAGCATCTGTATCAAAGGCATTTTTATCCAGTTATTTGCCTTACTGTTTCTAAAGGCAGAAGGAATCACAGCACATTTACCACTATGATCTCCTCCTCTGCGTGAGCTGTATGATCAGCAGATAAATACATTTTTCAGCAAAGACTTGCTTCCATGTCACCCCAAAAAATACCACTGGCAAGCAGTGGTTCCTTTTTGCTTCCTGAACACAAAAGATCTCTAGCAGTAGTCCAATTTCCAAAAACCGGATATCAAAAGGCCTAAATTATGGGCTTGAAATATTCAGTCTCGGTTGCCTTAATGAAACATCCTATGCAGTAGTCCTTTTTCCACAGCAGTTTAAGAAGGTGAAAGAAAAAAGTCTATAAAACTATTGAGAAAGTTTCTCCAGGGCTCCAGGCAGTTTATCCCGGTTTATAGCCTGAAGTTTAACAACTGACTTCCCTTTTACATCTTGTTTTAATCTTAGCTAGTATCTTCCTTACAACCTCATTAAACACTTTGTTTTCTATTCTTGTGGGAGCAAATTCTACTTCTTAGCTATGTCCTGTTCAGAAGGCAGGAGAAAATTATTTTCTATCAATATTAACTTGAACATGCATTTGGATTGGCTACCTTCACCACAATCCAAATCAAGTGATTACTACAATAGGATTAAATTTATTATAAACAGTATGGCTCTGTCCACCTGGATAAATGCATATTATAATGGTATATATTCTACGGCAGGCTAATATTTTTAATAGTGAGACCTAATAGAAATCTAGCCTGTTCTCACTCTTCTATTTCATCTAGAAAAGCATCAGGGCACAGATATTGGAGCAATACCAGCAGTCTGTGCACTATCTTGGAGAAGACATGCTAATAATCTGAACCCTTGTTTATGGCCACAATTCTATAGAATCACAGAAGGTAAACATGGAGGCTGCCATCTTACCTGCCTTATCTGAACTCATTTAATATAGTATTGTTTATTCAGTGTTAAAGAGCATTACCTCACCGAATTTACTGCCATATCTTTGCCAAGGTACCTAGTAAGTCTAGCCTAGTCTATTCAACTAAGTAAAACAGAATTATCAGATTTTTCCTTACAAATCCTGCACTGTTATTATGTCCATGTTCAGAATATTTCACAAGAAATGTACCATAGTCTTTCTACTGCAATACCTGAGACCAGCATGTGATGTGATATTTGCATATACATTTTATGATTATTTTACCATATCAATCTCCCCTGGGAAGTTTAAGACGAAATGACAGACTTACCCTGCATTTCTTGTGTGTATATATGTATGCATGGGTAAACATATTTCTGTTTAACATCCTCATACAGCAAGTCTTAATAGTTTCAGTACAGATTATCCAGTCTAGAATTCACAGAACTGGAGTTGCTATACACATGGAGAACCATATTAAAAGGTGCATGCTTTGGTTTAGCACAATTGATAAGCTGATATTCAGCTCAAAGGGACTTTTATCCTGGCAATTAGAACATTGAAAAAGAAAGGTGTGTTCCTGAGAAAGGCACAGCTGTGTGATCCCAACCTGCAGCATTTGAAAGTAAATTGCAACTCACTCCCATAAATGGACAGATAGATTTGGGTTCGTTCTACATGTGGTACACACTGAAAAGACTTTAAAAAAACTGGGATAGACTTTGTTACTTTGAAGTATTCAATTTCCACCTAACCTTACAGCCTCTCTTTATAAATATAAAACTTCAAAATAACCCAGGTCATTTTGCTGTAACCAGGGCTAAAAAAAGAATCTTCCACAGAACTTTTTCTAAAAGACTGGTGACTCTGTGAAGATGAGAATAAAACTCAGCAGCCTGGATCTTAGCTGGTGGCTTATTGTCTAAATCTTCTCCTAAAGATCTGGCTCAGTTCTTTCAGGTGAAATCAAGCCCTTCTGACACGAACAGCAGAACTCCCACTGTCTCTGAAGAAGAGTATTTCTCTTTCCAATTTGTCAGCTATTCATATTTGAATCCACTTTTTTTATGGTTTTAGTGCTTGGAGAATGTCTGACCCAGTGGCTTTAGGTTTCCAAATCACAGAAATGTAGGAGACATTACCACTTATCCAGATCTCTGATGTCCCAAATCTTAGCACCAAACATGAAAGCCTTTCTTCA
>VZTM01014625.1:0-13251 GCA_013400555.1 Jacana jacana
TTTAAGTGGTCTCATTAGAATATTTGACCCTTCAGTCACAGGTCTGGCACCACCGCTCTCCTTGTAAACTGCCATTCTAAATTGCTTGGACTGATGTAACTGACTATATCAGTGCATTATTATTAACCAGGAATATCTACCATGTTTTGTCTCTTGATCAAAGTCATTAATTTCTGTTGACACCCTTCAGATGGCACTGAAGATGAAAAGAAAAAGACTGTGGGTTTTTTCCATCTCTTAATTGTAATCCTACAGTTGTGCCTTAAAGAGAACTAGGTTCTGGTTTTATGATCTTTACTGAAGGGGACTATATGGAGTTCTGTGGCTTCACGCGTGCTTTCCCATAAACCCCCCTACAGAAGATGAAACATGACACTTCCTTTGTGAAGGATCCAAGAATCCTGCCCCTAATACATAGATTTCATATGTATGTAATCAACTTTTATTGGTTTGTGAGGATGAAGCTTCCCCTTCCAATGTGAGCACAATACAAACTTTGACAGTGTAATTAAGGAACTGCATGGCTCAGGGAAATGGTGGAAGTTCATATAAAGCCTTTCTCCTGGTACTTTCCCTGATATTTGAGTAGTGTAGTCTTGCTATGGCAGACTTGTCATGTCAAATGCCCTAAGGAAAACTTCTAGGAAAAAAAAAAAAAAGGAAGGTGGTGCTGTAAAAAAAATCACACCACAGATGAAAAATATTTGAGGGTTTCCTAAATATCTTTTTTCCTGCTAATGGCAGAAACCTTTTGGGTCATGATAGTGAGCCTAATGAAGACAATGGCAAAAGCCAAATTATTACAGTGGCACTAAATCAAGTCATTGATGGATAAAATTTAAGCTTTGCTGTTTTGAAGTCTTAATGTTTTTGTTCAGAAACTCAGGTCATTATCTAAAGCCCAACAGGGATCCAGTTTGGAAATTCAAGTGGCTTTTGGGGCTCTTTTCACCATAACACATGCAATCCATCCTCTCAAACTCAGATACGGTCAGAACTATAAACATTACAAAAGGACATCGAGATTTTTTTGGAAGCAAGCATTATATTTGGGTATTAATACATCCAGATCTCCAAATAAAAATACCAGGCACTGGATACTGTTCTCAGCAAATGGTCATTTGTATCATAAGCCAATAAAAAAATGAAGCAAAGAATCACTTCTGCTTTCCAACATAGCTTAGTATTTTCCTTTCACAGTCACTAGGGTTAGACAGCTGTTCTTACTAAATTACAACTTCATTCAAGAGAAAGTATATCTTTAATGGTACTCTCTTATTGATTAAAAAGTAGTATTAATGATAATGAACTTTGCATAAGCAAAATTATTTTTGCACCTAGCCCTCATTTTGATAGACCAGAATTATTTTTTCTCTCCTGAAAATACTCAAGAGACTTCTTGCTGAACTCTTTTCACGTTACTCACTCTTCAAACATTTCTACAGAAGTCACTTGGAACACTCTTATTTTGATCTAAGTTGTATTTCTAAGTTTTCATCCTCTGATCAACAGACGTAACAAAAGAGTGAAGTTCACATCTTAAATATGATCTCTATACAAGGGACAAGGGACTCACTTAGCATTTTAATGACTGATGAATGATAGTGCCCTATTTCAGATGTTTGAAGGTTTTGCAAATTGTGTACTTTGGTGGTATCACAGTGTGTGCAGAAATGGGGAAGAATCTTCTATTACAAGTTAGTGTTGAGAATATAAAGCTGTTTAATAGGATTTAAGTTATTTTGGCTGATTCCTACTGCTGAAGCCTAGGGTTTCCTGCCCCGAAACTGGCTTTCCAGGTCAAAACAATACTAAACTGTGGTCCTGAATGTTGAGATGCAGAAGTTGCAAAAGCCGGAAACATTCAGAATTAAATTAATAAATAGGCAAAATAAAGGGAAGTTTAAAATGGTTCTTCCTCTGGATGAATGCTTTTGTGAGTGCATTCCTTCAGTTGTAGTTTCACGCAACCAAATAAATAGAAAATTATTCTACTTTGCAATAGTGTAAGGACCAACAGATAGATTATGAAGCGGATATGCTGCAAGATACTACTAGGGTGAGTTTTCTAATAGCGACAAGAAGAATACATACATAAAAGGCAAAGAATGTTACAATTTTAATTTGATTTCCCTCACATTTTTGTTATTGATTTTTTACAGTTCATTCAGGTCTGACACTAAGATTACACTGGTCACCTTCAGATGTCATCTTTCTGAACTCTTTACCACTGACATAATGATATCTTTGAATGTAAAAATTGAACTGGGAATTCATGTAAAGTAGCAAAAACTTGATTTTACTTTTTTTTGAAGTAAATTAGAAATTCTTTCATTGTATGCATCTAATCTGTGTTCTTTTACACTTTGAAAAGACTTTCAATTCCTGCTCTAAGAGGGAGAGTAACACCTGGATCAATATCAAAAAGGACATGAACAACTGCAGAAACCATTTCACTAATATTCATTAATGGACAGCTACAGAAGGGTGCATGGAAATAGCCTTGCCCTGAGTTCAGATGTAGGAACAACAACTGGCACCAGTATCTAATTCATTTGCAACCGAGAGCTTCCATCTGAGAGTCTTATAATCTCTTTCCAGTGAGTAAAATCCTTTTTACATAGGCTTAACATCATAGTTCATGAATTGCCTCAGAAGTCTTATTAAACTAAATGGTTTTTTCCTTGTCCAGATGAAAACCACAGGTTTCACATTATCTGACAATACCCATGACTCAGTATTATTAATTGTAAATTTCTCACATTAGTGAAAAAAATAAACACACGACACACCTTGCTTGAACAATTTTTCATTGCCATCAGATACCAAACGGCCTGAGCCCTGCCAACTTGATCAGCATAGATTATTAATTATGATACTGCTGGTACAGTTCAATTTAATCAGAAAAAAACATCAAGGAGTCCAAGAAGTAGGGTATATAATGCAATTTATCTTTGCCTTGTAGTGATAGGGATAACAATGATTTGCAAATTGCTTCAGCTACAAATACACAATTAAAAAGAGATAAATATCAAAAGATATGCCACATTTTCAACTCAAAGCCAAAAGTGCAGGTCTTAATCTTACTAGTCAGTTTTAAAATTATGTGTTAATTCTTCCCTTGATGTGCACGCTTAACTCACATTAAAATTAATGGGGGTTACATATGCTCATCGTGGAAGAAATAGACCCCATAGTGTGTATATTCTTCAAATAATAAGGATTTGGTAATTACTATATTATTTGTTCATTAATTTTCAATTTATCTTGTAAATGTGCACACTTTGTGATCTTAGGTCCAATTATATAGAGTAATTTGTGGCAAAAGGTCTAGTGGAGCATTATCCTCTTAAAGGACATGTGGTTTTATAGCATATATTGACAGTGCTCTAATTCTCAAATTTTATAACTTGCATAATACACCAAAACAAGGGAATTTGACTCCTGGCAACCAAATTCTCCTCCTCAGTGTCACCCAAGAACCCTTGAAATCACTATGTGTATTCCATTGTCTTAATCCATTATGGAAAGGCCATTTCCCTTTAATTAGTCGGTGCCCAAGAGCAACATTTTTAGAGTGGCTGATGATATTCAGGTGCCTTAGCTTTGCATCCCCATGAAGTATTTTTATGGCGAGCATTCTTCAGAAGGCAAATATTAAACATTTTCTGAAAAATATCCTTTTTCTTTTTTGAATATTTCAGAGAATTGATGTGATTGGGATTAGCCGACAACCTTAAAAAATAGGCATACTGCACCCCAAAAGGCAACTCTTTGTTAATTTATAGCATAAAGACAGTGGACCTTCTAGCATTTCCTGAACGATACAATACACATTGTTCTGGGACAGAGAAATATGCAGCTGTTCTCTCCCCCAATCCACAAGAATTTACAATTTTAAGTTATTATCTATAAATAATTCTAATGCATTATGACCCTATTAAGGATCTTAATTACAAGTAATGGAAGTTTTAGTTTGAATGGATTTACCATAGTTTATCCCAAACTACCAACTGCTTCGGTCAGAATATTTCCACCTTTACCCAGATTCAGTCATACTTTACTGACAAGAGCATTACTCATGACCCTGTCAATGGCATTAGCCACTTAGCAGAGGAAATCTGACCCAAAACCACAATGGATATTGACTCACAAGCCAGTGCAGAAGCAATGATTGCAAAGAAATACTTCAGAATTACTCAGAATTCCCTAGTCCCTTAAAAAACTGGAAGTTCCCGCAGCAAAATATATGGACAACAGGCAACAACCAGAAGGCAAAGTGATTTACTTTTGGGTAAGGTAGCACAAACCCTATGAACCTGTCTTGCAACTAGCAAGAAGTGATGGTGTAAAGGTCATAAAAGTGTAAAGCATTTATGGTCTGTAGCCAACATGACTCAAGGAAAAGACCATGGAAGTTATCATGTACTCCGGCAAAAGTTCCCTACTTGCTGGTGTTACTTCAAGAAAGAGGCTGATGATTAAATTCAATGAAAACTGAATTCATGAGATTAAAAATCTGCCTTGTGGCTAGCTATCAGGAAATCAGTAGAAATAGCATATATATCATGAATAAATGTTTAAGGACAATGAGGAGAAATTTTTAGTACTTAGTGTGGAAGAAGAACTATCAATGACACCTACTATCCTTTAAGTTTTTAATGCACAAGGAGCACAAAATAACTCCTACTTTAAAAAATACACAAATTATGATTCTGAGGAAGGGTTAAGGGCTAATGAAAGACTTTAGAGATTGGCTAAGGATGGAACACAACACTGGAGCAACAGAATTTGTTCTAAGAGTAAATTGCAGGATGCTTTCATATCAGTTCAGATTTGCATCCCAGGGCCTTACAGGTTTGGAGACCTTGTGACAACTACAGCTCATTGGAAATGGTAAGGTTTTATGATACAAAGTCATTTCTCAATTACACTTTTATGTGATGTATACTTCCCCTAAATATTTCATGTTTTAAACTATATTCTATAAAGGCTGAAGTATTTATTTTGGAGGAGGAAGATATTTTGAAGGTTCTCTATTTATCTGCAGCACGAATTAAAAAATAATAATAAATAAATAAAAGAATCCTTGAAAACAGAGAGAATGCATTCCATCTCAGTGAAATTTTTTTAGTATTATTTAGTATTTTTACTGTGTCTTAACTGGAAACTCCACCGCTCCCCAAATTGATGAAGCTGGCTAGCAGCACTAGACAATATTGCAGAGACTCTCTGCTTATAAAGCATTTGCACCCAAAATAGGTACAGGCTACAACTACCTGGTTGCACAACAGGGAGACAGGACAGACCCCAAGTGTCTGTAGACACCTTGCATTTTACATGCTTCGCATTTTTCTACATGGTGATTTAGGCCCCTCCCCTCTCTGTATGCTTCCTTTGTGAACTTCACGTCTTTAACACCCAGTCAGGTAGTGCCTAAAAGAGCTGCAGCACGGCCCTCCGTGACCCTCCCGAGGCACTTGGGTGTCTAAAAGCTTGTCAACGCTAAAGCGGTCAGCGTGACACCTTCTCCCACGCCGCCTCCCTCCGAGTACCCACCCATACGTTTGTGAATCCCGGCCCATTGCAGGGGTCCTGTGAGAACGGAGATGACAGGTCTCAGCTCGAGTAGAGAGATGTGCATGCAATAAAATCCAGCACCCCTCATAGGCGGTGTTGAACACCCCCATGGCCTTTTTTAAAGCCGGGACCAAATGTTCTGCAAAATGATTAGGGTATATATTGAACAGGGTAAATCTAGATGGTCGGGGTTTATGGTTCTTTTATCATGGATGCTAACTTTATTTTGCTACTGTTACATACTGCAATGTGTCTTAGCTCTTTAAAAAAAATAGGTATTTTCATTCTGTGGCAACAGCAAGCTTCATTTCTCTGCTCTATAGATACAGACATTCATTATCCCCACGAACAGCCTACCTGGCTTTTAAAGACAGCAGTCCAAGGAACAGTTTACAGGTTGATTAGAGTTACAAAGTTAGTGCAAATGCATGGCAATGATCTAGTTTTTCAGGCCCAAAAAGGGACATTTAGACAATTCTGACACCACCATTTCCTTTTGATCTGTATCTACAATGTATCTCTGCAGAAAAGTTCTGCAGGTACAGTGTATGCTGGGGAAGCTGAATGTAGGTCAATGAGATGCACTCTGCTTTTTTAAATAAAATCTTTCTGCAGAAATTGCATGATTTCCTGTTATGACTGTAGACTTCACATAGAGTATCATGCATCTGCTTTTAAAAAACATTTTTTGATTTGTGCAAAAATCATTCATTTTGCTCAAGGTGCACAAACACACACATATACACACAAGTTGCTATATATAATATACCTATTTATGAATAATTTCTTTTCATGTATTTTCCACTTCTAATTTGTGGCTGACAGGCAGACCACAGAATTTCAAGATGCTGATTCTTGAGCAGTAAATGATGTTAGCCAAAAAAGGTTAAACGAAGGGCTCAATCCAGAGAAGACTTGCATACCTAAATCCCGTCTAACTCTCAACATTTGATCTTCAAATCCCTAGCTCGCTGTCACCTAAGCTTAGCAAGACTAAAGCCCTTAAGTGCCTAGTTTAAGCCACAAGAGCTATCTGGGTCTCTGTTTTCTGTGACCTGATGTTAATCTCTTAGCTGAGAGTCCTAATGTAAGAGCAAGACTGCCAGGGTTTCCAGAGGGCACAGCAGGCATGGGCAAAGAGCATGGCAGGTCTCCAACACACTGACCTGGCTATGGAAGTGCCTGGCCCTAGCATTGAGTGCCCAGGGACACCACCCACCTCTACCCTCGCTCCCCCCACCCCATAAGAAGGTCATTGGGCTGGCAGCATGGAGGAGGTGCCTATCCAGATCCCTTGAGGCAGCATTCCTGAATAGCTTTCCTGTCTACATCCACAGCCCTTTGGCTTTCTCTAAATGCACTTACTGCATCAAACCTCAATCAGTAAACAGCTGAAAGAAAGTGAGGTGGGTCAGAGAGAGCGAATGAGCCATGAAGAGCTGCTGTTCCTGCAGTTTCCACAATCAAGTGAATGTTTAGGCCTGATTCGGAACCTGGAGAAATGTGAGACTCATGGGAGAGCACTGAAAATTAAAGATTTTTTTGATTCAGACTTCATGTTATAAGCTGTGATTGGACAAAGGATTTGGGATGCTAGATGAAGAAGGTTTTCAGAATGAAAACGAGCCACGGGTAAATGCAGGAGGGAAAATACGGTCTATGCCAGATCTTCTCCCAGATTTTACAATGTGAGAAATACAGTAGGTTTGGGACAGATCAAAACAGATGAAAAACAAAATAAGGATTGAATAACTTAATGAAATTTATGTGTAATCCCATGACATCAATATCATGAATTCTATTTCAGGCATAGAGGAGAGGGGTGTCTTTACACAGCTGGAGCCATTTCTTCTCTGATCTGGTAAAAGCATAAAAAATGGGTGATAGTGCTAGTTGGAGTTAGTTCTATTATGTTCCCCTGTACTTTGAAGAATTGTGTTTCAGGGGTGAGCTGGGTGCATGCTGGTACTGGGTTAGGCCACAACACTCCTGGAAAAGTACCTGGCAAGCACAGGCTTAAACTGAACTTAATGGAGTTTTGCCATTGCTTAAGTTGAAGCCAGGTTTCCAATTCTGGTGTCAAAGAGGCTCTTTCTCCCCCTCCCCTCCTCCAGTTATGCTGCATGCACCGGCTGCGCGCTTAGTTTATCCCATGCCTATCACAAATATAGCAACGCAGACCTTGTTACCAGAAAGCTCAATTATTGTAATACCCTCTTAGCAGAGCTTAGAGCCAGGCTGCTCAGCGCTGCTCGCTCCGAGTGCGGCAGCACGTGTGCTCAGCCCTGTGAGCCAGCAGGAACACATTACACCACGCTGCATTCTTCACACTGCCTGCCTCCAAAGTGGCAGATTGATTTTAAGTTGGCCCTTTCGGGTTTTAAAGCCTTAAATAATGCAGGCTCTGGCTATGACTGATCCCCCTTCTCTCTGAGCCCTGTCCTAATGGGGAACGGCGTTCCCACACCACCTGCTTTTCCTGGAACCCTACTGTCACATCGCAGATCTGCACCAGATTTTGACTTTTCTGCGCCGAACTGAATGATGTATCTCTGCATCGTTCCTTTCCCGTCAGCCCTTTCCATTTATATACCGCGCTTATCCCAAAATGATCGCTGCCATCTCACAAATGCAGACTAGCCAGGTTTTCAACGGAGGTGGCGTTAGAGCAAGTTAGCAAGTGTGTCTTTATGGTACTGGGTACTTGCTTTTTTTCCTCCTGCAACCAGAGAGGAGGCTTAGCCCTCTCATTAGATCTGAGGTAAGTTGGGTTTCATTTACTTCAGGTTAAAAGCAGGCAAATAGGAAGTTAGAGCAGAGCAGCTGACTCTGTTATTCTATACTTTAATTTAACTTGTGGTAACTTGTTTGTGTAGCCATACCCTCAGGTGACTCTGGCCACTGTACTTCATTACTCTATGCCTCTTCCTCCTTCCTCTGCCTAATGGGGCTAATGATGCTTCCTTTGTAAGGCACTTGCAGATCTAGGGATAAGAAATGGAACTCTCAGAATAGATATTTTTAATTATAATTTATTAGCCTATCTACGCACTCATCGCCCCACCCGGCTTTCCGTCCAGTACACACTCCTTGTGATTTTAATTGCAGCTGTATTCTCTTCTAACAATTCATATAGTTTTTTCATATAGTAATTACTTTTTCTACCTCACCCTTTTTTCACTTTAAAAGATGCATTTGTTTGCTTTGAATTCTAACACAATATGTGCTGTTTATATAACATTTTTTAGTATACTTAATTTACTTTAATTACAGTTTATATTGGCATATAAGTAGGGATTTTAATTAATAGAGCTATTAATAATATTAATAATAATAATAATACACTGGTTTTCTCCTAATGTTAAAACGTGATCCAAAATTTACAAAACAGGGATGCCTAGGGTTAGATAATTAACCCAAACTCAACTTCTGGAGCAGTGAAATCCAAGCTGCTTTTTATGAATTCCACCTAAGGATTTAAGGTTTAAACTCTAGGAACCCATGTTTGAAAATCTTGGCCTTGATGTACAAACGTGGTTTTTTTTTTCAATTTCTGTGTGAATGAAAGAGACATGAGGGTTCCCCTTTCTCCATCTCTCTTCCCACCTTTAACATGAAGGTCTAATAAGGACCACAGCAGGGGGTGAGCAGCCTATTCCCTGAGCAGGATCCTTGGAACCACCCCGTATTAGAGAACAGGAATGGGGGTTTAATACTCTAAGGCCTGATGTAACCTATCTCTCTCCGGGTATTTAAGTTAACAGGTCTTTGTATGCCCCCAGTTAATACTCAATGGAAAGGAACAGGCACCTCTAGGGATGATACAGCCCACCTAAAATCTGAGTCACCCTGTGGAGGCATTCCTCTCCCTCTCCCCTTCAATTAGAGTGGGTGCTGCCGCTCGGCTCAGGCATCTCCCTTCAACACCCACTCTGAAGCGTGGGGGATCTTGGCCCGGAAGCCTTTAGTTTCTTGTGTCACATCTCGAGTCCTTAGAAAGATGAGACCAACATTTACACAAAGAAGAAAAAAAACATTAATGCCAGAGGTGTTTAATCTTTGTGCTATTTATCCAGCTACCCATGTATTTGCAATACTTATGGATACTGTCTTGCTTTGATGTGCAGGGATTTACAGCTGCAGTTCCATTAACATTAGTGGGAATTGGGTGCATAGATCCAGTACATCAAGATGAGAATATTTGGTAATAAATCTTTTAATATGCATGTAGCATTGACTGGATAATTTGAAACATTTTTAAAATCCAAATAAAAATTGAGTTTTCTACTACAAGAGAAGCTACCCCTAGAGACAGATAAGTGGAATCTATCTCCACATAGTCAGACCCTGTGTGATTTCATATTGTACATAGAATGATCCTTTTTTATCTTTATTGATTACTAGAAGAGTAATACAATTAAAGGTAGCAAAATGCTTTAAGGTTTTTGTTCTCTGGCAAAGAATCAAGAGTTCAAAGTGGGGCTCCTTTTTCATTATTACAGAACACCCTAAGAGACAATCATTTCCAGCAATTCTTTCTCCTCCTCCCCTTTTCATTTCCCATTTTATGATTTTGGGGATACAGAAAGTGTGTGTGGGTTAGCACTAGTTAGTGATGTGCAGCCACAAAAATAAAACTTATCCTTTCTTTTTACAATCGCAGGTATAAAAGAAGTGCCTATTATTTCATTAATGATCTGCAGCAGTATTTTCTTGCCTCGTTGGTCACATGTATTCATGTACGCGTGAGCACACACAAACACACACACACGTAGACAGTCTCATGCTTGAGTTTTCTGATGTAGAACACCCCTTGATAAGCACTGCTTATGCCAGGTTTATGAATACAAGGAAATAGAAAAGGCATTTAGAAACCATAGGAAAACAATTCTTTTGGTGTTTGAACTGCAGTGTTATTCAGATGTATATAACTACTGCTGGGTGGGGGAACTGCGGGAAATATGCCAAGGAAGAGAGACAAGGGGAGGCCATCAATAAGACAGAGAGAAAAAGACAGAAAATGCTTTTGTTTGCAGACTTGGCTGGTTGACTTGACTTGAAAATAATAATAGGTCCCCGTTCTCTCTCACCAGCCCCCTCCTCTGATTCATCGGATATAACATAATTGATTCTCACTGGAGATGGATTTGGAATATGTGTCTTGCTTGTTGCTATTGTTTATGTTTACACAGTACATTTACTGCTCGAGGAGTTTTGTTCCTCGTTTACTCACTGCCCTGTTGCAAACCCCTGTTGCTTTTCCAGCTGCCACCAGTTCTTTTCTTTTTACCTCATTCTTCATACAGGGAGGTGAACGAAGGGGGAACTGCACAGTCTTGGGGATCATGACAGGCTGGGGGTCTTGCAGGTTATGACATTCTGCTTGATGCAGGAAGCCTTCCCTGTTGTGTTTCTGCCTCCACAGTGAGCTAAAACTCAGAAGCCGTAAGAGGAGAAATCCCCACACCCAGCACAGGGCTCCCAATAGAAGGTCATAAATTTTGCTGATGACCCATTTCAGTGGGGCACCTTTGGACAAATAGAAGGTAACTGCCCAGGGCAAACCATTCTCTCAGGTCTCAGCACTACAAGGGAGGATACTATGCGGCAAATCACCTGGCAGGGATGATCAGGGATTGCCAGACCCTGGGGTGCTAAGGAAGACTCATGGGTGACATCTGACAGGCATCAGGAAGCAGCATCGAGACAAGCAACAACCTAGCTATTTCCTTCACAATCACACACGGTCATGAGGCTAGGAGGAGATAGCTATGGGAAAAGAAGGAATGTGAAAGAGAGAAAAAAGCCATATAGAAAGAATAGAGAAAGGAGGAATCCATCTGGGGGCTAGGGAAGAAAGATCAACAAAGCCTAATGGCAAGTGGGTGGCTAAGATGATATGTTTTAGCAGAGTTGGCATTATTTTTAAAGTACTCCTGAAGTTTTTATGGCTCCAGGCCCCTATTTCATCTTAATTCATCCTTGGGGATAAAGACTCAGCTGGATGGATCTCAATCACTCCCTTCCCTTTCTCACCCCTTGTCATCATGTTCTCTTCCTTCAGTACATTTTCACCATGGTTAGAAATTCCGACTCTCACTCCCCTTCCCAAGCGACTACCGTGGCGCCCTTTGGAAGGTGTGCGGTGCCCCGACTCCCACGGAGTCGAGTTCCATTGGAACTGCTGGTAGTGCATTCATCAGCCATCTGTCATTGCAGCTGCTTGTTGAAGAAATCAAGTTCTTCTTCCCCCCCNNTAATACTTTGGCTAGGATGGGGAAAAAAAAAACCTCAACCACCAAAAATTAAACAACAACAATAATGGCCCGACTGTTTCCCTGACAATCCAAACACAATCTGCTGCCCACAGTCATAGAAAAGGGGAAACGAAATTCTCATGGCCTGGTAGATTTGAGTGTGTCTATGGGCTTTGTTTTGTTCTCCATTTCTGTAATAGGTGTAAAACCCTTTTCTGATGGGAGGATATCTCCCATGGAGTTTCCGTGATTCAAAAAGTCTGAGCTTTGGCGTGTCAAACTTTATCAGACAGTTGTCAATACAACTTTTAGCTGAAAGTCTAAAAAAAAACAGGATTTTTTTAAATTTAAAAACCCTACCATGTGGTTTTTATTTCATTGTGTTTTCCATGATTGAATGGAAACGTTGAGGAGAGGTGATAAAAACTGTGCAAACATAGCATAATATTTAGTGGTGTGAGGAATCTAGGCTACAGGCCTTCCAGCTTACCCGTCTCCTTGCAATCTGATTTGATCTCTTTTCTGTAACTGTCTATTGAAAGATAGTGAAGATGAATTTATCTTCATTTTATTTTCATCCTGAGATCTTTATACATTCAGACACCTTTCTGGATCCCAGGTCATGCTGTCAGCCTTGTTCATGGCCATTTCAGTGGTGCCACCCAAGGAACTAGAGATCACTGCACCTCCCCAAACAGGAGGCAAGCAGACAGAGCACAACGCTTTTGTACAACATTTGAAGCAGAGCTGACAGGTCCTGACAAAGTGGAGCAAGCTTTGCTGTCCACAGTCACACCACAGGATGTAAATTTTCCTATGCTTTTCTTTTAATTTGCCTTTGGAAAGAGAAAGCGAGAGGTTCTTTCTCCTTACCTACCCTGTAGGCAACTGAGAGAGAAGCAGAATATAATAAGAAGGCTAAGTGACTGATAAAATTAAAATACACAAATCATTAAAACATTTAAAGGGTAGAAAACAAGAGTGCTCACTACATCTGGTTTAGGTCAGCACCTAAGGAGCTCCTTACAGCCGATATGGGAACTCTAAAGAATCATGAACATTGTTATACACAATAGCATCTTTATCAAAAGCAAGAAGCTCACAGAGGGAGGCCATGGCATTTAGAGTGTGAGAACCTGAGTCTATCAAGTGTGAAGACTGTGAAAGCAGCAGAGGAAAGCCCTGACCTGGCCTCCTGGGCTGGTGGCACAGGCTGGTGCATTTGAGCTCCTGGACAGTGCATCTGGCACTCATAGCAATAAAACCAGAATTGACAGGTTTATGTCCCCATCTACACAATACCACCAAGCCACTGCAAACCAATATGTAATATCACACATGTTTTATACTTCTATGTATACATATATGTCATTGTCCCTGGAGCTGCAGAGATCTTTCCTTTCCTTTCCTTTCC
>VZTM01014634.1:5848-17692 GCA_013400555.1 Jacana jacana
AAAAAGCCTGCCTGTGGAAATAAAAGTCTAATTCAGGACTATACTGATTTGAGCTTGGTTTAAGCAACGTGTAAGTGTTGTTTCACATCAGTCAGCTGTTCTAGGTATTCCTCACTGTTAGAGTTTATTGAAGAGTGAGTTCTGTAACGCTGCTGTGGTCATTAGTGAACATGGGATCAAGTATATAATAATGTTCTTTGCTATAGCAGGTGGGAGGAGCTGAACAGAGAGTAGACCATTTCGATAGCCACATGGATCAGTTCAGAACCTTCAGCCCCACGCTCTGTTATTGAATGCATTTCTGAGTGATTGCAGATACCTGTGCAGTCAGGGTCATGAACATAGAACTGAGAGCAGGCAGGGGAGTTTGAGTAAACATCTGTTGCTAGCTGAGCTGCCAAAGATTTGGGATTAATTTTAATGCAGTTTGATAGCAGACTTCAGTTTTCTTAGATCACCGAGGCAGTCTGCTGTCTGTCATTAGGTATGAAACTAGAATAGGTGTTCCATTTTGAAGATATGTATACCTATATTTTGTATCTTCCATCTTCCACTCCATGCCAGCAGTGTGTATTCGTTGAGTACTTGAGTTTGGGAGGTTTTTCCTTCTACCTCACTGTAGAGAATGCCCTTCATAAAAGGAGGGCATTGACGGTTGATCCACAACAAAGGTTGCTGGGCCTCATCAGAAAAGGATCCCCAGTCACTGAAAAGGAGGGAAATGCTGGCTTGTTTTCAGGCTGGATGTATGTCTATCTTTTCCATGTGCTTCTAGAGCTGTTACTGCAGAATCTTTTAGAAACCTATCTCAAAGAGAACTCCTGCTGCTCATCCGCAGCAGGAAAACAGCTTCATTATTTGATTCTTCGATTTCAGATTTCTACACGAAGGAAACAGGTTGGTACTAGCATCCAAACTGTAGCTTCATTATCTCAGATGAATTTAAATGAAATGTTGTCTCTAGCTTGACAGTTTCAAACACAACTTTCTTCTCTTCTTAGGCAACTGCATCACAATAGCCTGTCTATTTGCTTATGTTTAGTGTTAGGTTCACTTTATCTTATGTTGATGCTGCAAAGTATCAAATAGTGGGATATTTCTTCCCAATATTAACATTCCACTGGAATAGATCATGTTCTTTCTTGTGTAATTAAACTTAATCAGTTTTTCTGTATGTTTAGTTACTAATTAATGGACTGCTTCATTCAAAGGCAGAGTTTCCTTTTGATCTGTATAGAAAGTCATCGTGGTTTTAGGGGAGATTTCTTGAGGTCACTGCAAAAGGTGAAGGTACTGAAACCTTTTACGTAGCTTCAGTTTTTGTAAAGAAGTTCTTATAACTCAAAATTTATTTTTATTTCTGTGAATTCTACTATGAGTCCCTTTGAGGTTGTAACCCCTGCCTCCCTGCCCTGTGTCCATCTGTCCTCCCCCAAGTAGGATGATTCTGTAATTTTTTTACATTTAATAAAAAACCCCAACCACTTCCTTGACCAAATTCTGCTTATTCCTTAAGTTTTGGCAAAATACTAGGGTTTGCAACCTATGATAAATACCTCAAATAACTTCCTCTTTTCATAATTGTTGCAAGAGTTTAAAGTTACTGATTTAAAAAAGAAAATACAACTTTATAAGGAAGCAGTCTGCATGTTGTCTCTCTTGACTTTGGCCCACAGTAAGCTTTGAGCCTGTTGTCCAATTTCAAGCAAACTTGATGAAGTAATCTCAAAGATAGAAGTTCCTGCAATAGGGATGGACAAGAGTAACCAGAGCCTGAATTTGTCTCTTGCTGAACTCTGCAATCACCAGTGTAGGAAGGAAGTGTAAGGGAACTGAGTAATATAGGGAGCTGTAGTATTAGAAAATAAAAGGAACAGAAGATTTTGTAGCTAAATACAGAAATTGTGGTTGGAAAGCTTAGTATATTGATGTGATCTGTGAGATGCAACACTCTTAAAAGCCAGAATTTAATCTGCTCTGGTAATTTTTCTCTTCTGCTCATGGAACTACTTATTTTTGAGATTTTTGAATAAAATCACTAAAATTGTTCTGTGTGCCACTTGGTGTATGTTGCTGCACAGCTAGTTCTGACGAGGCTATTTTCTATTCACCATCTTGAATTTGTTTCCTCTATTATCTATTTTGTCATTGCTTTTTGGCCAAAAGAATACAGATATTTCCAATCTGCATATTCTGATGCGTTCCCTGCTCTGTAGCAGTACCCTTCTGTGCTCAACAGGCAATTATTTGTTTTTTCAGTTGCCTTGTTCTGAAGACTTTCACTCCAGCAATGCAGGCTGTAGATGCATTTTGTCTATCAGAACCTGAAACCATGTTTTGCAGCTGTTTCAGTGGTGCTAAGCACAATCAGACTTTACCTGAACAGTGTTACACATCCATTTCCACCTGTGGTTGAAGAACTGTCTTCTGTTTAAGATGTGGAAGTTTGTATCTAACCGTGCTGTTTATGCCTCTGGCAAATTACACTGTGCTGTTCAATGTAAGCTGTAGCTATTTGGCGTTTCAGTAATATGAGAAGTACTTCAAGGTGGTTTGTTTGTTTGTTTTAAACATTAATGTGGTTTAGAGTGATTTTTTTTCTTTTTTTTTAAGGCTTTCATTATTATTCTGTCCTGACCCAGAAAGTGATTTCTCTCTCCTCAAATCCCAGAACGGCAACTTGATATGTTTGAGACCTTTAAACTATGTACTGTCTTGGCTTTCTAATATGATATGCACATAGGGATTTTTATATGGGTATTTTTGAAATGGTGTGAAAATCAAGGATTTATTTGTGTGTTCAGCATACAGTTCTTATTCGTGTGCTTGCACGGAGTAATATCTTGGTTGCATGACTGGTTCTGGAAGGTGCACATACTTTACATAGTAGGTTAGTTACTGCTAAATAGGAATAATTAGCCCAAACAGGGGGTGCAGATAGGTCATATTTGTCCTGTGTTTTGCAACAGCAACAAATAGTGAATGTTTTCAGCTACTACAACTACCACTACTAGTGACAAATAATAGATTTCCTCATTCCACTGGCAAACTAGTTTACTGCTTGTCTTTCTTTTGAAGTAGTTTTATGCCCGTGATTTTATAACTATCTGCCTGTATTACAGGATTTTATTTTTAAGAGGAAGAATAAACCTCATTGTTAAAATAAAAGTAGCAGAAACTTTGCAGTTATTAAAAATAAGTAAGATTTTGAAAAACTAGTAGAAAAAATCATACAATAGCCTTAAAATTCTGGTGTAATTTTTTTGACCTTTCTGGCAAAATGAATTTCTTTTATTACTTGACGCTCACAAAAAGTTTTGTTTACTCCACTTTTTATCATTGTCATTTTATGAGAGTGATAGTATTTGTGATGAGCTCTCATGATTTGATCAGAAGTGTTGTGACATTCCATTATTTTTACTGCTAAAATTCACGATTCCCAGAGTCAGATAATTGCATGAGAATCTCATCTCTTTAAAGAATGTTTGTATGTTTTAGTGCATTCAAAATACAAAGGGTCAAAAATATTATCCTTTTTTCTTAATTTGAAATCTCTGATTGAAAGCAGATTTTAAAAAACTCTTTGAGGACCTGGAGTATATTTCAGTTTTTGTGGTTGTAATTGTATCACATTTAAGAGTAGGCAAGAGCAAGGCTGTTTGTTAATCATGTTCATTTTGGTGGTGTGCAGGGATAAATTTACAGCAGGATCTGTAGAATTTAGCGTATAGATAGTTGAGGCAGATACAATTGGAGAAAGGTCACAACAAACTGAACATGTCAAGGATCTTACCTGCTTGTAATACCATAACTGTAGATTTTTGGGATGGTGACAAAAAAACCAAGGAAGGGAAGATGACCCAGGAAGGTGCACTAAATGGGAAAAGATGCTAAGGTCAGTAGAAAAGCAGAGCAGTAATGGAATTGCGCTATGATGAAGAGACTGGAGAGAAGATGACGAGAAGTCACTAAGCTCAGTCAGGAAAAAGGTGTGGTCAGAATGTGTCTCCAGTTGTTTTTTCAGATCATTCTCTACTAGGTCTGGCTGGTTTTCTCTTCCATTTTTCTTGACAGTTAACAGGGGGCAAGGAATTTAAGATGCATCAGTGTTTGCATATTATGGGTGGGTTTGGATGATATTAGACTCCCTTGACTGCCTGTGCTTAGAGGGATTGCTGGGTGGCGAGTGGTGTTTAACATTGCATATCCTCTTATTGTCACTGCCTTCTTCAAATCATTATTTGTATGAGTGACAAACTAGCTCCACCCTTTGCCTTCTAACTGGCATTTCAGTTCTGTTGCTTTTTTTGATCTAACCATGTTCATTCTACTTCTGTTTACTCCCTGTGGCACTCTTCCTCTAACTGCAGTTCAGTGCTACCATGCTTGATATTCCCTGGCCAGCTGACAGCTCACTTATCTAATGCACGTGGAGTCTAACAGTTTCATAGACAGGTACTACTTCTTGTCTGGGCTTCTGGTCAGTAGGGTTTTTCCCCAACCTATATAATGAACTTGACCCTGCATGTAGATCGACAGAAGTAATGGCTTCGCAGAGGGGTATGAATTCTTCCTATTTAAACTGCTAACGTACAAGCCTGACTAGTGTTAACATGTTTATTTACTTGTTGGCTATTCTAGCAGAAATGTTTGTCAAGTGTTCTTAGATCACGGATGGAGTTTTAGTTTGTGAATAAACAAAATGCCACCAGTTCTACCAGCAAAGCTGAGTATTTTGTCCTCAGACTTGCTGTCAATATTTTTTGAAAATACACAGGCAATCCTGAGTTGCCAAAATGTATGTTGTTCAGAGACATTTTACTTTTAAAAGTATTTTTCCATAAGTGCTGTGTATGTTCAGTTATATAGCCCAATACTTCATTCTTGATCTCCTTTGACTTCTACGGTAATTTATTGAAAGAACAAACTCTGATAGCAGACTCAGTTGAAGGCAGGTATTTTAGCCAAAAGTTCTGCTACTGTTAATATTTGAGCAGTTTGTAATGCACATAAATATTTAGCACACATTTTACAAAAACTTAGAACTGAATCAGTCTGTGTTCCCTGAACTCTAGAATGTCACATGACGAGAGCACTTTTATCAATCAGCATGGTTAGAATTTTGACAAAGAAACATTCTGCATTATGTATTAAGTGATCTTGTTTGGCTTGATTAATTTTCTACTGCATATTTACGTGGTGGTTACTAGAAAGCAGAGGGAAGGGAAGAGAAAGATGCATATAATCATTTTTGTAATTTTTTTCAGGTATTTTTAGCAGCAATGATGTAGCAGTATCATTTCCAAATGCAGTATCTGGCTCAGGATCTAGCACTCCCGTTTCCAGTTCTCATTTACCTCAGCAGGCTTCAGGCCACTTGCAGCAAGCGGGAGCTCTGTCACCTTCAACTGCGCCTTCGTTGACTACTGTTGTTGCTGCAACTCAGGTAAACCATCACAAAAGTTTTAAGATAGCAAACCTTATAATTGACCTGCTTATTTTCCATGTTAAAAGAAACAATTATTTGTTTGGAAAAGAGGTTAATAAACATTTTTGTTGTGCAACTGTTACAGTGGCTGGAAGTTCCTGATAATACTGCATAGTCCCATGTTTGCGGAACACAGATTTTAAAAAATGATCTGTGTAAATGTGTGGTACCAATGACTGTGCTATGACTAGTAGCATAAATTCTGCTTACAATTCATCAGTGCTCTAACCAATGTCTGTTATCAGAACAAGGAGTTAAGAAAGGATTCAAAAGAGGAAAACGTAAACTTTTGCATATTTCATGCAAATATGCTGGTATCAGTTAAAGAACGGGGGGTTTTATTTGGGAGACTTGACAAATGGACCACTATGGCTAGCCCTGGCAAAGAGGTGGCCAAGTATTGATAGCAATCTTGATAGCAGGCATCTTGATAGCAAATAAAAGTTGACATATGATACAATTTTTGTGTTTGAAAGGCCATACAAATGAAAATACATAACTCGAGTTTCTTAATGAAGGGATAAGGGAGACACTGGAGGAGTGCAGGAGGGTGACATAATTGAAGTAATGAACCAGAAAAAATATCTTTATGGTAGTATTCTGTTCGAGTTTTAAGTTGAGCAAGATTGCATTTATCAAAGCAAGAGAGTTCGAAGTTATAGTTGTAGAAAGCCACCATGATTAGAGTATGAGTATGAAGGAGCACTGTACTAGACATGGTGTTTTTATACTCTGTGTTTCTTGTATTTTACATTTTCTGATGGGAATCTGTTTTACAACAAATGTATCAAATATTTGTATTTATTGTGTGCATATAAACCATCAACTTTTACAGAGTCTACAGTGATTTACGATAGTGGATATAAACCTGAAGATTTAAAATCAAGCTTAATAGATACATGCTTATATGTGTGTGTGTGTGTGTGTGTAGTACATGTATGGTAGAAATACTACGTGCAGACCAACATAGAATACGTTGCAGTGTGAAATAACACATAGTTGTTATAGGTGGCAGTTCACATTTTTCCATAATTCTTCTGGACTGATTTCCTAAAGAAATAAGGCATGCATTGTGCCAGTGTGTCTGTGTGACTTCTGTTGTGTAACTTTGGAACCTGTTGGCCAGTTTCACACAAAATTGGGTGACATCTGTTGCATAAATGGATAGAAACTATTTTAAAGAAATTAATTAAAAATTCAGGGCTTTGCTGAAGAGCCAGTGTAGCTTTTGTGAAGGGAAATCACAACCAGCTGAAGGTTGGGTTTTTGGGGTTTTTTGTTTGGTTGGCTGGTGTTTTTTGTTGTTTTTTTTTACCTTCCTAAATAGTATTACACAACATAACTCACTGAGGACACTTAAATTGAGCAGTTCACAGATAAGGGGAGACGTTGTGTCGTAGTTTAGTAGCAGATTAAAAAGATTTGAAAAAACCCAAACAAGTGATGCTCAGTTTTCTCAGTGGAGAGATTTACCATCAGAGCCTTGGAAAGATCAGTGTTCTGGCCTTTTGTACAGCTCAACGTATTCATAAATGGTGTAGGAAAAGGAGGAGGAAAGGAAGCCAAGTTTGCTGGTTATGCCAGGTTATACAATGAGTTATTATGAAGATCAGCTGTCACAAACTGCTGAATAACCTTACCCAGCCTATGTTGACAAGGGGATAAGAGAACAAATGAAATTCATGTTAAAGGGAAAGGGCAGTTTGTATTCAAAACAGGTCCAGTAGATACCAAAAGATGTACAAGAAGAGCCATAGTTGTGAACCATGGCAAGGAACAGCATCTTTATAAGGACTGAGGAAATAATGCAGGACTCTTGGACTGAAAAAAGACACTGAGATACAGCAAGAAAAAGGTCTCTAAAATCACGAATGTTGTTTCAGGATGGCAAATGTGCAATTGGAATAGTACTGAAAATTAGAGTAGCCTCAAAGATGTGCTGCTGGGCTGTGCTTCTCTAAGATGTCAGCTGTTAAGTTTGTTTGGACATCTATCGGGCATTTACAATTTTGGGGAAATCATAAATTTGACAATTTATGATGGATTATTTGCATCCTTTATTTTTAAAAAGCAAGGGTGTTAAGATACTCTAAGGAGAATGTAAAATTATATTTTCCATAGAATTATTCTCAAAGTTGTCTGAACTTTTTTGATGGGAAGGTTATGGTACACATCTAATACAGAAAATTTTGTTCATAGTATTAAGAAAACTTGCAAACAATTGAAAGCAACTGTCCTAAAGTAAGAAAGTAGGCAATACTACTGTGCCTTTTGTCATTTTTAATAACTGCTATGCCCACATAAAACTTCAGTGATAGAAACATTCAAGTGTTGCTTTTGCCTTTAGCAACTAATGGACACTTATTTAAAAGCTTAAAGTCCAACAACTTGGTAATCTTGGATTTTGATTCTTTCATTCTGATGTCTAGTATGTTAGTTCACAGACTGTGGTTTTTGTTTGTTTTTTAAGACAAAAACACAGTATGGTCTTCTTGCAATCACCTTTTCTTGTGTCCCATTTTCTTCTTCCTCATGCCACTCATAATTTTTATTCTGATCTAATAAATCTAGAAGAGATTATTAGCTTGTGTTCCATGCTGTGCCATAACTGAATTTAAGATGCTGGTGTTCCTCACCAGGTGGGAATCAGTGGTCTAGTAAAAATGCCACTTGCTGGAAATGTGGATTTTTTTTGCATCCTATTTCTCTTTTTTATGTGTCTTGAGCATAGCCTCAAATAGGTTACACTGCTTAATTCAGTGAGGCTTTATTAGCATAGCAATGCATTTAACATTTGCAAGAATATAGAAAAAAAGGCACAGAGAAAAGAAGGTACAGATCACACAAATATTTGCTCCTGGTTTTCTATGAATTGGTCCTCTCAACCTGTTTGTTGGTAGAGGCTGTTTTCTAATAGCAAACTACACCAAACTACTGTCTTTTTTCTGAGAAGCATGCCTTTAATTTGTGCTTTACAAGCTTTAATTAGTTTGTACTTTGTTGTTTAGAAAAATCACTTTCTTGCATTTGCATTTTGAATAGCATTTTGCTTTTTCCCTGTTAAGCCATGTCACAAGCTGCACCACTGCGAGGTCCTATGCTGAGGGTTTATCTCAAAGATGTCCTTGTGTTTCATAATTATAGCAGAAATCATTGTCAATCTTTTGAGTTGTTGTGTAACAGTTTGCTGTTTTGCTCTTTCTGACACGTTATTCTTAGTGATTAATCTGTGGTGGCCTGGGTGCCTCGCTGTCTTTTGGTGTTGTACAGCAGGATTTGGTTTGTGCTTTCTCAGGAAATGGTGGTTGTTAGATTCAATATTTTATTTCTTTTTAATCATGACTTAGTAGATGTAGTGTTTTATAATGAAATGTTTGCTACTTTGGTTGAGATTGAGATTGAAATTGGTTGAAGCTGTCTGTTCTTTTTGATGATTTAAATGAGTGTAATTACCCTACGAGTATTCTGTGGTCATTTGTTTCTGGCGTCTCTTATGTTCAGAGTGCAGGATCAAACTGCAGAAATGGAAGTAAGGGGTTTTGACTGGGTTTTCTTCCAGTTGTTGGTTATTAAAGCCATCTTTCAGACAGTATTCAAGAAAAAAATGCATTTAAGTACCTTGTAATCTCATTTCAGTAGTATTTTTA
Source organism: Jacana jacana (assembly GCA_013400555.1). NCBI lineage: Eukaryota > Metazoa > Chordata > Aves > Charadriiformes > Jacanidae > Jacana > Jacana jacana. Next base: position 14,984 of record VZTM01014634.1, read on the forward strand.
GTGGGAGTGGAAATGTCATGTAGTGGTTTCTTTAAGACATACAGCCTTTTAAACATTTGTAGCTCATTGACTCTTTGGTGCTGGGATTGTATGATTCACTAATGTATGATCTTCACATTACAGCAATTTCAGCTTATTTAGAAATTTTTAAGATTTATTCTTATTTTGGAAATTTAGTGTGATCATGTTGTGACTTTTTTTTCCCCCATGTCACAGAATCACAGAATATCAGGGATTAGAAGGGACCTTGAAAGGTCGTCCAGTCCAATCCCCCTGCCAGAGCAGGAACACCTAGATCAGGTCACTCAGGAATGCATCCAGGCGAGTTTTGAATGTCTCCAGAGAAGGAGACTCCACAACCTCCCTGGGCAGCCCCTTCCAGTGTTCAGTTACCCTCACTGTGAAGAAATTTTTCCTCATATTTAACTGGAATCTCTTATGTTCCAGCTTACATCCATTACCCCTTGTCCTATCATTGGGTGTCACCGAGTGGCTCCATCCTCCTGACACTCACCCTTTACATATTTATAAACGTTAATAAGGTCACCCCTCAGTCTCCTCTTCTCCAAGCTAAAGAGACCCAACTCCCTCAGCCTTTCCTCCTATGGGAGATGCTCCACTCCCTTCATCATCTTGCTACCCCTGCCCTGGACTCTCTCAAGCAGTTCCGTGTCCTTCTTGACCTGAAGGGCCCAGAACTGGACACAATATTTCAGGTGGGGTCTCACCAGGGTAGAGTAGAGGGGGAAGAGAACCTCTCTCCACCTACTAACCACATACACCAGGATACCATTGACCTTCCTGGCCACAAGGACACAGCGCTGGCTCACGGTCATCCTGCTGTCCACCAGGACCCTCAGGTCCTTTTCCCCTACACTGCCTCTCCAACAAGGTCAGTTTCCAACTTACACTGGTACCTGGAGTTGTTCTTGCCCAGATACAAGACTCTACACTTACCCTTGTTATATTTCATTGAATTTCTCCCTGCCCAACTCTCCAGCCTGTCCAAGTCATGCTGAATGGCAGCACAGCCTTCTGGCGTGTCAGCCACTCCTCCCAGTTTGGTGTCATCAGCAAACTTGCTTGATAGTGCACTCTATTCCCTCATCCAAGTCATTGATGAATATATTGAATAATACCAGTCCCAGTACTGATCCCTGAGGGACTCCACTAGATACAGGCCTCCAACTAGACTCTGTCCCATTGACCACAACTCTCTGGCTTCTATCCTTCAGCCAGTTCACAATCCACCTTACTACCCTATCACGTGTATCTGTGGGCTCTGTGCTCTTAGTGACCGTAATAAGCACATCCAGTTTCAAGAAATATTGCACATACCTGCCACTAACCTGTTTTACAGACACAATCTAAAAGATTATTTTTTCTTTCTCAGCAAGAAAAATGTTCTTTGCTAATGGATTCTTCTGTATTTTTAAAGCTCTTTTTCTTCTTCTGCAGCTTCCGTTTAATTTCTTCCTAAGTTCCCATCTCTTACTTTGTGTGCTGTATTTCCTTCGCCACAGAAATGGCTTAGAAAGGGAAGGAAAAGGACAAGAAGTGTCTGTATCAGCAGTGCTTAAGACTTGCACAGAGATAGAGAAACTGAATCGTTGCTATTACTCTTTTTAGCCCAGGACTCCGTTGTTAGGGCAGGATAGATAGGTCCACTTCAACATAGTGTAATGAACTATTGCCTCCCTGGTGGACATGTGATAATTGGGAAGGTGCCTCAACCAAGTTGCATTTTAAGTGAAGTAAGTTTGCTTTAATCACTTCGGTTATGCTTCTTAAGTTCGTTTGTGTTTACTCCCCTTAAGAGCAGAAGAGAAACAGCAGGTTTTTCTTTAGCATTCATACAGTGGTAGTTATCCTCCTTTGTGCGATCCAGCTTTTAGAGGGAGATAAGGCTTTTTTCAATAGATTTGGAGTTAGTTGTTGACGATAAGGAATGTGAAAGCTCAGGAATCCTGAGATCTTTTCAGATTCTGAATGTAGAGCACCTGATGTTTCAGATGTTTCTGTCCTGTGGTTTTTATTTTCTCACTTTTTGAATTAGACTAGTCCTTAATATTGGATCTCTGTAGTCCCCTGCTCTTTCTCCACATCGGTAGTTTATACAAGTTTTGGCTTTCTGTTGTAGTGTTTTTTTCTCGTCATCCTTGAGTTTGCTCATCACTTTGCATGTTATCAAAGGAGCTTTCTCCTCCTTTTTCTTTTCTGTTCTGGCAAACATGGGAAAATAAGTAAAAATGCAGGAAAAAGGAACTATTCTTAGTTCCTGTCCCTGTCAACGGAGAAGTTAGGAGCAGTTTTGGGAGCAATCTTATTTTTACCTTCAAAATAAGGGTGGATTTGAGGGAATTTAAGAGCACATCTTCAACAAGTAGTTTTAGCTGAAAATTCAAGTTGAAAGAATTTCTTTGCAAGTCTTCAGAAAGGAGATTTGGACATTTTCATAGGACAGTAAAATTCAGTATTGCTGCCAAGTTTGCAGCTGTAGCCTCGAATCACAGATGTCAGATGTCACATCCTCAAAATCAGTATGGCCAGGGAAGGAAATCCTCTGTCCACTTCTGTTTCCCAGATTTGCTTGGAGAAATGTACCCTGTTTCCTGCTGTGTGCTGCTCCCCACTCTACACACACCCCCACCCCCACCCCTCTTTTTTTTTTTTAAATTTTTTAAATTTAAATATTCACCTCAAAGAAAA
>VZTM01014660.1:0-11184 GCA_013400555.1 Jacana jacana
AGTTTAGCATGAGCAGGACTGCAGTGTTCATACAGGCCTGTATGTTTGCTACGTAGAGCAGATGAAAAATGCTAGTTGCATTAAATGGTGCATGATTTACTTTATAATTAGAATTTATCTTGTAATTTTGGCTGTGTATTTTTACCTGTTAGTCTTCAGATTATATCTTCTCAGGACACAGTGCATTAACAACTAGCCTAGTCAGAAAACCTTTCTGTGTCTATTCTGGCCTTTGTTTAACTAAGGACACCATCTACTATGACACATAGAGCAGTTGAGCGCTGGAAAATATAACTGCTACGTTAGGCACTTTTCTAAATTGTAGAATTCAGTTACAGGGGAGAACCTTTGCTTGTCTTGAAAGAAGGGAATGGCCTCCCTCTTGGTAGAAGGAAATGTCGGCTGTTAAGTAATGAAATATATTTTCCTGAGCCTGACTTTGTGTACCTTCACCTTGACCAGTTTATGCTTAAAAGGAAGCCTGGAAGTCACTGGACGAAGGGAGTAACTAGAACTGGCAAGTTTCAAGAGTTCTTATTTGATTTAACATTTGAAAAGGATAAGGAAAATGGACTATCTTTAACTGCAATAGTCAAACAAGACATTTTAGTTGAAAATTTTCTTACTCTTATACCTGATATGTTGCTTGTATTCCTCATTTTGTTTTATTAATCAAAAAAAAGTGAGGGGTCGATGAAAGGCAAAGAAGGTAAGAGTTGTTTTTTGATAATAAGACCTGTAAATCAGAGGAAATCTGATAAGATTTTTTCTGGGTCACAAGTACAGTTACAGTACCAATGCAGTTCCTCAAGAAATGAGAATTCTGGCTGCAGGATTCAATGAGTTTGAAAGCAATTAATGGAGAATAATGTCAAGATGTAATGCATTTCAGCTTATTAGGACTCTTGTCCTCAATATCATTGGATCTGATTTGGCAATTTATTTTGCCTTATGATTTGCATTTTACTTAAATATTTTTTTTTCTGTATGGTGTGCATCTACTGTTTAGTTGTGTAGGCAAAGTTTTTACAATAATAATTGTTACAATTGGTTTCCAACAACACGAANGGCACCGTATTAACGTTTCCCTCCTTTCACTGGCTGGCAATGGCTTGGCTAATAGCTTGCTATTGATAGAAATGAACTCTTGAGAAAGATCAGTTAATTGGTTACTTCTCTCAGTGGTGAATTTTACTGTTTTGCTTGCAGGAGCAGGGTGAAAGAGCAAAATATAAAGAAAATTTCTTATAAGATGAAACAGGTATGAAGCACGGGTTTCAATTGCAGATCTTTGGTGAGAGAAGGGTTGCATAGGAAAGGCATCTTCCTACCAGCTCTGAACACCCAGCAGCAACTTCATTTGAATGATTGCTGGTTCATATTTCATTTCTTTTGTAAAAGCACAGTTCTCACTGTTTGAAAATTGGACTAAATAAAAATTAAAAAATAAAAATACTTAAGGTTTTTTGTAAAGGCTTCTATTATGTTTCCCTGTAATCTGCTGGTCATTACGTGCTGCCCGATCCATGAATTGGGCAACTGCTTTGTAGATCTGAAATAGGAAAAGACATGTACCACTTAGTCCCCTGTGCAGTAATACTGGGAAGAACCTGTTTGGGTAGGGAGGTGAGGAGCAACACTGTCCTTACAGGTTTTCTTTCAATGAGCAGGCCATACTTTTTAATTTAACTGCCCTACTGAAATAGAAAAAGGAGATAAGCGAATTATTACCGAAGCAGCTGGAGTCAATAAGACATAATAGATGACCTCATTACACAAAGAGTAACGTTGACCTTTAGGAAATTTCTTGAGTTCATGGAAATAAAGCTTGATTTTCTTTTGCTGACTGAAATATATATTAAATACTAGCTGTTGATTTGTGGTGTTATGCAGAGTGACCATCCTTGACAGATCTTAAAACTTAACTGTCAAAAGTGTTGCTGGTAGGCAGGAATGAACCTCATAACTCTTAAAAACAAATTTCTAATGCATTTAGAAACTTTCAAATGTCTTGGCTTTTCCTTATGAGGAAAGCACAAACATTGAAAATGCCATTTATGGGGAAATTTTTTTTAATCTGAAAGCAGATGCTAGATACTAAGAGCCAGTCTTGGTATCAGGAAAGCAAATTGGTAAGAATAGCACATGGGATTGTAGATGAGATTTTGGTTTATTGGTTTTGTTTGGTTTTAATCAAATGTCATCACATTACCATTATTAAAAAAGCCTTAAGTACACATTGTGGAAAAGTACTGTAAAATGTTCTAACTTGAAAAAAAAAGCCTTAAGCAGTTTAACTGTTGTTTCTTGTACATGCAGAGAAAGAAAACATACTCTTTACGTGTTTGATAAATGACAGTTAATAGTAACACCTTCAGAATATATGGAACAAAGGGTAGAATGAGTATTATGTATCCATCATTCACTGTCCATCAAAATGTTAAATCATATTGCAGCATTTGCAAATGCTTTGTATGTATGAAAAGCATTGTCTTTTGATTGCAAGTAGAATGGAGTCTTTTCTTGTACTCAGGGGGAGACAGGGTTGAAATTGCAGAGGAAAATGTATTACCTGTAGCTTACCAGGCAAAAAAAAAAGGATCTGAGAACTATAGAGAGGTCAGTAGGCTTTTCAGAGTGAAATGGTGATAAAAAAAGGAGACATTCAACTGAAAATTTTCCAAAGACATTTGGAGAATGAAAGAATAACTTCATTACTGTTGAGTTCATTGTTGCAAGTCTACTTCAGTGTTTCAGAGAATGGGTTAGCCAAAACAAAAATAGATGAACAAATATGGGTAACTGAGCATTATTAAGTTTACAGACATGAGGGAATCTGCGGGCTTTTAAGGACAGTTTTTACCCCAGACCACATTGTGAGTCCAGGGAAAAGCTGCTTCTACATCAAAGCATGTTGATGTGGTTTGGATTCGCTTGGGATTCTCTTGCTTGTACACCTGCACCCTGGTAGTCTCCGAAACTTGTTATTGCCATTGGGCTTTTCTATGAGAGGCAGTCTCGAGGTCTCCCATTGAGATTGATCTACTGTGCACGTTTGTAAATTATTAACTGTCAGGACAAGAGTTTATAGAAGTTTCTTTGAGTTCTCCTGAAAACTTCACACAGAGTGTATGACAAACACAGAAGGTGTTGTGATAAAATTCTCTGTTTATTGAAGTAAATGAGCCCTGTTAATGAATAATTGTCCATGCAGAAAGTGCAGTTATAAGAACTATAATTTTTTTCTGACTACCTGCACTGGGTAAAGAGCAGGACTAGAAATCCCTCTCTAATGTATTTGTGTGTTTGCCTGTGTATGGGCAAAGATGAGCAGCTGTTTGGGCCCTTTCATTTGTTTTGCTGGGGCATGAAGCTGAATGGTTTTAATGGACTTTCGGATATAGGGGAAGCTTAATATTCTCATACAGGGAGTATAAAATGCTTTGTAGTATAAATAGCCTGCTGAAGCTCATTTAAACCTTGTCTAAAACTTCACTGAAGTAGCATTTGAAATCCTCTGGCAAAGGTCTCACCTCTGGCACATCCCTCCTTGGGCTGGTGGGGTGGATTTGCAGATGTGGTCAGTGCTATAGCGGAGCTGAAGCAAGTTGCACTACATATCTGCTATTGCCAGCTGCTGGAGCAAGTGCTAATGAAGCGTAGGACAGGGATTTCTTTTACTGCTAAGCATAACATACTGTAAATACCAGCATCTGCCAGGAATATATGGATAAACTAATACTTCTTCCCCACCCCACCCCCATTCATTATATGACAAATCTAAATATAAACAATTAGGTTTCTGTGCAGTTCTTGTAAAGTCATTAGAGTCAGTCTGTGGCTACTTCTAAAGCACGTTTGTTTTATAGATAACTTAAAATAAATCTTTCTTTCCTAGTTTGACATTTGTTTTTCTGGGAATAGATTTCAAATCAATTTCAGTTCTCACTAGTTTTCCAACATTTATTTAAGGGTTAAGAAAAAAAAAAAAAGTGGTAGTCATTGACTTAAACAGTGAGGAAAACAACCAATCTACCTATGCCTTCTTCTTGTAACAGGATCTATCAGAGAAACCGGGCATATTTATGTACCCGTAAGAGAAAGTTCACAAAAAGGTTGGATAATAAATATCAGCACCCTCTCTGCTATAGCTCATTCCTAAATTAGGCCCAGTGCCAACATCCTTTTTGTTTGCCCCAAATAAATCCTTCCATGAGTTTGCAAGAAGGAGCCTTTTTCACAGCCTACAGCTGCTTCTCAATCCATGTATTGATTTTCAGAGTTGAAGGAGCTTAAAAATAGTATTTCAGAATGAGAATGTTTATACACAGGGTGGCCGTAATAATTAAGAGAACAATGTCTGTACTGATTTATACCAAAAATTCTTTATTCTATTCCTTGGAAAGGAGCATTGACTTGTCAGCTTAATAAATCTAATTCTGATGATTATATCCGAAGTCCCTATAAAACCAGTTACTTACAGAAGCTTGTAAGTGAAAAAACATTGGCTCTCTTAGCTAAAGTGGCTTATTCTGATTATTCTTGACAGATCTTTATGTGTTTTCATTGTTACCATGTAAAATAGAAAACAGCCACTCTTTTATTACCTTTACTAACATTATATCTGCTTGCATTATACAGCTGTACAGCCCCACACCATAATAATATACAAGTATTCTCTGTGTGGTTAATCAATGGTGTTATATATTGTTATTAAACCTATTGGAAAGAGGGAGAAATCGGAAACCTTTTTTAATACAATAAAGCTACCTTCTTGGTAAAGGTTGACATACGTCTCTTACTGAATGAATTTCCAGGGGTATCACTTGGCAAATATGTTTTTAATTATCAACAAATTAGAGTGGATATTAAATTAACTACTCTGAAAAAATGTAGTCTTTTGAGACAGAATATCAAAGCTGCTGTTTTTTAGTTAAAAGGAGGAAGATATAATCCAGAAAGGAAAAAAAAAACCCCAGTGCTTACCATTCTTGATTCCTAAGCCTATCACATTCAAGCCACGTGACTCATTTCACAGGTTGGGGAGGAGGGGAGGGAAAATAGCAATTTTGTAATAACAGTATTTGCCAGTTTTGAAAAGTCTGGGGAAATAGGACGCTATCATTCCTTCTGTACATACAACACAGGCAATTTCAGACCTTCTATAAATATTTGCTCTTTGCTGCAAAGTTGCTAAGTTATTTTAATTACAACAAAGCAAATGTGAAATGCAGTGCTTTTGAGATAATCTGCATTAATAGCTTTTGTTGTGGTGTCCCCCCATAAAAGCTGTGGAGTGGCACTCAGCACTCCAAAACAGAAGCTGTCAAGATCAGTTATTCAGCCTTCACCTAGTTCAGTGAACTATAAATGCATGACTGATGCGTAATTAAAAGAAAGAAAAAAAACAGAAAAGGTTAATTTCAAGAGCTGCAAACAAAGTATATATAAAGTATATATGTGAAAGTAAAATTTATATTAATTTTTCAATAGAAGAAACTAGGTATTTTAAATTATTTTCAAAAGTTTCACAATTTTCCTAAAGGTTATTGAATCTTATTTTTGTGATTAAGATTCTAATTGTTAAGATAAAAGGTAGGTTTTAATGAATGAAAACCTTTTCCTGTCTTAACTGAAATTATTTTTGACTTTTAGCTTTCAGCTAAATTTTAAATTCTGGGAGGTTGTTTTGTTTTCTGCTATTATGCACTGGAGAAGAGCAGAATCTACCAAAAAATTCTCCAAATGGAAAAATCCCAAACAATTGGCTCTTGTTGTGTGAAAGGGTAGTAATGCTAAGTAGGAAAAGACTTTCAAGGAAACACTTACTGTGAAGTTACTATTTCAGCTTTGCAGCTTGTCAAAATGTCTCTAGAGTCAATTACGTCTCTGATCCTTTTCAGGATGAGGCACAGGGAGGTTGTACAGTATTATTATTATTATTTCCAGATGTTGAAAGTATGCCTTCATAAGCTCTCATACCCATACCCAGCCGGAGTGGCCTTGAGATTTCTTGCAGAGGAGCTGCCAGATGCCAACACGACAGGGAAAAGAAACTAAGTGGTAGTTTCTGGTGCTGTTGTTGTACAGCTCAAATGCGAAGGAGTGTCTGTTGTGGCATTCATCGGAGTGGGTCGGTGTGAAGGAGCGATGTGCGGTGGGAAAAGAGGGAAGCAGAATAATGATTCAGGTTCGAAATGTCCTGCAATCAGGAAAGGTCTGGTGCTAGAGTACAAGTAGTGATTCTTACATCTTCTCTGCACCGTGACCTCGATACAATAGAGCTTTATTCACTTGTTTCTCAGTCTTCTCCTTCTATATGAGCACTTGGTTAGATCTCCCTTGGTTGACTGTTTTTTGGCACTGAGAACCGTCCCAGCCTTTTTCAGCAAAAGTGTATGTTGTTGTTCTCATTGTCAGCTACAGCAATTTTTGGTTCACCTGGACTGTAGTTTGGCGTTTGAGCTAAAGGGACAGGGTTTTTGTTTTGAGATATAAGTGTTTCAAATGTGCTGTTAATGTGGTCTGTTTGTTTATAAAAACAATCTCTCATATTCTTTGTGGTTTTAAAGCAAGGCACTTCTTTCTTCCTATAGTTAATATATTTCCTATTTTTGAACAACAACAAAGAGTAAAAAGGAGAAGAAGCTTTCCATTCTGTGCAATTTTCACAAGAGCAATGGAAAATTTTTCTGAGACTAGAATGAATATTTGATTTGGAAAAAATAAATTAGTGCTATATTTTACAAGGTCACTGTGAGCAGAGATTTTAACACACAGCAGTGCCACATTGAATACGGTCTAGTTTTACCTTGGTCTTTGCTGTTATATATTCTGTTTTCTAAACTATTTTTTTTTTTTAAAGAAAGACTGCCACAGGTGCCTCTTTTTAAAAACCAAGATCTTACTCTTGACAGTTAATCAATAAGCAACAAACGAAAAGTAATAACGCACGCCTTGAGAAATACTGTTTTTATTCGTAGCCTGAGACAGGGAATGCCAATATGTTAAAATCAATCAGTCTTCCCCCTCAGATTGAACTTGCATCCAAATCACCAAATCTTTAAATGTACCGTATGTAGAATATTGTGCTGCTTGCAGGTGGTGTGCAAGGGCAGGGGGAAAGACAACAGCATTTTCTGGATCTCCTCAGAATGTAGAAAGACAAAAGGAGAAAGAAAATCTGGACTAAAGATGGCAAATATTGGCGCGAGGCAATAATTTCTATGATAAGGAAATTGCAAGTGCTCTCAATGTGCTCCAGTTGATGTAGCTCAGTGCTAAATCTTCTCATGCAGAGGCAGAATGATGAACAAACAAGCAAGCATCCTAAATCCTGGTCAGAGTGATTCTGTTACATGGAAAAAAGATGATGAATTTAGTGTTAGGAAGATGCATCTTTGATACAGCATCATTCTCTTCTTAACACAGAATAAGGAAAGAGAAATGGTTTTGTGCAGGTTGGGTTTTTTTTTTTTTTTTGCTTTGTGAAAGGACATGGAGAAGAAGCAAAACTTTTAAACTGATGTTTGGAAATGATAAACTGATGTGAACAGGTTGTATAGGCACTGTATTGCAAATACCTTTGGGCAGTTTTCCATGAGTAAATGGCAACTCAATTGCTTTTCATGGCCCTGCCCTTTAATAGCTACTCCTGTGCCTTCGATGTGTAGTTTGACTCTTGCTACTAATCTTGGTTGCTAAAATTAATTAGGATATAAACACACCTAGAAAGCCTGTAAAACTTCATTTATGCCTGCAATATAAAACAGAACATTTGGCAATGCTAATTGAAATGATAAAAAAGTTTGGAAGACATCAAGAACTCTTCAAACCAGTCCTCCCTACCTTGGTTTAATGACACAGTAAATGCTTGCTTTTCTGGATATGATTATAGTTTTAAACAATAAAGAGTGAGCAAATTCCATTATCTCATGTCAAGGAACCCTCCAGAGAAGATAAAAATGCAGTTAATAAGCAGGATTACTTTCTAACAGCAATTGCTCCATAATAGAAAATTCATTTTCTAACCTTCTACTCTAGGATGCTAATCGGTTAATCAGTTAAGTCCCATCTGAGTTGTTGGCAGCAGTTTTTCCTCCCATTGGGACAAAAGTAAATGCAAAGTTTCTGTTGAGGTAAAGGTAGAAAGGAAGCAAACAGTAAAACTGCTTTATTTCATTTGGAAGTGATTGCTTTAGGCAGTTATGCACCTGCAGCACGGATCCTGTTAACAAGCAGCATAAATAACTGACAGTAAGCCTATTGAGCCCTATTTTTTTTTTTTTTTTTTCTTTAAAGGAAGCTGAAACACTGTATTTTCGTGTATCTACAAAAGTAGAGAATAATTTCCATGTTCAGTGATCAGCACAATTCTTACACACCTCCGTCTTTGGTTAAATATTAACCTGTTACATGCTCCAGTGTCACCTGGCATCAATCACTCCTAAATCAGTATATTTTTAGGACTGTTGACACAACTCAAGTTCTCACTTTCCCTTCATACAGAAATTTTATACTACATTGCTAATTTAGTACTTAAGAACAAATGAAATACTGCTGGGGTATTTTCCCCTAATTCCCTATTATGCACAATCTATATTTTTTCTCTTTGGAATGTTTGCTTTGTATTAAGCAGAATGCATTCACCTCAAAATGAATATTCAGTGTATATAGCTTTGTTTTCCAAAGCATAAGAATATGCTATTTATCATATTTTTTTCATGTTGATAATTACTTAATTTAGTTTTTAAAATTGTTATTGTAACGGTTGAGTACCTTGTGGGTTTATAAAAGTGTATACAGAAAGTGCTGGGTTTTTTTTCCCCTCATGATTTGCAGAAATACAGATGTTTGCACTGTATTTATCTTCTTTTAATCTTAGCTATGTTATACTACTTAATGCTTTGAATGCAGACTTGATTTAACATGCAAGCATAAGTGTAGTTAAAATTAGCACATCCAAGCTTTTTCCTTTACCCCTTTTTCCCCAAGCTGAAATGACTTTAGGAAAGGAGATGATTTATGCTATGTCAGAAAAAGTTATTTGGGAAAAAAACCCAAACTTGCTTTGGAAAACTGCCTGTGAGAGAAGACGACTAAGAAAATAGCGATTAGTGAAACTTCATTCATTATTAGGAACAAAAATTAGTTTCTTTCCACTTCATGTTACCGCAGTGATTAATCTAAATAGAGAAGAAAATCACCCTGGTATGTTCAGAAAAGGTTTTCATAACCTGGCTTCAGCGAGGATGGAGTGTGCAAGGTGCATTCCCTGCGTATTAGAGGCTAATGTACTGCCAGTATTTTAAACAGATAGCTAGGATAAAGTGGGTAACGAGAGGATTGCTGGCTTAATGGTAATCCAAGTGAATTTAAAACTGGTCACAGGGAAAAACATTGCATGAATTGGCTACTAAAGAACTAAGAGGCAGCATAATTGGTAATGAGTCATTTGATACTATAAAACTTACAGGTTGTCAAAGGAGCTTGATGTTTTGGACATCACAAATGTTGCTCGTAACTACATTGCAATATGTTTAGATGTCTGTCAAGTCTTTGACTTGGTATTACCATAAATTCTTTTTAAATAGCATGAAAACAAGCTACATACTGAATAGATCAAAAGCAAGTTCAAAGAAAGAGCACATTCCTAATTACAATGGCGTTTCATCAGTGCTGGGGAATTTTCTGCAGTTGTGAGGAGATCTGTCCAGGCTGTCCCAACAGAGTTTATTGTATCTGTGACTGGCTTGGAAGAAACCTGACTACATGACACATTTATTTCTGTTGCTTTTGATAACTCTATTCTTTTCAAAGACTAAGTTTTAAGGCTTAATTTGCATATCTACTTACGATGCACTAATACATAAAAGATTGACCTCAAACTGCAGATGCAAAATGTTCAGATTTATTACTGTGCCTTTATGCTAATAGTTGTTTTAGAGCACAAATCAGATGGGCAATTTTGAAAATCTGGGTTAAATTACACAGTCAGAAAATACCTAATCTTGACATTTTGGACCTGCTTGGGCTTCTTTACACCCCACTCCTTTGCTTTTGCTTCTGACATTACAATTCAAACTTGCAGCAGAAGCAGTCTTTCCTGTATCTAAAGATGAGTGTCACTTACTGTAGTTACAATATCTGTCTCTCCTCTGTAGAATCACTGCCTGTATTTTTTTAATGGGTATGCTAAACCTCTGTCTGGGACTCTGTGGGAGACCTGGGAATGAGAGGAGAGAAGAGAGATAGTCCTGCTGTGTGCAGAGAACCTGCACAGGGCGTGCATGGATCTCGTGGGCTGACAGAAGAGAGACCCTTCATCTAGGGGATGGTTGCAAGGCCTGGAGAGCAAAAGGCTTCAAAGAGATCTTATAACCCCTTCCAGTACCTAGAGGGGCTACAGGAAAGATGGTGAAAAATTCATTCGCAGAGAGTGTAGAGATAAAATGAGGGATAACAGTTTTAAACTGAAAGAGGTTGGATTTAGGCTAGTTACAAGGAAGATATTCTTTACAATGAAGCTTGGTGAGGTGCTGGAACAGGTTACCCAGAAAAATTTTGGATGCCCTGTCCCTGGAGCTGTGCAAGGATTCTTTCAAACCACTGGACTGTGAATGGTGATGTTGCCAGTTAAAGTCAGGGGTCTCCTCCTTATTTCTGGGACAACTTTGTGATAATTGCTTGCCTGGAAGGGACAGAAGAAATATCACTGCCTAAGGCAAATACTAGCTGCCCCAGCATACTAATTAATCTTTCTTTTTCTTTTTTTTCCCTCAACTTAAAACCCAAACAAAACACACGCACAAAAAATGTATACAACAATGTTTATAGTAAGCATTAAATATTTCGTATCCCCCTGCTTCACATGAACTCAGGCACAACCTATGCATTGCATATTACTGAAGAGCATTAGAGGAATGATGACGAATACTGATGATGTGAATGTTGTGTTTCCATTTTATTCTCATCAGATTTGTGGCTAGCGCTTTAGTTTAGAAACCATTGTATGTTGTACAACCCTGCAGCCCATTATTTTGTGTTTCCATCACATACACTCCTCTTTCTCCGCAACATCTTAGCTGATGTCAAACAAACTTCTCTTAGTGTTTGAAATAAAAGCCAAGCTGCTGGAAAGAATATAAGGGAGTTTGCAGGAAAAAAAACAAAACAAAAAAAACC
>VZTM01014675.1:2741-85031 GCA_013400555.1 Jacana jacana
GAGAGAGCAGAGCCTGTTAATGCACCTGTATGCCTTTTGCCAGGAGAATTTTCAGGAAATTGGGATAAATTCCCATATAGCTGCTGTCCTTAACCTGACAGCCTGGCTGTGGTGTGAGCTGGGCAAGCTCCTGTCTCACAGACACACTTTAATACCTCGAGTCAACTTGAGTTTCAGAGCTGAAGCTTGGAATAGTTTGGTGTGAAGCACAAGATGAGGTGGCCTGAGTGTCTGCCTGACTCACTTGTGCCAAGAAAGTGTTGATATAACTGTCAAATTCAAGTCTGAAAGAGTTGACTTGTGTAACTTAAGTTGTTTTATTCAGCATAAAAATAAGACTTTAATAGAGTAACTTGTCCTCGGGCCCTTGTGAATGTTCTACATCACACGTCCTTTCAGTTCCCAGGGGTTTTTGACATGATTTGGTTTTGGAACTTGCCTTACCATTCATTTGCAAAATCACCTTTATCCTGAAGAATACTTGACTTTTATTTTTACTTTTTTCCTTAAATGGCGAAAACCTTAGTAAACTTTACTTATATTCTCATTCAACATGCTCCTACTTGATCTCCTGGACATCAGGTGTTGTCTTAAATGGATGCTGTGAAAGACAGTTAATTAGATTTGATTCATTTTTATCACCATTTCTGAAAACTTCGGTTTGACGAATTCTGAGCTTTCAAGTGTTGTTTGTAATTCAGGCACTGTTTTTAACCACTTCTTTAGGTNCAACCAGAAATTGTGAGGCACCCCACCATCCAAATTTGGGGCTGGATTGTGCATTTGGAGTGAAGAGGAAGTTGGAAAGAACCTTCCTCACACTGCTCAAGGTGGAAGAAAGGAATTCCTTGGATGTGAGGCCATTCCCACTCTGTCTCTGCCCTCAAACCTTCTCTGAANGTAGTGCTTTACACGTTAATTATAGAAGGTACGTTAGAGTACAGGTTACTTCTCCAGTACACATTGCAATGTACCTCGGTCTGTGGGTGTGCCTTTGTATAAACACTTCTCCTGGTGTGTAGTAGCAGAAATTAGTGGTGCTTTTGAAAACAAATGTACTTGCAATAGCCTGTGTGTGCATTGTAGGAAATGCAAACAGGCAGTAATTTTGTATTCTATCATTTCACACTCAATTGTGAGCTGCTATGTGTGAATAAGGCTTTTAGCAGCCCTTGCTAAGCTCGTGGCTTGTATTCTCCTGTAGTCACAATAGGGTCAATTTAAACAGTTCTCCATCTGGGTTAGGCAGTTGTTTTAAACTATATTTAGTAAGAAATGATGTTTAGTGCCTCACACATGGTTGCAACAGTCTGTAGGTAGGTAGGAGGCAAACTGTTAATGGAAATAAAAAGCCACTTGTGGAAACGATTCTCCTACTTCCTCACAATTATTGTGCTTTAGCTATGGCTTTACTATAATGAGTAACAGTAAATGAAATTTTCACTCTATTACTGTGTAGCAGGGGCAGATCACAGGTAGTGTAGAAAGCATTTTGTTTTCGTTTAACAGGATACATGGTATCAGGTGGTGTTGATTGACATTTCTTGGATAGTGCTTCATACAGCATTTCATGCAAATCATGTTTGAATGAGACTGCTGCATCAAATTACATTTCTTTCAGATTACAGCCCTTGCAGATGTGAGACAGAGCTTGTTCAGCAGCTTGCAAAAAGCTTTCGCTTTTAACACTTACTGTTTTCACAACTTGACTGCAAAGCCCTCTAATTACAGCCCTTAAGATAGTGAGGGAATGATGGGCGCCTTCTCTTACCAGATCTCTAAGTAGTAGCGAGCAGATGCAGCATGAGATCCCTCCAGCTGTCAAATATTGTCAGCCTGGCATAGAGGGAATGCAGTTTAAAATGCAGGTGACATAATACCCAACATCCTCCATTTGCTAGTGGGCTTCTGATTAATCACGATTACCATACATTATCATACCATCAAATTTAATCATATCAATGAATTCCCATCTGCAGGAGGAGCAGCAGCAGCTAAACATGACGGTAACAGCTATTAAATAAAAGAGAAATAGATGGTTTCTAAATGCAGTAACCCTTTAACTTGCCATGTTAGCTCCAACATGCACATGCTCTGTAGATACTAAAATCAACGGTGTGCATTTATAGTTCATAGTTATTGTCATTTACATTTTTAAGTGAGTGCTATTTAGCACTGCCAAGGAAACCAGAGTTGTTTAATTTTTTTCTGTGTTAATGATGCCAGATTTTCTTTCAGTCTCAGCTTTAGTACCTGCTAAATACTGAACCACAGCATGGCTGGGGTTGACAGGGACCTCTGGAGGTCGTGTTGTCCGCTCCCCTGCTCAGGCAAGGCCACCTAGAGCCGGTTGCCCAGGACTGTGTCCAGATGGTTTTTGAATACCTCCAAGGATGGAGACTCCACAACACTCTGGGCAACCTGTGCCGCTGCTCAGTCACCCTCATAGTAAAAAAGTTTAGTATTTACAGGTGTTTTCTTATATATAGGCACGTACATTGGTTTTGATACGATTATATAAATGACCTTTGAAGCTTTTTAAGTCGTGTAAGCAAAGCACACATTCTTATCAAGGCAAAGAGGAAAAAGTGTTACACATATTGCTATGTAGCTGTTAATTAGGCACTGTTAGATACTTTGCAGAAGTCAAGGCTAATAAAGAAATCCAATTAAAATATACAATTGACTTCCTACTACAATGCAGTAAGAGTAGTCTGGTGTTTAAACACTGAATGGAGAACTGAAATATTTATTACAATATTATAGAGTCCTAGATGATAGTATAGTTCTCTGAAGCTATTTTCACTGAGCTGAGAAAACGTCTTTTTAAAAGATCATTCAGCGCATTTGTGTCATCGCAATTCAAAAAATAATTCAATATAGAAACATATGTACCTTCTGCACCTTCAGTTCTTGCTAATCCTTTAGAATGTAAAAGGTGAAAGTGCTTCATTATAGAACAATGTCATACTGTCTACAAGAAAATGAGGTAATTTAGGGGAATATTATGGGATAGCTGTTGGATACTCAAAAAGGAAAATGTGGTCAGGCCTTCAGACATAGCATGAGTAGTACCTGCAGGCATGTTTGGAGCTCTGAGTATGTAAAGTTCTTGCATCAGTGTGTTTGCAAGGTCAGAGATGTGTAAAAAGTCTCAAATTATATTTCCTTACAGAATTAAAAATCAGGAATCAAGTAATTCAGCTACTAAATACTTGGGTCTGCAATGTCATTTTCTAATACAGATAGAACTCTGGGTTAGCAGCAGTTCTACTACTTGTCTTTAAACCTGCCTGCTGCTTGACTTTTTCTGTAGCAATCTGGGCATTTTTTGATAAAGGGAGGAAGCATCATCGCCAAGTTGCATGTATTTATCTTAGAGATTCTCAGATTGTTTTTAAATTAACTGTAACTGCACCTTCGAGCTTGGAGTGTAATGTAGAAATCCTGAATTCGATATCCGTGATCCGGTTTAGTTCTGACTTCAGATTTGTTTCTAATTGTTAGTGACTTGCAGGTCACAAGAGACTGGGTCAATAAACACTATAATAACATTTCTATGGTGTAGTCTCTGATAAATCCAAGGATAAGGTATAAATCTTGTTAGATGTTTTGTCTCATTAGTTCTGAAAGCAGAGGTGGTCCAGAACTTTTGAGTCCCTGTTTTTAACACACCCCTAAAACTGTTAGCTTGCAGCACAAAAAAATAGGCAGAAGGATTTTATTGATTTTAAATGCTTATGAAATGCCCTTCTTTCAAGGGAGAGTTCATCATTCTAAATGGCACCAATGTCCCTTATATGTTTTCTCCAACTTCTGTTACACTTAATCTTAAAAAGTTAAGGGCACCAAACAAAAGTGATGGCATGTTCTTCTATGTCATACCCCTGAAGCGATTACAAACCAAAGTGAAACTGAATCTTCCAGATGAATTAGTTTAAAACACTTGTTTAAAAATTACTTAAGTGATTGCTTAAACAAAACCTGGGTTTTTGCTCTAATCTGGAAATGTTGGATTTACTCTTCCTTCAGGCCATTCAGGCTGCTACAACTGGCTGTCACACTCTTTCTTATTATGGCCCATCTCTGCTCACTGGAGACCTGTCATGAGTTGGATTAAATAGCAAGGGATTGTATGCCCTTCTCTCCTTGCTTTTACTGGTTTTTCATGATACCTGAACTCTATTTTGCAACCTTATAGACAGGGAACAGGACAATTGGGCATTGGTGATTTCTTCTACAGTTGACCTAGACTTGTGCCTGAATCCCCCGATATAATTTCTTACACCTTGGGTGGTGTAATGTCAGAGAAAAGCTTGTCCAAGTTACGTGGAACATTTTAATATTAAAAATTGCTTTCTGCTTAATTGAGGAAAGTATCGACCTGTTCTCTCAGACTCAGTGTGCCTGCATTACTAGCACCTCAGCAATCCATGCACTTGCTCTCTCCTTGCATTCTCCCCCTCAGAAAATACATTCCAGAAGCTGTGAAAGGACTCATGTATGGGTAGCACACAGTTGTTGTCTTGAGTTTTATGATCACTCTGAACTTTTAAGTTTTGTCCTTGATTGAAATGTATTTAAGGTATGACTTTTCATGTAAGGCTGTCTTACAATGCTAAATCTATTGGGAAAACCATGGTGCTTGCTAGGTTTTAGTTCACCCTGATGGAATTACATGGTTGTCTTGGGCATCACAGGAACATTACTGAGTCATTTAGACTGCATTTAAGGAAATATCAAAATAAGCCTTATCATAACAATTTCAATGAATCTTGTCCTTTCTGTATGCTGTGCACAGTAAAGGAGAATCCTATGAAACAAATGTTTTGTGGGATATATACATCTCTACTTCAAAACATATGTTATGCAGGGCTTCCTACACCAGAGGATGAAAAGTCAATTCCTTGCACCAGAAAGTAGGCATTTTAGGAGAGCTTTTCAAAAAGTCTAGTAGCTGCTGAAATAAGAGGATTAACATCTTGTGACAGATGGCTATAGTTTTAATTGTCATAGGTTATAGTGGTCATTATTCTTTGCATTTAAACCATATAAGAAGAATTAACTGAGTGGCCCTGCTTAACTGTCAATGGGGTTCTCTTAGCTCTTTGCATTTCAAGTGAGATTAATAAATGAAAACATGTTGTAGAGGCAGGGTGTATTTTATTGAAAGATTCATGAAGTTTGAATGACATTGTTAAGGTATTTAATTAGTCTCATGAAAAAAAGTAGAGTGACCCTTTTAGAGAAGCTGATAAGTCATATAATAGCTGTTAGATCCTCTTTATTCCTTGCTTTATAAGATTAACTTTGTGCTAAGCAATTTATGCTAAGTTTTCTCTTTTATTGGTAACCAAAGTTATCTGTGCTTCATGAATAGATTATTGGAGATAACATCATGTAATTAACAAGAGATGCAGAAAAGTAAAAGTACAATTTGTGTAAGAATTGTATGAGAGAGAATGTTAATTTCTTAACTAGGAAGGATATTTAAAGGGATAAAAGGAAGGCAAAATAGTGCAGTTCTTTGAAAGGATTAAAGTAACCTTATCTCGTGTTCTTTCAGAAGGTGGGATTGCCTGAGTGTGTGGAAGTCATGTTCAATGAGGTATTCACAACTATAATGAATTGTAGACATAAGTTTGCGTTATGTTTTTCTTCCAAAAGTGATTGATAAGGTGCGAGTTGTGCCTTGGTGATATTGGATCATGGAAGTCAGCAAAAGGGGAAATTGTCCGACCTGCAGGCATGTGGCATTGTATAAAACTGTCAATCTGAGGTGCTGGAAATTACAGGGCCGGGGAGGAACAGCGGGCACCTTGTTTTTTCTTCGTCAGAGTAAACTTTACAATATCAAAGATTTAAGACAAAATACCTGTCAGCACTTCAGTGCGCCCTTATCTCCTCCTTTGAAGTATTTCTAAAATGGTCTGGGATTATGGTTTCTTCAAAAATCCACACAGAACCCTTCTTCCAATGTAATTTCCTTCTAGACCTCAGTTCTTGTATTCCAAAAAAGATGGTACATAAGAATTTTCAAACTAAAATTACACAAGGATAAATGAAATTATAGTCAAACACACCTTAAAAACAGGAGAAAATACAGACCAAAAAAAAAGTTTAAGAAAGGTCTTGATGTTCAGTACCTTGCTTCTGGTGTTGAAGCATTTGATGTGTTTTCATAGAAGAGAAGACAGAGTGGGCAGGGCTGTGACCCCTTGCAGCCCCCAGAGCCTTGCTCAGAGGCCACTTGAGCCTTCCAAAACAGCTTCTCTGTTGGGTCTTTGAAATAGTCATTAGCACTGGGGCTGCAGGTAGTGGTTCAGGAGGAACCACGGCTCTGAAGCGGTTAGGGTTTAAGAAGGGGTATGTGTTGGTTGATTAAGGACTTCAAGTCCAGGCTGTGTCGTGATGGTTACATGTCTGCTTCAGGTCTTGTCCTGTTTACTGATTCTGTGCTTTGTGCAACTAGCTTAAAATCGAGCTTAAAAATCCATTTTAATAGTTCTTCATTGCAGTTTGGTGCACTTTTGCTGCTGGAACATAGGAGATTCCAGTTAAATATGAGGAAAAATTTCTTCCCCGTGAGAGTGAGTGAACACTGCCAGGAGTCTCCTTCTCTGGAGACATTCAAAACTCGCCTGGATGCGTTCCTGAGTGATCTGATCGAGGTGTTCCTGCTCCAGCAGGGGGATTGGACTAGATGACCTTTCAAGGTCCCTTCCAATCCTTGATATTCTGTGATTCTGTGAAAATGATACTAAACATACAATATTAATAATATTAAATCAATAATCATGATACTGTCTAATCCAGTAACAGTGAGAAGGGCAGAAGATGCTTCCAAAACCTTACTGTATGTGCTCTGCTGGGTCTTTCTCATAATGGACATTTGGTAGCTGAGTCTTTGTAACCATGTCTGTATGAATATGGACCAGCCCTGTGGGATCTCACTGGGAAGGCACACAAGTATTTTGTCTTTTCCTCTAGTGTCAGAGTTGGCCCTAATGTTGGATGGAAATACAGAATCCTGCAACCTTGGCTCATTGTGTGAATTTGCAATTCTTGTTTCTGTTAGGTTGAAACCCCTTAACTTGAAAATAGGAATTTTGAAGACTGTTGAGATTCATTAAGTAGGGAAATTTCTGAAAAGATTAAATAATTTTTAAGCAATAGCTCAATTTTTTTTTTTGTAGGAAGTCTTAGTTGATCCATGTACTAAATAGTTGGTTGTAATTTGAAACTGTCCAGATAGCAAAACCATGAAAAATGGGAGTAACTACTGTGCATATAAAGATTTATTATGCATCTATGTTACAGTATGCTTATTTTATCAAAACCAGACCATTATGAAAACTGGCTTTTGCACCTGCTCTTCATTAATTTTTGAAGTTAAATAGCTCTGCCTGGTCTTTTCTAGAAAATACCAGAGGGCACTTGGGGGTTATTTGGAGCACATACTTGCTGCATGTGGAGTCTAACACTAATTATAAAATAACCCACTCCTGGAGTTATAGTTTAACTACTGTTAAGCAAAAAGACCCCGCAAAACAAACAACAAACCACAAACCAAAACCCTCAAAAACTTTTAAGTGATGGAGAACTGTTATTTTAATTTGTACTGGGTTTAGGACAATTAGAATTTGGCAGAGGTAGAAGTTGAAATTATAGTATTGGTATATTCCTATTAAACTGAAAGAAGTTAATAATGGTATTTCAGAATGATAGACAAGTTACCTCATAACTTTGTAAACTCCAGTGGGTATTTTTCTTACTTCCTTACTAAAAGAAAAGTTCACTTGTCTGGCTGAACCTTATAGTTTCACCTGTACTGTGTGAAATTAATCCATCATACAGTCAAATTCCTGTTGGAATTGTTCTGAAAGTTTTTTTTCAGCAATTTAAAATCAGAAAATGCAAGGTTCCCCCGACCTGTGTAACTGTAGTTTAAGGCAGAATTTTGTTTCACTCTTTAGGGATAGTAGAAGCCAAGTTGGTTTAGAGAAAAAAGTGAAGATCAGTCTTTTTTTATGGATGTTTGAATCTGCCTAATTTCTTTTTTTTTTTTTTCTTTTCTTTTTTTTGGAAGCAAATATTGATAATTCATTTTTCAGCAAATAACAAATATCTTTGCAATTAATTTTGCATGATTGCCCTTTGGTTATCAGCCAAGAAATGTGATCACTCATATTTTAGTTGTTCTTCAAAATGTCATAGAATGTTAAAACCTGTTCAGTGATCAAATAAGCAGGTATTTCTTACTCGGCTATCAGCACAGCATTCAGCTTTACTGCAGTGTGATTTATATACTTTTTTATATATTATATACTTTTGTCCTTTTTGAAACAGGTTTGAGAACCCCAGCCCTCTGTTCCTTTGTGTGTGGAGTAAGCGCTCTGGCAGGACGGGTCATTTTTTCAGCTCTAATGAATCCTGACAGTGAGGGGCAACTCGTGTTACATTCAGGTTATAGAAAGGATCTTCATGTTACTTGATACATGGAGAAGGAGCATTGACTTTAGGATTAGAAAATATTTGTTACCTTTAAAAACTTCTCAGCCTTAAGGTATAACTGGAACCTTACTTAAAAAGTAGAAAAAAACCCCAGATTTCTTAACCAAGAGGAATTAAAAAAGGATAGAGGCCAATAGGAAGAGTTCCAAACTTCAAATATTTCTTTTTCACTCTGATTTTGTTGGACTGCTTTGGAGTTAATTTGACCCAAAGTAGTGTTGTGGAATATAACTGAATTAAAAATACCACTAAGAAAACCTGAGCAAAAACCTATTTTCTCAGTGTAACTGGGTGGGCATGTGTTGGGCATTTTGAAAACAGTTGGGTAACTGAGTTTTAAAATCAGTGAAAGTATTTAAAGGACAGTAAATATTTGCTACAGATGGACACCTTTAGTACTGAAGGAAACTTGAAATCATCATTGCTTACATTTTTGATAGTAAATCAAATTACTGGTTATTGATTTCTGTAGGCTTTTTTGGTAAGTAAGCTATAATCTCTCTTTTTAGTGTGATCTTTCTTACATCTAAAATAACTTTGTATTACTCAAGTCTAAAACTAAACTAAAGCTTACTTTGTAAGGGTTTAGAGTTTCCTGATGATGGGAAATATAAAGAAATATAAAGCCTGTGTAGCACTGCCAGACTGTGATTTGAGCCAAGATGCTGTGCTGGTTGCCTGCCTTGGTTTGAATCATTTAGGTTGAAATTTTCCTAATGCTTTCAACCTGAGATTGAAATGGTAGAAAAATATGGATGTGCCCGAGTTGTTTATCAATAGTTCATTATTGCTCAGTTTTTCAAGGGAGAAAATGGAGTTTGACTGCACTGAGGATGTCTGTGTACGTCAGAGCTGTGTGAGGTTCAGCAGCACTTTGCATGCATTTGCAATTCTAGGCTGCTTTGGGGTGACGTATATCTGGACATAATAACAAGGACACAGGGTTGGCAGGGCAGGAAGAGCTGGTATGAAGAAGTGTTTATTTAAAATACAAGTAGAGGATCTTTTTCAACCTGTGCTCTCATTTACTTCTCATTCCCTGGCAGGAAGAAAAGGGGAAATTGCCTGGAGTAAGTGTATGGGGAAGAAAGGCAGGGGCTGGGTGAGGTGAATAGGAGCTCCTGACTGCCTGCCACAAAGCAAGGCCACCAGCTTAGAGTCAGGAAGCTGAGAAGCTGGATCTGCTCTGGGATTGGGAACCACTGGGCAGAGTGAAAGATGTGGTGAGAATACAAGAATGTATCTGAAGAGCAAGCAGGACCAGAAGAACAATAGGGCAAATTGGCCAATTAATACTGGGCAAGATGTGCCCAGCTTACAAGCCTGGTCATAGAAGCAGAGATGCCTGTTTATTTTGTAACCTAGGCCTGCATTTTGTAGCCTAACTGAAGTTTGGGAATGAGGGGAGAGACTCATAAGGATCTGATACCTCAACCGGGGCAGAATGTGTCAAGTTTGGAAGAACTGGGTAGAGGAGACTGTGGTCATGCAGTGCCATTTGGTGCTTGGAAACAAGCCCAGCCAGATCATTCCTGCTGCCGGTTCTTCAGCTGGGGTTGCAGATCCGTGGTACTTAAGCTTTATTAGCCCAGGTTTCAGTAAGTTTCCACATCATTTGTTTTTCACTATTTCAGAAATAACAAAGATACGCATAGGCATACATTGTGTCTAGAGAAAAACACAGGGAGAATGTCAGAGCTTTCAAGCCAAGCTCTTTGAAAAGAGGAAAAAGCAGGTTGTCTGAGACCCCTCTCTCTTCCCAGGCGCGAGATGCTCCTGTGACTGCCTGCTGTAAATAAGATGCAAGATAAAAACCATCTTGTGTGAAACTGCCCTGATGAACTGGTTTCTCCCCTGTTTCTCTTCCAATGACCTTTTGCATTATCCAGTGATAAACTAATAGCTTAATAGCTAAATGTCAGTCCGTTTGCTGGGTGCCTCCCTCGAGGCCGTGTGGCTTGTGGCAGCGCTCTGTATTCCCCAGGGTGGCTGTAAGAGCAGTGCTTTGGGAAATAGGCTTTTATCACCAAGGCTTTCAGGGCGAGGGAATTGATTTAACCTTAGTTAGAATGCACCTCTAGCAGCTCCTATGTGCAGGGAGGGTAGAGGTGCGTTTTGGGAGCGAAGGGTCACGATCCTCAAGGTTTGTGTTCAGTTGCTCTTTTGGCAGCCAGCCAGCGCTGTCCTGCTCACACCAGGGAAGGGCAATGCAGTTGAACAGCCTTGTTCAGCTCAGCCTGAACGGATCTTGATGGGACGAATAAATGTCACTTTCTCCATTCCGAGTAGCTCCCTCATCCTCCAGCTGCTGCTGTTTGCAGGTGGCCTTTGAAATGTTGAAGGTTTTTAGTCTCTCTGAGGTGGGAAGAATATTTTGTGTTGGTAACTGTTCACTTGCGGAAGTGTAGCAGCTCCTACAACCAGTGTGTATGTTCTGAGGACTGTCATGCTTGAGTGTAATATAATGGCTTTCCTCTAAATGAAATACCCATGGGAGACTGGCTGACTGGCACTGGCAATGGCATATAGACCCTTTAATCTCTAGGAATGATAAAAGTATTTACAGTTGATGGCTGTATAATGACATAAAATAAGTACTCACAGTATTGCTTCCAAATAAGAGGTCTTAGTATCTCACATACCCCCATTTAGGTGTTTTCAAGAAGGCCACAATTTTAATAATATTGTGATCCTCAGTGCCTGTCATCTACTGGTTTGGGCCTTGCCAATCACAGTTGGATTGAGCTGGTAAAAGGGGATGAAGGAGCTTTGTCTTGTGGTACTTTGGTAGTGAGTAGACTTAAGTTTCCAGGGCAAATACCCATTTTTGCTTTTTGCATATTTTCCTAAAGTGCTGGTGTTCTTGCAGTACAAATAGGAAAGAGTGAGACTCTGCATGCAGTTTAATAGGTAAATGATCAACCCACTGAGCTGCAGTGGTTTATCCCCTGCAGAAGACTGTATTTCAGTCTAACAGAGACCTGAAGTCCGGCCCGGTCTGGAATGTGTTTTGGGAAGCTCATCTTCAGCAGTGGCAAGTTTAAGCTTTAAGATGAGCATCAAACATAGGCAGAATAGATTGCAACACTGATTTCAGGATATGTATAAAGAGGAAAACAATTCTGTTCTTAGATAATTTTTCATTACTTACTTGATTTACTCACTTAAAATAAGGAAATATTTGTAATTATTTGTGAGGCGTAGCTTCTTCCAGTTAGCAGAGGTTGCCAATGTATTTTGTCAACTTCTGATGTAAAAGAAAAACTAACAGTGTGAATTACTCAGCTAAGTGGGGTTTCCACGAAGCTCTGTGTTTGGATTAACATAGTGCTTTCTGCAGTATGGAAAGGCTCACTTTACATTTAAAAAAAACCCAAGCCACAACTGGCTGGAGGAGAGATGAGTTTGCACTCTTTCTCACGCTTTCAGATGCTAAGCTGTGAATAGATGGAAGTGTTACTCTCCTGGTACTACTTTTTGAAAAATCATTTCTTTAATTTTCTGGATACCATAAATTGTTTTCCCCTCTCTCTTTTTTTTTTTTTAAGTAAAGCTGCTTCACTTTTGTAGCTTACATTGGACTAAATTGATGGTGAAGAATAGCTGGGTTTAAGAAGATAAATGTCAGGAATGTCTTCTAAAGCAGACATTCAGATTTTTTTGGATTAATGGGAAAGAAGGTCAATAATTGCATGGATTTCAATAAGCTTGAGAAGAAATGGCATTCCTGCCGTGCTAGTGATTATTAAAACATCGTGAATTCATTTCAAGATACTGTACTTGGGTTTAATATCTCTTCCATTGTGAAAGAATGACTCAGTAAGGGCTGCCAATTTGTACTGGTGATAGAAGAGAACTCTTAAAGCAATTGTATTTTAAGAGGAAAAAGTTATAACAGGCAATAGATGAATTCCTGGATGGTAGTCTTAATCTTAGTTCTGCCTTATTAAATAGGGCCCTCCAGACTTTCAGCAGCATACACCTGGACCGGTTCCTACCAACTTCTCCCAAGCCCCAAGGCTGCCAATCCAGGACCAGTGGAGAGGGCCACCACCACCTCCACCACCACTCCCTCCTCCACCTCCTCAGGAAAGAGATCCTTTCTTCATAGCAGGTAAGCATTTGCATTGCCTTTAACATGAAAAAGTCCACTAATGTAAAGTGGCTATGGAGTGTAACTGTGGGTCATATAATAACATGGAAGCGTTCGGAAGAACCTGAAGACCAGAACTTCTGTTTGATGTAGCCAGAGGGGTACATGCCAAAACCACCAGTAGTCTGGTGTCTTTTTCCTTCCTCGATGTAATCTTATGTCTCTGTAACTACCATCTGTCATGCACTTGATGTATACAGATACAAAATAAAATTAATATATAAGTGGTTGTTGCAATCAAGTTGTGATTTGGTATGTTTTAAATGGCGAGTACTCTACATACACTTGGGTTTCCACCAGTAGCTCTTTAAACCATCTGGATTTTTGATGTACTGTAAGAAATCAGCTAAAATGAGACAGCATAGCAAACAAAATATATAGTACACATATAGATATATGTATATATCATATATACTTAATATGTGTATATAGAATGTATGTTATCGATATTTTACACAAAATACATAAAAAATTTGCTTAGTATCAGGTCAGCAAATGTTATCACCTTTTACGAGTTGTGTGGTATAAACTATAGTCACTGGAATCCTTCATTGAAATAGAATTTCTAGAAGGTATTGCTAATTCCAGCGAGTTGCCAGTTGTGCTGCTGGTCTTTCAACCATCAATTCCCATTATACACAAGTGGCAGAAGCAAGAGAGACATAACCTTGAGGGTAGGTAGCTCTTAAAGTTAATATACCCCATGTTCTCCAGAAATTCCCGCTTGCTTTTCCAAGTCAGGATAGAGCTGTTATGCTTTGGAAGTGTGTTTCGTGTCTCGGGCATGTTATGATTTAATTACTTCCTTGATTCCTACAGATCCAAGGTTTCCAAGCCATCACTTGTTTGAGCAGCGGAGCCCCCCCCCACCGCCACCTCCCCCTCTTCTTAACAGCGCCCATCCCGTCCCAACCCAAAACCCGATGCCGTTCAGCCAGCCCGGGCCGGCCTTTAACCAGCAGGGACAACAACCCGTGTTTCCCCGGGAGCGGCCGGTGCGGCCCAACATGCAGCCTCAAGGTCCGGTGGGGATTCTCCACTTCAACCAGCCGGGTTCGGCCAGTCCGCGGCCCTTCATCCCTCCCCGCCAGCAGTTCCTGCAGGCTCCCGGACAGCCCTTCCTCGCCGCCCACGCCCAGCCCACCATGCAGGTACGGCTTTGCCGATGTCGGCCCCGGCCCCGGCGGGGTGAGCAGTGGGGCGGGAGCGCCCTCTGCCGCTCGGCTGCGGGGCCCGGCAGGGAGTCGGGGGTCTTTGGCAAAACCGGGGAGAAATCATGGAATCTTCAAATCTTCATGGTTGGAAAGGACCTCTGAGGTCATCGAGTCCAACCGTACATACACAAAAAACCTCAGCCACTAGGACATGCCATTAGAGTCTGCCCTGGAGTGCTCAACTGCAGCTTGAAGTGGGTAAATGTTATGGGGGTGTGGAGGGCCCTGTGTGCTTGGTGGCTTTTGTGCGGCATCTTTTTACAGGGTCAGTGTTTTGCAGGAGGAGAAATCCTGAAGTCGGGGGGGTGGGTAGGGAGTAGTTGTGGGGGCAGAACAAAAGGGAAAAAAACCCCACCCTGAAACCAACATCAAAACAATTTAAAAACCATTAGGAAAGGGGACAAGAAGCAAAAAACCATGCATTTGTCTTTTTCCTCATCAGCTGCTGACTTGCACAGATTTACATGTAGAACTACCACACAGCTCCTGATAGACTGTTTTTCAGTTAGCCTGGTCCGTAGCTGTATTCCTGTATGAGAAAGTGTGGTGAGTTGGGTTAGGGAAGTGACTGTCACCTTGTACTCGGCACTGGTGAGGCCTCACCTTGAATACAGTGTCCAGTTTGGGGCCCCTCACTACAAGAAAGATCTTGAGATTCTAGAGTAAGTCCTGAGAAGGGCAATAAAGCTGTTGAGGGGTCTGGAGAACAAGTCTTACGAGGACTGGATGAGGGAGATGGAGTTGTTTAGCCTGGAGAAGAGGAGGCTGAAGGGGAGACCTTATCAGGCTGAAAGGAGGTTGTAGAGAGGGGGCAGTTGGTCTCTTCTCCCAAGTAACAGGCAATAGGACAAGAGGAAATAGCCAAAAGTTGTGCCAGGGATGTTTGGATTGGATATTAGGAAAAAATTCTTCATGGAAAAGGTTATCAGCGTTGGAACAGGCTGCCTGGGGAAGTGGTGGGATCATCATCCCTGGAGGTATTTACAAGACAGGTAGATGTGGTGCTTGGGGATATGCTTTAGTGGTGGTTTTGTCAGTGTTAGTTGATGGTTGGACTCAAAGGGCCCCCCTTCCAACCTAGACGATTCTATGATTCAGTATATCTCTTAGAGAAATTTTGAGAACACGGGAGGTTGGAGATACTTTTCAGAAATTTATTACCTTGAAACTAAAACCAAATAATCTTTCTCTTTACATGAAGGGTCCCTTGCATCCCCCATTACAGCCTCAGCCACAACCTCAGCCTCAGCAGCACCATCACCAGCAGCAGCAGCAACACCATCACCAGCAGCAACAGCAGCAACACCACCATCATCTCCAAGGGCCACCACAGCCCTTAATGCCCATGAACCAACCACAGTTCAGGCCTCATATGCAGGCCACGCAGCAGCAGCCAAATAACAACAGGATGCAGTGTCAGCCACGACAGGGTCCAATGAAGCCAAGACATGTAAGTACCACATACATCAGTGGTGCCTTGCATAGTTCTTTATGGTTTCAAAGCATAGGTTTCAAAACTCACCCACATGGTTTTTCAGTCTTGTTTATTCCATCCTGCTCTGTCACCTTCATCATTTCTTGCTCTTTTTCTTGATCATTTTATAATCTACATCTAAAATTAGCATGTGTATCCTTCCCTTCTTTTCTCCTCCAGTCCTCCGTGTTGTTCTTTGTGCAGTAAGAGATGATGCAGTTGCCCAAGAACTGGCAATAAAGGGTTTTTGGAGGATAAGTTTGCTTAGTAAGATTTTCCCAGGCTGATAGCCTGGGATTGTGTGGGAGCCCAGTTCTCTGACGCTGGCTTTCAGTTTGCAGGCCCCTCTGTACCAATGCCAATAAGCTTTCTGGTTGAGGTTGTGCCACTTGTGTCTTTTGAGTTGGCTCCAGTGCAGCAGATTCTGTTGCTCGGTAGGTTGGGGTAGCACAGCAGTCTGACAACATGACTGGAGTTTAGAATAACTGCTTTGATTAGGAAGAATCACACAGTGAAGCTAATTTCTGAGAACAATGTTAAGTGAGATTCAGATTTGCTTTTAATTAAAGAAAGATGAAACCATTGTTAAAATGTTCTCATTTCTATAATTTTTCTTTGCACGTTGAAAATATTGTACCTCTTTGACAAGCTTTTTTTCCCTCAACTTATTCATGAAAAGGTGAAACAGGAGATACTTTTAGTCTGGTTTGTAATGACAAGCTGCATTTTTTTCTTTAATTTTCTGCTTTTCAGAATACACCATCACAAAATATTGTCAAGCGTCCCAATCAGCAGCTACAGTCAACTGCTCCGAGAAATAGTAACTTGCGTGAGTTGCCGATAGCACCGTCCCATGCTATGGAAATGAGCAACAACAGGAGACCCTCAACCCCAGCTGCTCAGGTCAAGCCCATTGCCAGCACCATGTCTGCCACCAAGCCCGTAGCTGGTGTGGGAAACTCACAGGGAAGGCCTGAGATAAAAGCTAAAGCAGTCACACCAGTGGGCCAAGCAAAATCTGAAGTAAAATCTGAACCAGAGGTAAGGCTTTTCTTTGTTTTTTGATAAACAACAAAAACACCTTCCTTTTTAAAAATGTTCAATTCTGGCTTGTGAAGTGGAAGCACAGTTAATGTATGAATGAGAACTTCTGGAGTAGGGCTGATGGTTGGACTCGATGATCCCAAGGGTCTCTTCCAACCTGAACTATTCTATCATTATTCACCCAATATTTTTTGATGCCACTAGAGGCCTCCCTTCTGAGCTGCATTTTCATCTTTAATGTGATAACAGGACCAGTCTCCATTGACAAAAAAAGAAGTCTGGAAGGTTGGCAGGGGTGCAGTGAGTACACTTTGGAGGAGGAGGGGTCATTTCTCCTATGAAAAGGCAGAGGTTGAGTAAAGGTCATCAATGATACAAGCCTCTGAAATCCTCACTGTGCCAATTTTTATCTTCCAGGATTATATATTTTTTTTTTTTTTCAGGTAATCTCACCCTTCTAAATTAGGAAGACTCTTCCATTTACTCTGATGCTGTATAGCTCTCTCTCTCCCCCTGCAAAAAAACGCCAACCAACCACTTTTGGAATGTTACCTTCCTCATGCTATTTTCCTTTAGGCTGACCAGTCTCCTCTAGGGTTTTGAGCATTCATACAGGAAGTTGCAGCTGCATTGGCCATGGAGCTTCTTGCTCTCCAAGAAGGAAATGTCTCTCTTGTGAAACCTTCCAGCATAAGGGAAAATAGGAGATGCTCTCAAGTTTTTGATTTTAGAGAAAAAGGTGTTTGCTGTGCTAGTACTCTGCATAATCAGTGACAGGCCAGTGTTTTAGCCTCTGCTAGGTCATGCAGTTTAACAGGTGACCATCTCTCTGCACAGATCCTCCTGGAAGCTAGAGAAGGGTCTCCATGAGCACTGTTTAGTGTAAGAGTGGGTAGGATTGTGCTGATCGTGCTGTTAGTCCTGAACATGGGGAGGTGCCAGAAGAACGTGATGGCTAACCACACGCTGTACGATTTCTGCACTGGGCTATTCTGAGAAGAACTGTAAATCTTGGTAGTTTAGGTGACCATGAATCTTGTC
Organism: Jacana jacana; assembly: GCA_013400555.1. Lineage (NCBI taxonomy): Eukaryota > Metazoa > Chordata > Aves > Charadriiformes > Jacanidae > Jacana > Jacana jacana. The sequence continues at coordinate 20,182 of VZTM01014675.1, forward strand.
TCAAGGACCAGGTTTTCTTCAACAGCTGTTGGAAAGCTTTAATTGTGATAATACTGCCTTCCTGTTAAGCTGCTTGTGATTAGCTTTTCATCTTGTTCTTGAATTAGGGATGGTCATAACTAATTGTCATAATGAGGCACAAAAGAAGCCCATAGCTGGCAGTGTTTGACCTCCTGTGCACTTGCTTTTCAACAGGAATTAAAAATAAAAAAATAAAATCCTTATTTCAGATTTCCAGCTTTTAATTTTGATCTTTTTGGAAAAAATTAAGTAATCCCCATTCCCTCAATTCAGTCTCTTGGAATAATCCAAGTCACAGCAAATGCAGAACCTCTTACAGACATCTCTGTCTTTCAGGCCATTAGTAAAGGTAAGTTTGGAAGAGCTATTCAAAGGTCTCCTGTCTGAAATATCTGACAATTCTTTCATAGTTTAGTCAATGAAATTTAGGGCATTAGTTGTGAAATATCTCTGGCAGTGTTTAGAGAAATTAACAAGTGTTTTTTCACTCAGGTTAGTTTAAAGAAAACAACAGAGCAATTGGTTTGTTCTCTCCATTATCAGTTCTAAACATATCCTGACCTCTCATTCTACGACTGACTAATCCTACTCATGTGAACTCTTGGATTTACAAATAAAGCTTTCTTTTTATTTCTGTTGAAGCTATCGTTGAAAACAGTCTGACACCAGGTTCATGTACGTTTTTGTAAAACAGGATAAAAAAGTTGCCTTGGAAAAAATGTCTCCTGGTGTTTCCTGTTATCCATAAAGTAAAGCCTTTTGTAGATACACTTGGCAAGTACAAGAAAAGTCTGTAAATGTGCGTGTGCACAGAACCCTTCTGCTTTCAACACGGACTTGAAATAGAGCTTTGTGCCTCAAACAGCAGTTGTCCCTTTTGAGCTGCACCGCTGCTGCTGTCTTGTTTGCTGATGCCACTTACTGCCGTTTCTGCAGACAGCATTGCTGCGCTAAGAATGTTCATTTCCAAGCATTTCATCATGTTCTGTTGTTGTCATGTAGGTTATTACATTTTTCTCCTAATGTGGATTGTAGTGTTCTCCAGTCTTCTTTTTGTGGTTTTCTTCTAGTTGGCTAACTTTGTCCTGTTCTTTTGCTTTCTGTGGAAATGATATAAGAGTTCAGTTCCATCATCTTTTCTAGTTGTCTTGCTCATAACTGAACTGGGCAGGTTATTTTGCAAGTGTCTTCAACTGGAAAATTAATAAGACTTTCCTTCGCATCCTTCTTCCTGAGTCAGTGGCCATACTTAGGAATGCTGTTTCATTCAGGAAGCACACACACACACACACCCAAAAAATCACAATATTGGCTTTTAAAGGTTTTGTTCACCTTCCTAATAGATACTGAGATGCTACTGAGGGGGACACAAGTAAACCTGGTTACACGATCCCTTTCGTGTTCCTGGATAGCAAACCAGAATCTGGTTCTCATGACTCTTCATTTAATTCTATTAACTAGCAGTAAAGCCTGCAGACCTCTAAAAAGGTGTGGGTTTGTTTGTTTGTTGGGTTTTTTTCTATTAGCTGTATGAGAAACAGAACTACATGCTCGTATTGTAAGCTAGTTCTGGAGAATGATGATGGGCTGCTGCTCCTCTTCCTGTTGCTCTTTAGTGGGGCTCAAAAAAAGCTGTGTGTAACATTGTCTTTTGGCACTTGCCATCGAAGCCTCTTTGGGCCATAAGGTGGAAGAAAATGTATAGCTACAGCTTGGTGTTGCCTTCAAACGACAATGAGATACCTTGTGTTCAAGAAACATTCCAAAGATGAATAAGACTGAGGGGAGACCTCATCACTCTCTACAACTGCTTGAAAGGGCATTGTAGGGAGGTTGGTGCTGGTCTCTTCTCACGGGCAATTGGCGACAGGACAAGAGGGAATGGCTGCAAGCTGCAGCAGGGTAGGGTTAGGCTGGACATTAGGAAAAGGTTTTTCACAGAGTCAGTGGAATCAGCTGCCCAGGGAGGTGGTGGAGTCACCATCCCTGACTGTGTTTAAGAGTAGATTAGATGTGGTGGTGAGGGATCTAGTGTAAGGGAGAACTTGTAGAGTAGGGCTGATGGTTGGACTTGATGATCCCAGGGGTCTCTTCCAACCTAAATGATTCTATGATTCTATGAGTGTTCACCTACAGGTAGTGTTGCTTTTGGCAGGAAACTTCCAAACACAATCTGTGAGCTTTAGGACACGTTTGAAGGATGCCTACTTTCTCTGTTACTTTCTTTTTTGTTTGTTTGCTTGGTGGTTTTTTTAATTTATTTTATTTTGGGGTTTTGATTGTTCATTTGGGTTGGGTTTTTTTTGGTTTTGTTCAGGTAGTGCTAATGCTTATTGGAGAAATCTGTACCGGGTTTATTAAACTAACGAGCTGAAAATCATTAGCAAGTAGGTACTGCATACTGTTTCTGCCTTGACTCAATGTACTGTCTTGCCTGTTGAAGCTCCTTGTTACATACATAGGCCATTTATACATATATATGTGTATACACACACTATAGTATAGTGAGGTATGTATGAAGTGCTCTTCAAGCTAAGCAGCAGAGGATTTAACTGCCCTTTTCAGCCCGGTGAGGAGTTTGCTGCTCATTCTGAGTGTGTACTGTTGACTTACTGTACAACTAACTCCAATTAAAGTTCACTCCTAATTCAATTTTTTTGTTGTTTTTTACGTTGTTTGGTCTTACTCTAGCTGCAAGGCTATTTTACTGGCAACTTGCTTATGAAGATGAAGGATTTAGGTCTCTCTACAGCCCGTTAACAGGCTGATACACAGTTGTCATATAAGCTCAGAGCTCTTGGATGTTGATTTCAAAGCTTATCCTTTTAGAAGGAATTAAAAGGATCCATACTGATTTCCTAAGTAATGAGTGAGTTCCTGAAAGGAAGCTTTCAGATTATATTTGAGATCAAGTTCCCTGGAACTACTACTAAGCATTCATCTAATTTCATATATAATACAGTTTATCAGTTGTCTTCTGTGTTTAATGCTATTGTAGTTGAAATTAGTATGTCTGTCCCTGATACATTGTCACAGACATATTGGTCAGAGTCCTCAGGATGTTTGTTCCTTTTCTGCTGGTGAGACTCATTTAAGTGTTCCTCAAAGTACAGATCTCTGTGCTGCTATATGTAACCTTTGAGTTAGTGTTTTGTACTTAAGAGATTGTGATCTACATCTTCCAAGGCCTCCAGAACTGGTAGATGATGATATGAGCAGACAGGTCTCTGATAACAAAGGACAGCTTGTAGAAGAGCTGGTTTTATGCAGATTCTTGCTAGTATTGACACTCTCAATTGAACATAAAGAAGAAACAATAGACCAGCAGAATGTCCAAAGGTAAATCTGGTACTGGCTCACTGGCATCCATCAAACCTGTTTAGATAAAATATTGAACATTCTGATGTAAAGAAAGCAAATTAATAAATTGATTAAGTGGAAGAGGTTTTGTGTTTGGACTATTTCAGTCACTGAGATATTTACTGTCTCTGAAAGTGACTGAAAACTTCATTCATTGTATCAGGACCTGCATATCAGCACATCCTCCTTCAATCTGGAGCTTATTTGTGTTTTGTCATTCTATGCAAACTTTACTTAAGGGTCTTACCCTTTACTACAGTCTGGCATCTCCAGTCTTCAATTTTAGATGAAGTTTCCTACTACTACCCATTTTATGTTCCTGTACTATCTGTCAGTGAAGACCTGCAATCCAGTTGTTACAGTCATTAGCCATTAGTCACCCACGTTGTAGTCTGAAAAGCATTGAGAAAGATCAGAATCCCTTGGTATATGAAGCATTCCTCCAAAAAGGACGGTGTTAGGCCTCGTCCCAGAACTATAGCCCATATCAAAAATAAAGAAATGCAGTTTTGTTGAAGTCCTTATTTTAGCCATTGTTCATGCTGACCTTTTAGTGTGAGAGGTGCAGCTGTTTCTTAACCACTGTGAGTTCCCATCAGTAGGTGCTTGGGGATGAAGCAATTAGATTAAAGGAAACAAGGGGTCAGGGTTTGTGCATCAGGCTTCTATGAGCACAAATATTACGCTTCTGGGCATTTATATCAACTTCATGGTTGTAACCATTTTGCTGGGTTTTTTTCCTTGGTCTGAGGAGGATTCTGGGATGTACCAAGGATAAAAACGTTTGTATTAAGAAAAAAATAATAAAAATTGTACATTTGGGTTCTGTGTGTTTAAAAACTGACATTTGTGTTGACAGGAGCTTGCACCCAGTTACTGTAAGGTCAATAATTTCAGCACAGATTTGCGTTTTAGCATTCTTCCTGCTGTAGTGTACCAAGATGCAAATTATTGTTACTTTGAGAGCCCGGTTTTGCTAGGGGTGATTAGGATATCTCCAGTAGAATGTTATGCTTGTTGCCATCTGCAAGCAGTCTCCACAAGTCTTTAACTTAGTATTTCAAACAGTTGAAAATAAAAACCAATATGATGAAAAAGTATGCTCTGTAATTTTGAAAAATGCATTTGCTCACAAGAGCAGTTTGATTTCTTTTCTAGGATGATGAGAATCTGCATTTCCTTGAGTCTTGTCCATTTTTATACAGCTTTTCATAAGAATCCATTGTTCCAAAGTAGAAGAATCTTTAGAAAGGTTATTCTGGAGGGCCCAGGGCTGGAATATTAAAGGCATTCTCTATATACCATTAATATTCCAACACTGCATTTGGCAACATTTTGATTCTGAAGAGAGTGCACGAGTTCAAGGTCAGAGAGATTGACTTGTGCTGTTCATTATAACCAATTATTGTGTGACAAATGAGTTTGAGATCAGGCTGAAAATTCTGTGCGAAAAATCAATAGTTCTAATCAGGGCCTTTCAGGTCATTTACCACCCTACCTTTTGTTACTTTGTCAGAAAAGAGCAAGATAAAACCTGTGTGACAGTAGGTTGCCTCCGTATTGTTGCTTTCCATTTGTAACATATTTTGATATCTTGAATTATATTAATAGTTTAATTGGTTTTAGAAACTTCTAAATGAGTTCCAATTTGTAAAACTTCATATTTTCTTTTTTAGTATTCTGAAAAGATTTCTCAACTGGTATTACAGCTCTATTTTTTTTCTTTCTTTCTTTTTTCCCCTCTGTCTACGAAGTAGTTTATCTACATTCTAAACCAGATTTGAGCTGTTTGTCTGTAATGAATAGCACATAAACCTTACCAGCAGATACCTTCCACTACCAGCCTTGGTTCAGTGTCACAGATAATTTAAAAAGCTCTTCAGAGAGTTCTAGCTTTACGACACCTGACACGATTTAAGGTTGTTTTGAGGGAGTTGGGCATTTGTTGAAAACTTTATAAATTCATTTGTGTTTTCCTTCGTAGTATCCGGATGAAGATGAAGAAACTCGACTGTATCGTTTAAAGATAGAAGAGCAGAAGCGTCTAAGAGAAGAGATTCTGAAGCAAAAGGAGCTGCGACGGCAGCAGCAGGCTGGTGCTAGGAAGAGGGAGCTGCTGGAGAGACTGGCGCAGCAGCAGCAGCAGCAACCTTCCACGCAGCAGTCCTACATGCAGCAGGAGGAGGACGACTCCGAGTTCCCCACCAATGGCAGCCCTTACATCCCCCACTCTGGCTTACAGACCAGGCAAAATGTGAAAAACAGACTTCTTGTCAAAAAGCAAGATATGGTAGTTCCGAATATCCATCCCAAACCCACAGACTTCCCACAGGTCGGGGGGAACGTGCAGTATCAAGGACAGCAGCTGAAGCCAGTGAAGCAGCTGAGGCAGACTAGGACAGTACCTCCCAGTCAGCCTTCCACACCGCAGAAAGTCTTACAGAGCAAACCTGCTGCAGCCTCGGTGCCCACCACACAGACTGCTCGAGTGGCTTCGGTACCGGCACGGCCCCAGGAACTGAAACCCGGCATGAAAAGGACTGTCATGCAGCGGACAAACAGTGGTAGTGGAGAAGGGCCCCATGTCGGCAGCAAAGTCAGGGTGATTAAGTTGTCAGGAGGGGTAAGTTTCCAAGGCTCATCTCGTGTCTGTGTCTCCTCATGGTTTGTTTCTGTGTGTTTCATTTTGTGTAATCCCAAAATAAAAACTGGGCCAAAGCTGAGGAGGGAAGTAGCAGATTTAGCAGACCTACCAGGCCATATTTTATATTTTCAGAACTGTAAGTTGTTAGCGGTTATCCAGAAATTCATGTTTGCTGTAACGCTTTACTGCCAGGCAGTCATCTCTGAAATCACTTTGAAATAACACTTCTAAGTTTTGAGTTGGGACTTGACTCTGAAAGACTCCTCAGCTGAGCTCCTTGTGCTTGAGGTTGATAGGTCTGATGGTCAGTCAGAAGAATGGGTTTGGCTGGCTGTTCAAGGTCCAGTTAAAACGCTGGGCTCCGCTTCCTTGGTAGTGGAAGCCACCTGATTTAATTGCATGCAGGTGCTGGTGTTAGTGTGGCTCCTGTACTCGAGGGAAGATTGTTTTCATTTTCTTGGGAAGTGTGTTGTGAAACTAATTTAAGCAGTGTGTTGGAGGGGGATGTTTTCTGTTAGAGGCTGGGTTTAAAACATTACCATTTCGCTTCTGCATCTAAATGAGATCCCCTTATCTTTTGATGAGGGCTCTGTTATCTGCAGAGTGTCCCTTGAGCCACCGGTGTTGGGGAGGACTCACAATGCTGGTCTGGATGGCAGTGTGCATATTTAAGATCTGGAGGTTTGGTTAGAAGGCATTGTGACCACATTTCTCCTGTCTTAATGAAAAGACAAGTTAATTTGTTAGGGCTGTAAAGAAACAGACATGGAGGGACATAGACATAGCGAGATCGTGTTGTCGGGGTGAAATCTGTTCTCGGGTTTATGCTGAAGAGGAGGGAACAAAATGAGGCCTTGGAGGCTTGGCTTTACTCTAGAAATGGAGAGAAAGTCAAAATGCCAGTCTTAACTATTTTTATAAATGTTTTTTGCAGCTCATAAAATTTAAATACACTTAAAATTGTGAACTGCATAATGACCACGTGGTCTTTCATAATAGTAATATTAAAGGGCCTCACTGACTACATAGAGCTGGCAACAGCCTCACCTGGAGGATGGCTAGTTCCTCAGGTGTGATAACTTAAGTACTGAAGAATAAAGTACAAGAAGTTGAAAGAAATTGATTCTGTTGGGCTAAAAGTATTTATATATAAATATGTCTGCTGGAATCCCCATGGCCTGCAAGAGTTGACAGGTTTGTTACTCATGAATAATTGAATAAAGCAATCATGCACAACTTCTTTTATTATGTGGTGAAACAAAACAATGCCAGTCACCACTGTGTACAGCTCTTCCTAACAAATGGTTATCAGTGCCCGCAGCACCATTCACAGTTTTTATCATAATGCTCTATTTCAGAAAACCATAAATTATTTTTCAGATAAGTCTGGTGGTAAGCAAGAGCAATTAGCTTTATTAAATGTGTGGGGAACCCCCCTTTCATTGGATGCAGGAAGAGATTTGCTCTGTCCTTAACTTTCAGACACCAAGGTTGTAGCAAGGTAACGCAGGGTCTCTCTGTGTAGCCTTTTTTCATATTGCTTTGGACATTTCAAGTTTTCCAGCTCTGGAAGAATAAAAGCAAGCATTGCAATTAGCTATGTAGCCCTGATCAAGACAGTTGATTAATTTTTAATCAGTTAGTGACAAGCTGAATCTGTGACTTTGTTTCTTTGACCACACTAGGGAAAAATAAAAAATGAGCGGGGGGGTGGTGGTCGTGCAATCTTGTCCTTTCTGACAGGACTTTAAAAGAAGAATTAAAAACTGCTTGGGTTCTGAATACTGTAAAGATCACAGATCCCAGTTAGTTTGCGTTTCCAATATTTGGTCCTGCCACATGCTTTATTTATTTTCACAGCTTTTGCCTCAATCCTAAATATCAAGCAAAAGCTAAATCTCATTTTTCCTAGCCGTTCTCCGTAGTGTGTAATAGTGCTGCTTCTACTTCCCTGCCTTTGGCCAAAGGGGTGGCTGGCTGCTGGCTATCCCTTAGCAGTAGGCACTGGCTTGATCCTGCAGTTAAGCAGCCCGGCCATTTCTCTCAGTCTAATCACTTCTACCCTTCTTCTTTTTCTAGAGTTCTTTTGGGGAAAGGTGTTTTGAATACCCGTGTACAAGTGAGATGGCTTGTGATTAGACACAGTGTGTGTTACTTTGCAAAGCTGACTTGATTCATATTGGTAAAGACTTGGAAAGTCCCATTTCTTTCAGCCTGGCAGCTGTGGTCCAGCACAGTTTTAGAGCTGTCAGTTGAAGGAGCTCATTGAGGCTAGACCTGCACTATCTATCTAGAGCAAATTGACCTAAACCTTGCTAGTGGGGACTGGTAGCGAGGACCGTTTTAGATATAGTAGGACCATCTGTAGACCAGGAGTAAATGTTGCTGGTGGTAGTTTTTTGTTTAACAGTTAGGGAGATGTGCATGGTGTATAGGTGAGATTTATGGTGTACAAATAATGTCAGAAGATAATGGTTTTCTTTGAGGGCAATAATTTTACCAATCTAAGCTTCTAACTGTATTTATTTCTACTGGTGGGCATAACAGTACTGCTGAGGATCTCTGACCTCAATGTAGAAGTGTCACTTGTTACTTAAGGTAAAATGGCCTTTCATCTGTTTCCACCATATTCTGTCTCGGATTTAGCTTTTTAAGCATTGTTACGGAATTTTAGGAACTACAAATTATTCGAAGAAATATTTGATCTACTTTATCTGATGCATAAGACACCTTAATTTATGGTTTCTTATATTTAAAGAAAAGGGAAGTAGAGTTTCCTGTGTGTCAGCCTAACTCTGTATATGGCAGACTGAGAGAGTTGGGATTGTTCAGCCTGGAGAGGAGGTGGCTCTGGGGAGACCTTATCGTGTCCGTCTAGTATTTGAAGGGGGCTTACAAGAAAGCTTGGGGGAGGGACTTTTTACAAGAGCATGTAGCGATAGAATGAGGGGTTATGGCTTCAAACTGGAAGAGAGTGGATTTAGATTAGATATTAGGAAGAAATATTTGCTGTAAGGGTGGTGAGGCACTGGAACAAGTTGCCTAGAGAAGCTGTGGATGCCCCATCCCTTGAGGTGTTCAAGGCCAGGCTGGATGGGGCTTTGAGCAACCTGGTCTAGTGGGAGGTGGTTTGGAACTAGACGATCTTTTAAGGTCCTTTTCAACCCAAACCATTCTATGATTCTTTATCAGTGACAACTGTTAGGAATCATTGTTAATGACTTTGATGCTTTTTCAAACAAATCACACACACCCCCTATCCCCCCACCCCGCCTCAGCCTCCTGATACTGCTGTGCCCACCCCTTTCTAATACTCCTGTAATTTATGCAGGAATGACACTACAGTTAATATTTTTCAATTTGAATTACTCCTTTAAATGTTATGTGCCTGGAAAAGGAGGCAGCGCTTAGTGTTTAGCAGGTGAATTCTGAGGTTTGTATTGTTTTGTTGTTCTTTTTTTTTTCATGGAGGCCTAAACACCTTTTGATCTGATCTGCTTTATGGATTTTGTGGCATGTCTTCAGAGCCACCCTTTCCAGATACAGGAGTTCAGCATATTTGATGAGTATTCATACTCGGAGGTTTTCCTAAGAAAACGTCTGAGATTTACCTGTCTTGGTGAGGAACGTGAAGTCAGTCCTAAGGATGCGCATAAGAATGAACTCTATGAGGTTGTAGGTTGTTGGGAAGAGACACCCTAATAAAGCACTTGAGTGTGATGATAAAATAATGGAAAATAGGGGCGAAAGGGCCGTGGAAATAATTTATTCTGTCTTGAAGGGGGAATGAACCAACCTTTTTCTGAGATCTCATTATTGGGGATTGCTTTGGCCATCTCTTCCAGTGTCTCTACACTGGAGCATTTTCTTTGTAACAAACCCACACTTTCTTGCTGCAGTTTTGAATCCGAGGCTAATTGTATTATACTTCAAGAGGTATGGGAAAGAATTTATATCCCTCTTTGGCTGTCTCTCTCTTTAAAGATCTCTTAACTGTTTCTGGGCACTCATGTCCTTCACTCCCTCTCAGTGGGGCATGTTTTCTAACACCTTGGCTGCTCGTGCTGGTCTCCTTTGGGCTCTCTGTGATCAGTCTGTCAGTAAATAGTTTCAGTACCAACCACAACCGAATTCCTTCAGCCAATGTACTAGAAGTGTCTTTAGTCCTGGAAGAACAGGTTTGTACCAGCTACAGCCGTAAATATATTCAGATGGTATGAAATGTGTGCTGAACATGTTTTTCATTTAGTTGGAGTTTCTTTGGGGAAATGGTAATATCTTAAAGTCTCTGTATCGTTCAGTCATCTTATATTGTTGTTGGGTGATTTTTCTCTAGCCAGAAAATGGCCTGCAATGCGCAAAGAGATGGGTGTCTGTCCCAAACGCCTGAAAATCCGGGTTCTTATGCTGCACCAAGAACGCACCATTCTTTGTCTCTGTGGAGAACTGCACAATGAGCTTTTTTTCCCTTAAATACATATATATATATATATATAAAAAATACATTCAAATCTCAGTGTTCCCTGTTGGATTAGAAGCAGTATCTTACTCGCGATCTTAATTCCTGAAAACCTGAAATGCTCTATCTGAAAAGCCTGAAGAGTCAACCAGTTCTTCCGTTTTAAAGGCTTGTCACAAAAATGTCTTTGGATTGTAAAAGCAAAAAGAGACTTGGAATGCAATATAGACAACTTTATTCGTATTTGGAGTAACTGGGAAGTGCGAGAGATGAATATGGAATTCTAAAGATGGAAAAAGATACTGATTGATTCTCGTTTGATAATGTAACCTTATCAACAAACTTCGCTCTGTGTTTGTACTTGTTTCTACTTGCATGTGTATGTTCAAGTTTAATTAAAAATATTTGACTTGAAAGCTCTATAGCGCCTTTCATCTAAATACCTCAGGAATTGCAAACACCAAGATTTTTGGCATTTGCATGACCAGTTGTTGAGGGAGCCCTTCACCGAGCTCTGCAGTGGTACCAGCTGTGAGAAACACCACCAGAACTCTTGCTCTGTGCGGTCCTGTTACTTTTTAAGAAGCAGGAGGGGGAGCATTGAGGTTTATTCCTGTCCCCCTATTCCGAGGAGACATGGATAATGTCCATATTCCATCAGCAGCCAGACTGAGGGAGCTTCAGAAACTGATGTCTGAATGCCCGGATACCATGTTTGTCACTTAAGAGTGTCAAAATGGGCAAGACCTTTGGAGCAGTGCTGGCGTAATTGCTGCTGGAAAGTGCTCTGCCTGCCCCAGCCTGCAAGATGTCACTCTGGAAATATTTCACAAATGTACATTAATTTCTTAATTCCCCAACAAAGAAAGCAGGCAAAGAAAGGAAGCCAGGGAGCACTGTGGTATTCTGGATATGAAAAAAGCATAGTATTTTCGTGAAACACTTGGGAATGAGCAATGAACCCTCTCCTCTCAGCCCTCCAGGGAGGCAGTGTTCCACGGCTAGGGCACAGTCCACTGGGCTGGGCTGGGCTGTTTGGGGCAAATTTGGTTAGTGGAAAAATAAAATACAGGGGCACATGTGGACGTGGTTAAGAACTAGAAGGTCTTAAGGTGACAACCAAACCAGACAGAGATCTCCACCTAAATTGAATTTAACTTTGCTGTGGATGACTTGGAACTAAAGCGCAATAAAGTATTACCTATTGTAGGCTGCAGAACAGGTTTCTCCTTTTCCTCAGGAGACTTTTAAATTGTATGTTGAGGAAGAGTGCTGCTTCCTCCTGAACACCCTCAAAGCAAGGTGTTTGATATTGCTTCTCGCTCTCGTTAGGTCTCAAAGGGGAGTTTTCCTGCCATCATAAGTGTTCCAGTGCAAAATTGATTTGATAGATTGCTGGTGTTACCACGTATCTAGTAGCCCGGTTTCCTGATAGGAAATGACTGAAGGCAACTGTGACACCACTAAAGTGCAGTGCAAAGAGCTGGTTTTCAGCTGAAAACTCATGGATTACAATCTCTTAATTTGGGGGAGGGGACAACATACAGATTTGTCTGATTTGAATTTCATGTTTCAGTAAGTCACCAGTGCCTGTGCTAAGGGGTATTTCAGGTTGAACACTTGGAATAGACCTTCAGAACAGAGGTGTGATCTATGTTGGGAGAGTCCTGACACTATGAGGGGTTGGGAGGTGAGGTAGGTTATGTGGGTTGTCCATGCCAAGATTCTACAAGGAGCTTTGGGCAGCACATCAGGGGGATTTGACTTGCCATTAGTAATAAACTCAAAACCGAAAGAGGGGACATTTAGATTACATATCAGGAAGAACATTTCACTGTGAGGGTGGTGAGACCTTGACCCAGCTTGCCCAGAGAAGTTGTGGAGGCCCCATCCCTGGAAATGTTCAAGGCCAGGCTGGATGGAGCTTTGAGCAACCCGGTGTAGGGGGAGGTGTCCCTGCCCATGGCAGGGGATTGGAACTCGATGATCTTTAAGGTCACTTCCAACCCAGATCATTCTATGATTCTGCAATTCAAGAAACATGAACAAGGAAAACTAGACATGACACAAAAAGGGAAGCTCATTTGTCCTGGTTTCTGTGACCCAGTACTGGCTTTCTGTGCCATAGCTCATGTCTGGCTGAGAAGTGCTCCTTCAGGAGCTCTGGGCCATCAGAAGTTTTGAATCACTGGTATTTTCCAACAGGAGCCTTTTCTCTTTGTGATTTTTCTGCATGTCCATTCTTCTCTAAAACTCTCTGTACAAAAAATTACCCTGGAAACTGGCAGCTGGAAAGGGAACCAGGAAATTTTGCTCAAAAACATGTTTGTTGACCTCTACAGTATCTATTTGGCAGACAGCAGCATAAAAATGAAGGTCCTTCTGAGAGTATTATAGGTATCAAGTCTAGAACCTTCAGTTTGCTGTAGCTGTGACACAGAATTTATATTTTTTTCCATGATGAACTGGTGCATGGTTGTCCTGGAAAAACATGCAGTTGTGATTTGACACCTGATCAGCTGTGTTCCTATCCCTCCTGGTGAAACTTCAGTGTAGCACGGGTACGGCTAAAATCCTCTGACACCTCTTTGGCCAATCCTTTTCCATGCCTTAGTTCTCCTCTCAGACAGCTGAGGAGATACTTAAGGTAAGAATTCTATTAGTACATGGGATTAAATGGAATTAGCTGGGGTTTTCTTACAAGACATTTTCTTCTTGCTGTTCTGACTTTTCATACACCATTAGGCACAGAGGAGAAGATAGTCATCGCCTCAATGCTTGCTGAAGCAGCTTAGTGGTGTCTTTTTATCACAGGAAGGGAACTGTTTCTGCATTTTCATTGTTTATTGCTTCGTCTGGGTGCTCCTGTTTGAGGCCAGTTTGCCCCTTGCAAAAGTTCTAGGCTGGGAGAAATCGTTGGCTGCCCAGCACCAGAAGCATCTTTTTTCTGGTGTGAACGGGGATGCTTCGGTTCTTCTACCACTGGTGTAGCCTGATACAGCTTATTTCTGTGTCTACTCTGAGCCAAAACCAGTCCGTTATTGTGTCTTAGACCAGTTGTTAATGGTGGGTTGTCTATTGTTGTAGTGTATTGTAGACTGGCTGGCCAGCAGGAGGGGTTTTTTTAAGTACTAGTATTCCTGAATTTTAAAAAATCCCTGAAAAGGTCTTAGGAGGCCTCTGAGAAAAGGTCTCCAGGTGTTTCTGGTTGGCATTTGACAGATTGAGAACAGATCCTCGGCTGTTCGGAAGCGGTGCTTGGTCATGTCACTTGGTTGTGGGATATTTGGCAAGTGATTAGGTTTTCTATTCCGAGGTCCTCATCTGAGAACTGGCCCTATCAAAGTGGTGAAGCATTAGGAGCTCCAGTCAAAGAGAAATACCTAATTATTAGGGGTTTGCCTTTAATAGACATTTCTGGTCATTGCAGTGAGAAAATACTGGCGTGATGTTAGATGATTGTCTTTCTTGCTTTGTGGGGGTTTTGCCTGGCTGCTTTTTTTCTCCTTGTTAGGTGGGGATCAGTTGTCTGCGGGGACACCTTGTCTTTTGAGCTGTAGTGGGTGGCACTATCAGTAAAATACAAGTTTACATTTGAAAACCCACAGAGCTGACGAAAAGTCATTTCTCCTGTCTTGAAGATGAATTTAGTAACCTAAAGGATGGGGGGTTCCCCCTCTAACTGTGGTACTTCAGAGGTACTCATTTTTAAAAATAGCTGACTTGAGCTGGTAACAGATGGGGGGGTTTCTCCTTTCTTAAGGGAAATCAAATACAAGGCATTTTTGGATTGAGATTTCCCTGCACGACTTCGTCGTGTTACAGAGAACTTGAGTCAGAGCATGCGAGAAAAGATGAAAACATTTTACTTTTCTGTTATTTTTACACAAATCAAGCGGAGTTTATTTCCTTTAAGTGCTTTATCCTGCATGTGCACCCCGGCACCATTGGGTGATTTTGAATTAGCTTTATAAAGATTACACGGACAGGCCCAGCATTGTCGTGGTTAATGGAAACCTGTGCAGTGAGGTCTATGGGCTGCAAGATCGCTAACAGCGCCAATGACAGTGAAGTATGGCCTTATCGAAAGGAGAATTCATAAGAGGCTGCCCTGGGACACCGCACCACTGTCCTTCTGTGTATCCTGACAATGTTATCTGTCCTCTCAGTACGGAGTATCAAGTGTCTGTCACGAGTACAGAAATTAATTTAATGTCACCTGAAGACATGCAATTAATCTTTTAGAGGTTTTCATAATACCTTTACAGAAAGAGTTGCCAGTTTGGCGGATTTGGATTTTGGGGTTTAGCAGAAGATAAGGAAAATTAATTTTTCATCAGGGTTAATACAAGCTAGCAGGGCCACAAAGGCTGAGAAAAATGGTTTGGGAATTTGTCAAGTGTTGTCACTCTAGAATAATGCTGCTTAACGTCTGATAGGTGTAATCAAGAGTTGAGATTTCTATAGAGGGGGATTAATCAATTTGCTCACTGCAGAATGCAAGTTGGTGATACCATTCCTTCATGGGGTTTAAGAATGAAAATAAGATTTGATCTGTCAAATTGTAAGCAGCTCTGACAGTATCAATAGGCATTTTTATCAGTACATTTTAAGGCATTTGTTATAAATAAATTTGTCCTGCTAATGTTGGTGGCAAATAAACTTCATCTTCCTTGTAAAACTGTCATAATGATTATGATAGAGTAGAAAGCTTCAGCTTCCTAAATTCAAGCAATCCCTCATAAAATACTGCTTTTAGAATTTGTGACAGGATGGTCTTTATGGTTCTCAAAGCACAGCACTGCCTATATATATATATATATATGTATGTATAGTGAGAGTCTCACTGTTGAAAAACATCCTTGATAAGTATCAGGGAATCGGTTCTAAAATTCGTGGCTATTGAATGGTGTAATTTCTCATTTTCGTTTGTCCCATTTCAGATCAAGCTGTGCAGACTCTTCTACAGTAGAAGTCAGAAAACCATTCACCATGTAGATCAGTTGCCTTCATCTTTTGAGTTCTGTTTAATTGCACTCAATATCTGAAATTAACTTGTCCTTGTGGCACCACCAACAATCTTGTGGTACTTGAAATTTGAAATACAGTTTTTATACTTTCCCCTGAACAGAACACCTGCTGCTTAAAGTCATTTTCAATACTCCAGAATTAACCTAATAATGGTGAAGTTTTGTTGAAGAGAACTCTTTTCTGGCTATGTTAGGAAGGTGGACCTTTTATAAAACTTGGAAATTCAGGGCTGGAAGGTCAGAATGGTTTGTAATGCAGAAATTAAGGAGTAGACAGTAGCAGAGAAACATTCTCCCTTTATTGGTTTGTAGACAAAGAATGGAAGTTCACTTTTCTGCAGAGGACTTTAGAGGAAACCTGCAGTGTAAGTTCAGAGCTTGTATCAATCAGTCTCAGGTCTCTGGTGGACTGAGAAGTATTCTACCTGGTATCAGCACTTTGGGCATCAAATATGTATGAGGCATCCCTGAAAAATTTAGTGTTGCCCTGCACATCCCAAAATGCTATAGAAAAAAATCACTTTAAAATGTATTTTGACCAGAGAGAAGACCTAAAATTCCAATACCACTTTCTCCTGCTACATGTTTAAATTTGGGGAGGGCAGTGATGTAGGGTAATGAAAAACTAGCAGTAGCAAAGTTGTCTTTAGGAAAAGCGAAAGTTGATTTCAAATGACCTAGAACTGAGACATTTTAAGTGGAAGAGATGCTAGCAGTTCACCTTCTGTGATTTAGACGTCCTTTTGAGCAGGTTCTGCAGTACAGCTTCAGTTCACTTACCTGCTTTGCTGTGTGTGTTGATTCACCTTCTGGGTGCCTGCTCACCGCTTTCCTCACACGTGAAAATCGGGAGTCAACGTCTGTGCAGTCTGCTTTGCAATCTCTTTTTCCTCCAACGTGTTCATGTTCTCAAACGAGCGTGTGACCTGAAAGCAGCGTTCTGAGGTTTTACAGCTTTTAAGTCCAGATGTTAAAAGCTCCTGGTGGGTGTTTTGCTTGACTTAGTTCTTCACTGCCATACCGGAAGAAGCCACTAATTGTCTTGCCCAGAAGAAGTTTAAAGGATGATGTTGGTGACGGGTCTAATTTGCCACTAAGTACTGTTGCAGAGGTGGTGCATTTTGGTTCAGACAGTGCTTGTCCTTGTGCTGTCATCTCTTTAGTGAAAAAGGAATTGGTGCTAATTTTTGTTACCTGAGGCTGAGATGTTTGTGCTTCCTACACACATAATGGCTTAGGAGTCACATGTGGTTTTCATTTTCTTAAGAAAACCACCAGATTTTGTATTGGGTTGAAGCCAGGGCTACCTGTAACGGGAGGCAACGTATTGCTGCCTTGCAGGGAGGTCTGTTAGCCTCCTGCTCACAGACCTCTCGTGAGAAAGGGTGCTGCAGGGTCATCTCTGCTTCCCCTCTTCAGGTCATCTCATAAAGCAGTAGACCTTCGGAGATGTATAACGAAAGGCTTTGACCCAGTTGCCTTTTCTTCCTGCTTGTTGCGGGAACAAGCAGACCGTGCCTCATCCCCTTTTCTTACCCTATGAACTGTATAGTTTTATATAGGGTTTCTTATTCCTGAAATGTATAGATTCATTTAAAAAATCCAGAGATATTTCTGCCTTTTCAGGAGCATCATTCTAGCAGTGAAACCCAAAAGTGGCCTTTGAGACCCCAGCAGGAACAAACCCTTTCGTATTTTTCATCAGTGTGAACCTATGCTGTGTGCTTGTCCCTCTGACTCTGCTATAGTTGTGTGTTCAATTCATACAGTTTTATTTGGTGATAATTAGCCTTGGTGGTTAAATATCAGGTGGTTGTTGGCCATCCTAGCCTTTTATATGGGAAATTACTGGTTTGCTTTTGAATTTTCAGTAATGAACATGTTCAGTGTGTTTTATACCTGACAACTTAGCTCTCAGATGCTCCTCCTGTGTGCTGGGATCACTTTTAGGTTTGAAAAGAAATGGTTGCAAATATTAATGGGTATTTTTCGCAGCGGGCAGTTAGCAGAGATTAGATTTTAACTCCCGATTATTGCGTTTAAATTCCTCCCAGAATTTTTGTTGTTCCTTTTAGTTTCATCATCTTCCAGCTGCTGTCTGGCTGAGTGAAAGGAATGATGTGATCAGGGCATACACTGTATGGTGATGCTGATATTGGAACTAATACTGAAACGAAGGAGGATTTAATGCTAGTTTCCCGGTACCATTTTGTTTGTGTGCCTGCATTTGGGTTTTTCAGGAGAGGAGGAGAGCTGTTGCTTTTATATTTTTGAGCAGTAGTTGAAAGAGAGAAACTCTGAAGGGGAAGCTTTATAATTTCTCACTGGTTACTGCTCTCAAAGGTTTATATACGTGATTTTCTGTGAAGCCACGGGGCCATTCAGTTTAGCAGAGAAAACACAGAAGTGATTAGAAGTTGAAAAACTAAATGCAGTTTTGTCACTTGGACACTGTGGACGAAAGCCCATAAGTGGGAAGAGCTTCAAGATTTTCCCACTGACAGATTGTGCTTTTGAAGTGTAGATAGTGCTGAGGGAGGTGAGGAAGCTGATTTGATCGGGAATGAAGTAGTTGAGTTCTTCAGATGCTGCTGCCTGCATGTGCTTGATAATCCAGAGGACTTGATTGTTTAGGGGTGTGAGTTGTGAACTAAGGAATTCACAAACATGAGACTATCCTACATGTCACCTGTACTGAACTCTTTCTCTTCAAATGACAGCGAAGAGACTTAGTAACCAGTCCTTAGTAGGGGTTTGCTTGGCTTTTGATTAAACCCAGTAAAGAGATAATAATTTGTATTCTCAATTGAGATATTGAGATAATCTAACTCTTAGACCATAAACCTATTCCTTGTATTTTGTCTCCTTATCTGCAAGAAAGGTGCCAGCTAATGCTGAACCCTCTGCTTTGTGACATGGTACAGATGCCAAAGGAGTTTTATCTCGTGAACATTTAAGGAAAGGGAAAAACCCTGTGTAAATAAAGATGCTTTCGTAGTAGTGGGGTTGTTTTTTCCTTCAGAGATGCTTTCTATTTGAGAGCTTTTGCAGGATTACCTGAGATTGATTAGGGCCTTAGCCAAAGCCTTCCCCCTCCAGATATAAGGTTCGCCAGTATTTGAGTTCTAAAGTTGGAGTCTAGTCAGGGTATAGGTACCGCTGTTGAAGCCATGCAATAGCACTTTATAGATGTAAAAGTACCTGATCTCTTGTCGGGCTCTGCTGTCTCTTGCTCCAGGGGACGTTTTGCAGTGATTGATCTGATCTGGACAGCAGAACACAGACATGGGAATCACCTGTCTGTCTGTAGAAAAAAAAAACCTTGAACTATTTTGGGTAGAGAGAGTGGAAGGGATTAATTTCTCTCCAGGTGCTTTCAGCTTACGTTTCTACTGTGCTTGATTGCACTGAGAGATGTACTAGAAAGAGTTATATTGACAATGAAAGGCACTGGGGTGGTGTTCTGTTGTGCTCGTGATTATAAATATCTATAATAAGAGCTTTATAAAACAAACAACAAATCCTTGGGGAAGAGTTGTTCCAAGTATGGACAGTGTTTGAGGAAGGACCCTGCTTAAAAGGCTGCTGGTATAGAAGCTGGCAGAGTAGGTGTGCACTTCAAAATAAATACCATTTTTTAACTAGAGAGACATTGGATTTTTAAAGATGAGCAGCATATTTGACTGTTCTTCCAGCTTTCACAGTTCTTTGCTCCTTCTGCAATGTGTATGTCTCTCTTAGGAAAAAAAAAAACAATGAAAAATTAATGCACACCATAATTCACATGTAACCCTGGAAGAAAGAAAGAACAGTTTGCAAAGAGAAGTGAATGCGCCTTACCTCTCTGTATATGAAAAGGCAATACTGGAACATTGTAATCATAGCAAAGTCTGACTGAAGTAAACTGTACTGCAGATGCCGTGGATTTATTTTAGGCTGAAGCACAATTATTTCCAGGCTGATCCACGGCTGCCGGTTTGCTTCAGCAGGGAAACCCGCTGGGCCTTCTGTGGGCACCGAGCGAGCTGGATGTGGCAGGAGGCTGCTGAGGGCGAGGGTTTGCAGTGTCTGGACACTGAGCTGCCTGTTGTGTTGTTGATTTCAGCAGGGGGGAGAGGATGCTGGCTTTTTTCACCCGGAGGGCCAGCCCCAGCGGCCTCAACAACCCCCGGAGCCAAAACAGCAGCCAGTGCGGAAGGTCACATTGACAAAGGGAATGCAGCAGCAGCAGCAGCACCAACAGCAGCAGCAGGCACAGATCCATTCACCAGCTCCTCAAGGAGTCAAAAACATCCAGGGAATCCATCAACCTAAAAAGGTGATTTATTTTTTTCTTAGATGCATATTGCTGCTAGAAGTTTTACTGTCTAGCTGTGTTGCTCTATTAATAATGAGCATTCTGTTTGCCAATTGTTGGTGCAGGGCTGCATGACCCGGGAGATGCATAATTGCATATAAAGCTTTTAATTTAGAGAGGTTTGAGAGGTCTGTCTGTACCCAACACAGACTGGAGATGCCTGCAGGTTGTCTCATCCGCTGACTTTCCAACCAGCGCAGCTCTCCCTGGGGGAACGGCCGGCGCCCCAAGGTAGCTGCTGTGGGAGATGATGATATCCAACGTACTTTCTGGTTATAAAACCAAGAGTTTTTCCTGAAGTCGTGCTTAAGTTTTCATTATGGCCGTTTCCTGCAGACATAGGAACACACAGCAACTGTTTCAGCATGCTCTTTGGCCCATCCTCAAAGTTGGTGTCGCTCAAAACGGTTGGTGATCTTGTAACTGGATTTTTGCACTGATTGTGCACTTGGAGGAGGCAGGAGAGGATTCTGGTGGTACTGGTGTGTGCCTTCTCTGCATTTGCAAGCTGGCATGTTCCCTGAAAACTGTTGGTATTTTGACTCTTAAATTATGTCTTGGTTTTGAACTGTTGGCCATAATCTTCCTGCTTCAAGGATTAAGTTTCCTTAACGTCGTTACCCGCCATAGGCTTTCCAAGTCGGAGTCGCGAAACCACGTTGAGTGTTACTCAATGTTAAGTGTTAACTCTGTTTTAATGTTTGTTACTCTATTTCGTTGTTATTTTCCCTTTCTCTGACTGTTTCATCTAAATTTACAAGAATTAAATCCGTGTGTTTCCTGCTCTGGAGGATACTGTGGTGCCAGATCCTACAGGATTTGGGGGAAAGGAACTTGGAAAAAAATAGTTTTAAAGTTATTTGCCATATACAAGCACTCTGTCCTGATACCAGCCCCAGAGTTGGTAGCAGTAGAGACTGGAAACCCTTTTGCTGGTCTTGTGGGTACATGAAATTTACTCATGGGTTGAGAAAAGGGAGTGGAATCGGTGACTGGTT
Source organism: Jacana jacana (assembly GCA_013400555.1). Classification (NCBI taxonomy): domain Eukaryota; kingdom Metazoa; phylum Chordata; class Aves; order Charadriiformes; family Jacanidae; genus Jacana; species Jacana jacana. The sequence goes on from VZTM01014675.1 coordinate 41,051, forward strand.
TTTATTTTGGCCAGACTCAAAATATGGGAGCTGGATGCATGCTGCTAATGTGAGCAGTTGAAAATCATATGGGTCTGAGACCCTCCATTGCATGGTTGATCTGTGCTGATGCTGAGGCTTTTAGCCTCAATGCAAACAAAATATATACATATTTAACTCACTATATATGTAGCTCACTATCCTTCTAGAAGAGGTTTGCACAGGCAGTGGATGACTATGTTAATAAGCAGCCTTTCAAATCAGCTAACAGCAACCAGCTGTTTTAAATGGAGGCGGACTTTAATCGAGTCTTTAAGTAAATCGCCAACTTTCCTATCGTCTGTCAAATGCAGAGAGCAGAAGCACTGGGTAAGTAAATCAAAACCCCGCTACTTTTGTTGTTGGCAGGTCATTATGCACGGGAGAGGCAGAGGAGTAGCAGGCCAGATGGGCCGAGGACGCTTGATGCCAAATAAACAGAACCTGCGAGTGGTGGAGTGCAAACCTCAGCCCTGTATTGTGTCAGTTGAAGGGCTTTCTTCATCAACTACTGATGTCCAACTGAAAAACCTGCTGATGTCAGTGGGACCCATTCAGGTAGGTCAACCTCGCTTTATCATTTTTGTGCCAAAAGGCTTTCATTCTGGAAAGCTCAATTAATTCCCTGACACTAAATACAATGTGTGTTTATTGGTAATTTATGTTTGAAGGCACCCCCACCCACCCACACTACACCTGGTAGCAAAGACAAGCATTTGACGATATTGCAGCACGGGAGATACGGTAGGATTTTGCTAACCATCACATTCCTGCTGCAACAGTCTCCTTCATTTTGGAGTTCTTGTACTACCTGTGTTATTTTCTTAGATGGTACAAGCACGTGGGTTCTGTGGTGTTGGTTAAGCCAAGTGATTGTATCAAAGCAAATATGCTTGGGCTGCTGTCCTTCTTTTTATCGTTGACTTGCAGCTACCCTCTTTGTTTAGCATTTTCCTCTTCCTGTCATTGCAATCCTGGGGTAAGAGCATTTAATCTCCACTAGGTACTGGTCATCTTGTGCCATGTTAGGACCATCTACTCTTTCAGGTGAAAACAGTGTCTCTTTTGAAGGATTTTCTTTAATTTTTTTTTATTTTTTAGAAAGTTCCCTTCAGGAAGGGCCTGTGAGCAAGGGTATAACACCCACCCACCCATTGTGCAGCTTCTGTTTGCAAACTGCCTCATGGAACTGATACATGGGTTAAACTGACTTTAGGAAAACAGGAGGTTTTCAAAGCACTGAGGAGCTTAGGAGACCCCATCTGAATTACTTTCAAACGTATTAACAATATCAGTCAGTGAATAATAATAATGAAACACACAGATGAGGAGAATTTTTTTCCCCTTGATTTTTTTTTCTTTCCAGTTTTGGGTGCTCCTTTTGACAGGATCAGCATTCTCAGGCAGATGCAATGCGTGAATTGGAGCTATTCTGTGAGACTTTGTTATTAGTGGGATCATCTCTCTGTTGCAAAATAGACTGCTCTCCGAAAGACATACACTCTGCCTCACTTCTTCCCAATTCAGTACATGGAATTATGCTGAATTATTTACGTCGTCAATTCAGAGAGATTTAATTTGTTTGTGAAAGCAAAAATACTCTCACAAAATACTTTGTGCCTTCATGTTCTGTAGTACTCTAGGAAATTATTCATACAGTTCCAAAGCACATTTATTCAGTGTTTACTTGCTAAATCTTGCATGAGAATATTAGAAGGAGATTAATAGAAAACCTGCTAGGAAATACTCGCAATTGAGAGAAGTTATTGAGAATGTGCTTAAAAATTTATTCAGTACTTGCTGTTTCATAGCAGACTCCAAACTCTGGTCTCTCAACTCAATGTCACAGACCAATTTAGAAGGATGTACTTACAGGTAAAAAATTATAACTAATTTTCCAGGGGGATTTGATATATCCCTGTGCCCTACAGAACGTGTATTCTTGCAGCAGCATCGGCTGGACCTTTGGAAATTATGGTTTCTAAATATCCATCTGTTTTCACCTCATCAGAGATCTAGAACTAGTACTTGAAAGAGATGCTTTAATTTAGTTAATGATGCAGAAAGCTTTTCTGCTAATTCTGCCCTTGAGTTTGAGTTTCAAGTCGGACTTGTAGAAAGCTAGAAGTTTCCTGGCTTGTTTGAGACCCAACAATGGTTCACAAGTGTGGATAGTGAGATATGTGGGGGTGAAGTGACCCTTTTGTAGGAAGAGTTTGAGACTGGGACCACCATATGTGATATTTAGGTCTTTTTGGGTTGGGGTTTTTTTCATGGTACTGTGATGTACCACAGAAGAGTCAAGGCAGCAAATGAGGAAGAGGCAGCAGCAATTTTAAGTCCCTTGTAAAACAACTGAAAACAAAACGTTAGAAAATCTGTGTTGTTGGTGTTGTTCACAGTAATCACTTCTATACAGATGGTGCTAAAATTTGAAAGGGATCAAAATCCTGGAGTGCACGATTGGATTTTCTTGTGGCTATAAATTAGGGGATTTTTTTTCTAGTGTTTGTGCTCAGTGATGGACAAATTCCCCTGCAACTGGAAATGGAGAGGAGGCTGTGACTGAAAGGGGATTGTCTACTTGGTTCTTTCCTCATTCTTCCTTCAAAACTCATTTCACATAAGTGACTTGCAGTGAGGAGTGCAGAAGGGAGCCACTGAAGGAGAGCCAAGTAGTGAGTGGAAGTGTTCTTTGCCAGGTGGGCTTTGGGGGTTTCATGGATGAGAACAATAACTGAGAGGCAAGGACAGGTCATGGCCATGACCAGAGCAAAGAAAGCTCGGGTAGTGCAGAGCCCTGACCTTCTAAGATGAACTGTTGCAGCTTTGTTGAGCTGGAGTGGAAGGGATCTGGGGAGATGGCAGTTCTGAGCAAACAGCAGGTGAGAAATTCTAGCTGCTTTTTTGGAAACGAAGCAAGGTGCCTGGATTTTTAGCTGATTCAGACGGAGTACAAGAGACAGAGAGAAGAGGGGAAGGTGAAATGTAGTATATCCTGTCCATAGCTGTTGCCTATACTCAGCAAAACTTTCCTTAATGAGCTGAACTCTAAGAATCTTGGATTTTATTTATCGTGGATGGTCGAGGATGTGTGTCAAACTCATGCTTGGTTTTTGCAATTGTAAAAGACCTTTCAAATCAGAATCAGAACTTAAGCTTTTCCTTGCCTGGTTGGGGTCTTGAAATGACACATGTTGATTATCCAACACCAAATGCCCAGTTTAAGGTAAAGATTCCCAAATTGTAGGATATATGCCTCTAATGGTACACAGGCATCTTGCTTCAAAGTGACGTGCAAAAGCAGCTCCTAAGTCTGAATCTTGCCTCTTGGGTACCAGTTTCTGCTGCTGTCCAGAAATGAATGTGGGAATGGCTGCACTGAGGCAAAGCTCCCAGAGAAGGGGAAAAAGTGCTCCCAGTTCTCTCTCTGCTCTTTGACACGCACTTGTGGCACCTGGTACAGAACCTCTGCTTAATCTGCACCTTTGGTACTGGTGCATCTGTAGAGCGATTGATCCCACACCAGCTCCTGTTTTCAGATACACAGTTTGACTCCTGATTTCCTTGCAGCTTATCCTGCATGTGTTGTCTCAGGAAGAGGATCTTTCCTGGCATAACAGAAAGTTTTAATGTATTTATAGGAAAAGTCTATGCCAGTTGAGTGAATGAGGATGAAGAGATTACTTTGTTTTTCTGGGTTAAAAAGGGTTGGATTTTTATTTTTACCTTTTTCATGTCGGTAGCAGTATCAAGACAGAGGTACCTTGCACAAGTCTTGCAAAGTTGAAAACTTCCCTGACTTTTTGATGTTCAATGCTCCTAGCATTGCCATCACCTTTCATTGAGATGATTGTTCTGTGATTCAGGGTTTGGGGACAGCTGGGCATGGTTAAGAGAAGATGGAGACTTTTCCACATGTGGTTGAAAATTCAGCATTTTTTTCCCTTCCATATTTTAGAAATGGAGAAAATTACCTTTTCCTGTGCCTGAGCTTTGAAATACCCTCTATTGCCTAATCACTGAAGACTCTTTAATTCTCATCCTTCCTTCATTAAAGCTGCTCTCTTATTAACATAGGAGGAAAAAAATACCATTAAGACTCTCAAGGTAGTGAGTAGAAGAAAATCTTTGGGGCTCCAGGAACAGCCCCTTAGTCATAGCTGCATTTTACAACTCAAACGTTATTAAATTAGCAGGAAAAGTACTTCCTCTCAACATATGGTTTGCTTTCAGACTCTTTCTGGAGAAGCTAAGCTTCAGATATAAATAATTTACCCACAATAAAATCTGAATGCTGAATCTAAAATAATTGCATACTATAGATAAAATCATGCATTCCAAAGTGTTGGAAAGTAGAAGATTCCTGAGCACAGCACCAAACTAGAGCCTCCTGGGGATCATGCTGGAGTGGTGACATTCAGTACACATCCAGCCAGAACCACTTGCCAAAGTAGATTACTAATAAGTTGCAAAGGTCATGAAAACCCCTGTGCATTTTGGTTTTGGTGCTCATGAGTCTGGGTTTAATGTTTATACTGTCTAAAGAGACTGTTCAATTAGTTATTGCCACCTTTGGATTTGTATTATTTTTTATTCTTTAGGATGATGGCAGGTAGAGGGGAGCATTTGCTACATCTCCAGATAATTTGAGTATTAAGTGATTGTTCCATGGAGGTTCTGTCATCATTTTTAATCGTATTTTCATACATCAAATGGTTGCAGATACATAACATCAGTGCAAAAGCTCAGTATTGCTCTGTGAAGACTGAAAATCATAAATTCTGATGTGATAAAAACACATAAAAAAACCAAAATTTTGAAAACCTCCACTGCTGCACATCAGAGGTGGCGAGAATGCTGCGATTACAGGTGTGTTTTGAGTAGTTTTATAAATACACATTTCAATCTGATAACCCAGTCCTTTCTTTTCTGGTTGGGAAAAACAATTGCCATGTTGATGTGCTTCTCGATGGTTTCTTGGAGTGACAGTGCTACCTAGTGCTCAGTTAGGGTAAAGGCAGATGGCTGCACTGTCACCGTATTAAAAGTCAATGACTTTAGTTTTGGTTTAAAGGGTTGTCAGTGCCCAGAACACGAGTGCTCCACCAGGATCAGCAGGGCAGTTCCCTGTGTGACACAGCACACGAGGTGCACATGGCTGCTGTGGGGACCTGTGTGGTCTTCCTACCTGTAAAAACACTTTCAGTCAAGAGCTTTTGCCAATTCTGCCGACTGTGGGAGAAGACATGTGCAGTCCTCCTCTATCCTTGGAAGAAGAGCAGCTCCATAATGAGCCTGTCCAGTTCAGCCCTGCTGTAAAGCAGTATGTGAGATGGAGATGCTCATCTCTGTGACAGGAGAAGATTCTTCCTTCTCATCTCGTCTTGCGTGTGGAGATGGAAAGCTGAGCACTTCTAAAGGTGGAAAATAGAAGTCCAAAGGTAGCAGAAAAGCAGGAAGGAGGGACAGAAGGTGGCAGAGATCAGCTGCAACAGCTGAGGCTGAAATAAATACGTTCTGTCCCAGCCTCTGTGCCTGTTGGTAATAGCTAGGAAGTGTTGCTCCCAGGGAGGATGCGTCAGGTGTTAGGAGACTGTGATGATAAAATCTGTCTGCATTTACTGATGGGAGGGAAGAATAAATAGAATTTGATCTTTCTTTTTAGAAAGTGCCTGCTGTGCTGCTATGTGAGTTGCTGCAGAGCAGTTTGATCCCACACTGGAGATGATGTTGGTTAGGAAAGTTGGCACTTTCTTTTTGTATAGGCTTCTTGTAGCAGCTTTGTATGAACTGTCACTCCTAGTCCCAAACTCATGATAAACTGAGTGTATGGTCTATTAGGTAATCCATTTACTTCAGTGAAAGAAATTAAGTGACGAAGGAAACTTTTGTTTCCTGTGTGTCTTCTGTAGTTCTTCTTCGAGCACAAGGAGTGCTTGCTCCAATCTCATCCCCACCTCCTTGATTTTCACCTTCTAGTGCACTGTTTCAACCTCTCCCTTCATCTCCCTTTCAACATCTTCCTCTCTGTGTAACTTCTAAAAGAGTTTTTGATGTCAAATATGCTTGTTTTCCTCAAGAGATCTCTTGCTTCTGCTCACAGATGTCCCACTGCTTGTCTTAAGGCTTTGTCTTGCAGTGAAGTTGAACTAGATGTTATTGTGCTGCTGTTATCATCCAGACTATTTCAGTAGTCTGAAGTGCTTAGTATTGCTTAGAGCACATTATTGCTTAGTGTTATTTTCATTGATACTGTAAAAGTATAGATTTCATGACAGAGCATGCATAAAGGAGAAATTTGAGGGCAGTGCAGGTCTGCAGCCCTAAAGAAATGTCTGCAGAGGGAATGGTCCTGATATAATATCCATGCTTTAGTCAATGGTAGTAGCGCAGTAGCAGAAAAAAACAGAGCTGATGTATGGGGTTTTTTGATTGTTGAATTATATAGTAAGTTTTAAAACAGTTGTAGGCAGACTCTCAATCAAAAGCATGAGTGAACATCAAATATTGATTGGTTTTGTTGCATTTTCCATTGAACACAAGATCTGTTTTTTTCCCACGGCAGTGCCTAAGGTACCAGAAAAAAAAAAAGATAATAAAAATCAGCATGGACTCTATGCTGCCTAAATGCTTTCCACACAAAATACTCCTTCTCAGCCTAAAACAGGATTGGCTTTTTTATATTTATTAATTTATATATTTTTAATGCTGCAAATATGTCAGGATGTAATCTCTGTTCTCCAGAGTCAGATGGGAAATGCCCAGAATACCCCTAATCCCAGGTTTGTCTCGGGAAGTGCTGTACAGTGTATCTGTGCGTCTGAATCTGTAAAGTAACCAGTCATTTGAAATCCCTTGGAAGTTATTGTGTGTATTGTCAATCCTTTACACCTGAGTAGATCTGGGAAGGGGTTTTCATCCTCTGGTGAACGTCTGACTAGGTCAACTTAAAGAGAAGATGTGAATGAAGTTGTTTTCTGAGAGCTGTGACGTTTGGAAGGATTGTGATATTTCAGTTTAGGAATTCATGAAAGAAGGAGATTCTAGTGGAGCATAGTGTGGCAACAGGGAAAACTCCCATGGAGGAAACACAAGTGTCCCCTTGTTAAGTGGGAAGTCAAGTGATGCTCGGTAGAGCCAGCCCGTCTCCAGAGGCAGCGCTGCGAGGCTGGCTATTCCCTGCCTCCCCAGCCAGCCTTTGGCATCCTGCAAAATCGGTTGGTAACTGAGCAGTACTAAATTCAGATCAAATTCCCAGTGAGGCGTGGTACTTTGGGAAAGGTAGACTCATATTTTTATTGTTATAATGGAGATCATAAGACTAAGGATTACTGTAGTGTTATGTGTCCTTTGAAAAGGAGAAAACAGCTGTCACTAGCACTCTGTGAAGACCTGTCTGATGCTCTTAGCTTCTTTGTGATACTACCTCAGGTCTAAAACCAACACGCTGAGGTACTTTGAAAAATGTCATTAATCTGTGGTATTCGCTGTGTTTGAGCATTGTTGAAAGAAGAATTTAATGTGGATTCAGATGTGTCTGCCTCTAACATACAGGAGGGTATTAGACAAGCCTTAAAGTCTAAACCAGAAGTCTTCTAGCTTTTGTCAGGAAAAAAACAAGCACCCAAACAAACAACTTACCACCAATAGTATGCAAAACTTTTGTGTTATGGCACTGGGTAGCAGGAGCTGTTAAGGACTTGAACCTGGAACAGGTCACTGGCAGGGTCTCCTGTAGCAATCCTGGAGGTATTTTGGGGAACGTGGTGTTGCAGGAGGGCTAGCACTTCTCATGAAGGACTGATGCTTTTGCAGAGACTTCCTGTTGGTCCATTTGGCTTTGTTGGTTCATATGTGGGATAAAACCTTTTCTGAGTAAATCAGGATTTTGTAAATCTTGCCCAGATTAAACATTGCCAAGGAAAAATATTTTCATCAGGATTAAAAATTGTTGTGCTTCATCCTAATTATCACACACTGAGGTTTCATTTTTTGTTTTTTCCCCACCTTCCTTTTGGTGGTGATCTTCCCGGTGTCTTGTTAGTATAGCTGGCTCTTGCTTCAAGGCTTCTTCTATGGTGATTTGTAGGAGAGACATCCATAATTCCATGGTTCAAGCAGAAGGTTTAGCAGCCAGTGAGGTTGCTAGGCCAAAAATTAGACTCAATTGCTTCCCTTAAAACCATATAGTTTCTGGTCATATTATTAGATATTAACTAAAAAAAACCTCCCCTCAACTCTGAACATGTAGTAATTTCAAACAATTGTCATTAACTTAGAAAGTAAACAGGGTCAATAGCTAAAACTGTGCAGGTACTGGATGAGTTGATTTAGGTTTAGAGTCAGGCGAGAGGAGCTTGCAATGTGTAACTGCAGTACTTGAGAAGACCCTGGTGCTGGAAATTAGGCAGCCCAGCAGCAAGGCAGTCACGGGTGCTGTTCAGGCAGCTCAGTGAAAGATCAGATGGGTTGGCTTTTTGGTTCCACAGTGCCCTGTATTGGCAAGTGACATTAAATCTTATAAAGATGCTTTTCGGTAGACTTACTTAGTAATGAGAGCCTTGTTGCCAGAGCAATTGAGTGTTAAGATTAAAATATATTTAGTGTTCTGATCGCAGACTTTTTTTGCTTTGGAGAATAAGGCACTGTGTAATACAGTGTAAGAACAGGTTGTAACTTAATATCCAAACTAGTCAGTCAATAAACGTGACTAATTCACATGAAAGTGTAAGTTTTCTACAATAAGATTTAGATACTTAGGTTAATTTTGCAGTATACCAGAATGTCTTTTAGTCATTTTTCTATATACTAATTACTGAGCAGCTTCTTAATAATTCATCATTACTGCTGTATAAACTGCAAAATCACATTTTGCTTTTGTTCATCTCAAGAATATGAATAAAATAATAGCTCAATTATTGTGGAAAACATCACCAAATGCAGCTTCTCTTCTTTAGTTGATCACAACAGGGGTCCCAAAGCATAAAGCATTGGGTGAATCTCCTGTGGTTCTTGCGCTTGACCTGATGTTGTTCTGAGGGTGGTTGTCAGCAGGAGGGCTGGAGATGGTGCTGGAGAGTGGAGAGCAGCAGGTGACAGCAGGACATGCTGGGTACAGCTGAAGGGATGCGACCCTGGGTTCTTTTCAACCACCCCTTGTCCTGCTGTTCTCTGAAGTATTTGTCCTTTCAGTGATAGAAACAGGTTTTTCTCATATTAAAAGTGGTGAGTTCTTTACAAGGACCAAATTTACTTCTCTCTTTTTTCTTTTTTCTTTTTGTGTTAAATTGCAATTCAGGTATTCCTCCACCACAACTCTTACGAGTTACTCTTGTTTCTAAAACTTACTTAATGGCTATGATTAATTCTTAGTCTTCAAAACTTAGTCTTTAGTGATAGGACTTACTTAGTCATAGAATCATAGAATCATTTCGGTTGGAAGAGGCCCTTGGGATCATCAAGTCCAACCATCAGCCCTACTCTACAAGTTCTCCCCTACACCAGATCCCTCAACACCACATCTAATCTACTCTTAAACACAGTCAGGGAGGGTGACTCCTCCACCTCCCTGGGCAGCTGATTCCACTGACTGACCACTCTTTCTGTGAAAAACTTTTTCCTAATGTCCAGCCTAACCCTACCCTGCTGCAGCTGGCAGCCATTCCCTCTTGTTCTACTGCTAATTGCCCGTGAGAAGAGACCAGCACCAACCTCTCTACAATGCCCTTTCAAGCAGTTGTAGAGAGCGATGAGGTCTCCCCTCAGCCTCCTCTTCCTCTTCCTAGTCCTTTTAGCCAGGAGAGTGCTGTCAAGAGAATGTGTATTAGATGAGATACAGTTCTATAAATTATAATAAAGTGACATCAGTCAAGGAGGAAAACACAAATTCGAACACCTCCTTCACCCACTCCAACAGAAAACCTCCAGGAGAACTGAGCTTTGTCCAAGGTCTTTCACTGGTGCTTCGTGCAGCATGGCCATATTCTCCTTGGTAAAATGTGATTAACCTTGTCAAGAGCTTTCTCGTTAAAAAAACACCACCACCACACACACCCCCAAAAAAACCCAAAACAAAAAACCAAACCCAGCAAACAGACAACCAAAAAACCCAACCAGAAATCATCTGCCAAGTGTTTTGTTTTTTTTAAAGATAAATCTCATTCCTGCCAGCTCAGAAACTAAGGAGTTGCAGTGACTTAGCTAAGCCTTTCCCTCCTGGCAGCTTTCCAAAAACTATACAGTGCAAATAACCCCCTGAAGCTGGGTTTGCCTAATCCTTTAACTTTTCCTCAACTTTCATTTTGAAATCGCAAAAGTGATGGAAGTATTAGACTTCTGTGACTTTCCTGGCAAGAGGGAAGTTTCCTGTCAATTGCAAGAAGGTGGAAGGTAGCTACTGCCAAAACGAGTAACTTCAAAATCACAGATAGGTAAGTTAGGGCAAGAGCCTAGAGCTGAGATGCCAGGCTTGAATACAAAGCAAAATGACTATCAGGCATCGTGGCTCTCATTTAATAAGCATCTTATCAACAAGAGTCTTACCGGTTCAAAGAAGATGTTAGTAGGCAAATTTCATCTAAGCATTTGACGTCTTGCTTAAAATGCTGCATTGGATTGAATGAAAGGGGAAGACATTAGTTGTGTTAAGAATTCGCTCACTGAAAGGCCTCAGCATGTGTCACCCTTCAGATGTATCAACAAGTAGGGTCATGTGTAGTTTCCCAAGGGGTAGTTGTTAGTGTAAAGCTACGTGGTCTAGATGATGGTATGGAGTTTTTTCAGGTGAAACTTAAAACCCTGGAGACTCATCCAAGTGTGGGGGCTGCTGCTGAGTTCCATGGGAGAAGCAAGCGCAGAGAATTATGCTTATGTGTAGCCACCAGGAGGTTATCATGAAATCTAGAAAAGTTTTAAGATTCCTGTATGTGTACATGTGTGTGCACGTATGTATAAAGCTCAGTGCAAAACTGAATTGGCTTTGTGTAGTAACTTATGCATAGAAGAAATGTTCAGATTTATTTACTTTTCATCTAAAGCCGAAAGAACAACTGGGAACTGGATGCTGAATCAGAATTGTCTCGGACATGCTGTGGTGTAGGCCATTAAACATCCAAAACTGTTCTCCTGGATCATCTTGGCATTGTCTGGACTTTTCCTGCTGCAACAGGAAGCAAGGACATGAGTTCTCTAGAGCCCTGGCTGAGGCATGCTGTATTTTTAGAGACCTCAATACCACTCAGGGCTTTTTTGATAGTTACAGCATTGTGAAGTTCTGCTCTCATGGTGTGGGAAGCAGGTATCCCATGGACTTGTCTGGGCACATGTGTGTTCCATGGTTTCTCATTACCAGGAGGAGTGGGAAATGGGTAGCTAAGCCACCTCATCCAGGGCCTTGTGGTTGTTAAAAGCTAGCCACTTGTTTTTGTTAAAATAGTGTGAGGATATACAGTCCAGGGACCAAAACCTATTGCATTCTTTTCTGTTTCTGTCCCATTTAACCTGTTTTTAGCCCCAGTCCTTTACTGTACATGAGGTGAGTGACTCCAGGTGCTGGTGTGTGAAGTTGAGCCATGCCCAGTCGAATGCCCAGAGTTCAGCTGCAGGGTTTGGTTCGTCTGTATGGATCGAATCGGAGAGATATCACCTTGGCTTAACGAGTGATGGTCTGGGTTTCCCAGTTAGTACAGTTGTCTCAAACTTCAAACACTTTCAGCTGTGTCCCCGACTGCAGTCTCAAAGTCTCTTTCTGTTCCCTGGACACCACTGTTTGTGAGAAAAGAAATATAACAAAATTTCAATGGTTTGATGCAAAATTAATTTAAAGGGAACTTCTAAATGAATACTAAGCATATACTGTGGCTTTTTGTCTCTGCAGAGTTTACAGATGCTTCCTCAACAACGGAAAGCCATAGCAAAGTTTAAGGAGCCAGCACATGCTTTAGCATTTCAACAGAAATTCCACAGGTAAATAATTAAGCTCTGCTGCCGCCTCGGTTCCTTTCTTCCCTTCAAAGAGTAAATCCGTCTCCTCTGCTCAATGTTTCACTTAAGCCAATCAAGCATCTCTTGATTAGTGACCTTCATAGAACCTTCTTGTCTGTTTCCCACCCCTAGAATTGGTTTGAGTACCAGGTTTATATTTCCTTTAACTTTTAACAGGCACATGATAGATCTGTCCCACATAAACGTGGCACTGATAGTTGAGTGATGTCTGCTGCAGAGAAACCCCGACACTAACAGAAGCGTACTGTGGAGCTGCACGAGGCGCAGTGGCAAAACCATCAGGTTCTGAAACCTTTCGGCTTAGTCCTTAATTGCTGTGTTGAACTACGGAGAGCAGCAAGATGTCCTCTAGAAGAGCTGAACTTGAGAGGATCTGCAAAGGTGGAATTTCTGTTCAGTTTCTTCAAGTACTGTTGTAACCACCTGGAACTACAGAATTATTTTCAAAATGCTTTCAATGCATGTAGACACTGTTCTTCGAGATCCTACTGTGTGACCACAGTGACTTGAGAGAGAACGTTTACACCGAAAGATTTAAAAACTTTCTTCATAGCAAAGAATATTTGATAATGGTTGCTCTTATCTTCAGTGCGAGGTATTTGAATGGAAACTCACTTTTCTAAGCAAAACACATTAGTTCTGTTGTATATCTGAGAGCACAGAAGGTTTTCTTGCCTAGATTTCAATGTGGTCTACCTGACTGAATAGCAGTCTGTCGAGAAGCTTTGGAGGCGACACTGGAAAATTGTAGTTTCGGTCTTTGTAAATATGTTAAGTCTGTCTTTGCATATTTCTGTTCCGACACAAACTTCCATCTTCTCCTTCCAGCTCCACTTATTCCATAAATCCCTGCATAGGAGTAACATCGCTGTATTTTCCCTTGGTTTTTAAAAACAAGAATCATTGCCCTTCAGTAGCATCGTGGGGTAGTGAACTCCCAGGTTGTAACTAGGTTGTTTTAAATGACGTTGCCAAATACAAGGAAGACGAGATGTTTAGTGGCTCACTTCAAAAATGCTACCCAGGAAGAGTGGTGCATTCCTCATAGTTCTTTTGGGCTAGTGTTTTGTGATTGCCGTGTGCTTTATTTTGATTAGGGCTTTTTTTCCTTCGAGGTTTATTTTGTGACTGATGAATCATAAGAAACCCATAACTGAAAGGACTTGGTTTGATCTGTTGTTCCCAGTAAATACAGGACTATAAGGACATTGTGAATCTCCTGGTGAACGTGGCAGTTCCCCAAAATTACATGCCAACATTAAGGAGCTTATATTTTATTCAAAGTAAAATCCATCATATTTCCTTTTGGTTAGAACCATCTAGATGGTGTTGCCAAAGGAACTTTTTTTTTCAGTTACTTCTGAATAAACTTATTAAAATGTTGTCTTTACATTGATTCCAGTTTTTATGAACATTTCCTTAGTTTTTAGACTGTGAGATTTTTGCTTCAGCCTTCATTTTTAGGAATACCCTTAAGCTCCATCCACTGTTTGAAGAGGGGGGGAGGACACTCACAGAAACCTTATAGGTTTGTTATCTGAGTGACCGCAGAAGGAACACGATGGGTATGTAACGAAACAGATGAGAACAGGGTCCAAAACAGGCATGTCAAGTGTGGGAGGATGAACTAAGCAAGTTTATAGCAGCATAGAATTTTTTTTTATTTTTTTTTTTTTAAAGATTATTGGTGACCAAGTCACAAAGACCTAATTGGCTTGCTAACACTTTTGGTCCAGAATTTCAATTAAGTAAAAGTTGTTTAAAATAATGATTGAACAGCCTGTTTTGTCAAAAGTCTTATAGGTAAAACTGTTCTTCATTCACTGAAAGGATACAGAATAATGTGGTACTTTAGAAATAGTGCCCTGGGGAGAAAAATTGAAAGGATAATCTGAGCCCAGTTACAACTTAGTGATGAGACGCAGTAACGACGTGAGAATTTTTGCATGGAAGTGAATTTTACACCCATCTGTAGTTTCCCTATTTATGCATAATCCTTAAATAACATCTGGCACAATTTGCTTCACATAAAGTGCTGTTAGTGCTTCAGGGTGGGCCCAAGCCCGGGACAGAGAATGAGCCACAGGTAGGAAGTGCCCGGTGGAAGCCAACCCTGAAGAACTGGTGCGAGGTGATGTCCCCTGTGCTCCCCCACCATGAGCACTAGGACCCCTACGCTGCCTCCTCAGGTTATGCCAGTTTTAGTCTTAAGAAATAAATGCCTAGCTTTTAAAACAAGTCATTAAACAGTTATTCCTCCGACCGTTAGGGAGCAGCTCCTCTGTGGTGAGAAGGATGGGAAGACATCTCGGAGAGGAGCGACAGTAGTGCGTGTCTGGGGATCTGGGGTAGAGGCAGAGAGCAGACAGGCCAACAGCTGAGTTCAGCAGTAGGAACATCTGCAGTTGATCAGCTGTCCTGTCAGAAGCAAATGTTATTGGGGTTAGAGGGTTTCTCGGAGCCTGAGAAATATGGGTTTGATTCAAAAGTCAAAGAAGTTTGTAGAAACGCTCCTGCTTTGGGTTTTGAATCCATCCCAAAGAGGCTGAGGTTCAGCCAACCTAAGTTTTAAGAATTTTTATTCAGTTGGGGTTTTTTGTTTAAAAAAACCCACACTTATTTTGAGACAAATGTGTGGCTTTTGAGTACAGACATGAAATTGCCTCAAATCTATTTAAATATAGGAGGCAAGATAAGCAATGCCTGTTTAATGACTAGACCCATCCTCTTTAAAGGCGGTTGTGGTGGATTCTTGCTTGTGCATAGACAGAGTATGGGTGGATTGCTGGTGATTTTAGCTGCTTATTGCAGTACCTGGGTATCTGACTACATGTAAACGTACTATATATATGTATGTATGTCTATATGCATTTTATTATACACATACATACATACCCGCACCCTGTATTGTCACCATATCTCTCTAATGTCTTTAATAACTGGGGGGCAAACGTAGCAATTAGGTGAGTCGTTTGTTCAGATGTTTGTGTTCTGTTAGTTCTCAAATGCCAACTTCAAAGTGGATCTCTTGGCAACGATCAGTTTGGATGATACAGCTCTTCTAGATCCATTTGTTGTCTCCTCCCAAAAATCCACAAAGGAAGTAGAGGTAAAGCTTAGCCCAAAGGTGTTCTTGCCATGTTCTCTTTCAGCACATAGTTAAATCTGAGCATCTTAAGTTAACGTTCTTGGAAGATCTGTTGCAACCATTATCTTGTTCTTTCTTTATCATGCATTCAAAATTCAATGCAAAATGCAAAAAAAAAAAAAAAGAAAAAGGCATTTAATGTAGTGTGTAAATAATTGACCTTTTAAAATTAAAATGTTACTCAAAGTGCTTACAGTCAACCACATCTTAGCTATTTGTTAGTTTTTTGTGTTGTCTTATCTAAGCTCAATGGATACAGTTCCATAAATGTTGATGTGTTTTTGTGTATATCTTTAAATTTTTATAAAGATGCTAGTAAGTCAATACATATATCCTGACCTGTGTATTATTTGTTCAGTTTTTATTAGCATAATTTTATAATGATTTTAATAGGCAACTCCAGTGGGTGATTTATATGGAGATTATATGGAGCCAACTTTTTTTTTTTTTCCCAAACTATTTTATTTTGTTCTTGTAGCACTGGAGAATTCACTCTATAACTAATGATATTTTGCCTTGACTAAAAGATTGGTTTGGCCATATGATCTGTGCTATTTTATTAGAATGTTCTACTTTCTTTTTCTTT
This sequence comes from Jacana jacana, assembly GCA_013400555.1. Taxonomy (NCBI): domain Eukaryota; kingdom Metazoa; phylum Chordata; class Aves; order Charadriiformes; family Jacanidae; genus Jacana; species Jacana jacana. Next base: position 56,809 of record VZTM01014675.1, read on the forward strand.
TTTTTTTTAACTTTAAAAAAAAAAATAAATCTCTGTCCTTTAACTTTTGAGGGGAAATACAGTGCAATGTCAGATCAGGGCGTGGGGCTTCTAAGTTTGTTCCATTGTGCTGTACAAGTACGAATTAGGTCTGTCATGTAATATTGTTCTCCGAAGTTGGGGATATTTTGGTGTTCCACGTGATTCAAGTCGGTCGTGTAACACCCGATGGGGTGTAACACCCGATGGTCGTGTTACACCCGATGGGGAAACTGGGGTGGCACATGGACTGTGCGACAGAACCACGCACAGTGTTTGCAGAGCTCGGTGTCATTGGTGCTAGGCAGGAGGGAGGACAGGTCTGTGGCATCTTCATAGCCAGAGGAGGAGCTGCCATGCAGGTGTTTAAGTCTAAGCAGTAGTAGAGAATAACTTCAGCCAGGGGTATTGCTCTGAGCCCACACACATCTCCAATACGGCTTCCTGAAAGAAGAGAAACTACTGACACCCACGTCTGTGAAGTACCTTCAGATACCTAGATTATTCCTTAGTTTAATTCCAATGATTCACTTCAGATATCCAAATTTCTGTAAAAAAATAAAATTCCTTCTAGCCATTAAAAATGCCAAGTTCTCTGATGGTGGGTTTCCACTCCAAGTGTTTAGGTGAGGGCTTTTATTATTTTATTTTTTTTTTACAAAACTGTAGGTTATTTCAGAGTAACCTTTGAAGGTCTCCATCATTTTCCCTTAACATAATCTGGCTATTTGGAATAAGAAAAAACCTAAAAGCCTTTTACTTGGTGCTGAATGTTTTTAGATACTCCTTTAAACGTAGTTCTCTTTTATATGTGTAGCTTGAAATTGTGCAGTTCTCCCAGAAGCTGCTGCGGGCTCTTCCCATCGATGCCCACAGCAGCCGCCTGTCTGTCTGTGTGTGTGGGTGCGTTGCCCTTAGAGCTGGGGTGAGAGGGTGGGCGGGAGGGCTCTGGCTTTCATTTTGGGGGTGGGTTTTTGTTTTTTTTGGGATGGTTTTGGGGTTTTTCTTTTTGCCTGTTTTTTGCCAGGAGATACCCTGGGTTTGTTCTCTGGTGTAGTACTGTGGTGTTCTTGTCCTCCGCCTGGGGATGTGTTTGTTACGTGGGTCGTGGTAGTCGAAGGCAGAAATCTGGCTTCACCTGTCCACTGTAAAAAGCTGGTTCTGTTCAGACACGGGCCTTTTTTTGAAATGATTTTTATCTTTTTTTTTTTTTTTAGCAGCATGTTGGATGAGAAATTAAATATGAAGGAAGCCAATACCGCACAGATAGCAGAAAATTAGCTATATCATAAAGGTCATTTAGGGTAACATAGGTCTTTTGTTTCGTTACCTTAATTCACACCTTCATCTCTAATTAATACTTGGAAGTATTTTATCTTTAATGACTATCAAATCCTAAGGATTTTATGTAAGGTTTTTTTGTAACCTGATTTTTAATGATATCCATGACTTGTTACTCACATGAGCACAGAGGCTTGTGTACAAAACCACTGATTCATATTGGATCCTTACGTATACCATCTTCTGGTATCATATGGTTGGGAAGGATCATTTTGTTCTTTATAACACTGCTTTTTGCAGGGTTGGGTTTGGGCTTTTTTTAAATTAAAAAAAAAAAACCACCTCTGTTTTCTACTTCTGTGCTTATTTTGGTGGAAAGTATGGTACTTACTGCACTAAAGAAAACCTCAAGGGGAAAGTTGAACCTCACTGGGTCCTTTAGGTGCCTGTGTTCTTTCTCACTTCTTGGTTGGATGCACTGATTTTCCTAACTAACTGGCAATGGGCTTTATATATACATACTGTTTCTCAGCAGGTTGCACTGCCTTTATTTAATGTAACAGCACTCGGGTTAAGCAATTTTTACCACTTAAACAGTATTACAGATTAAGAATATTTTTGTAAAAGAACCCTGTGTACAGTTCAGTGTGGCTGTATTGCAATGTGGTGCTTGGAAGATCCCACTTTAAGCCAAGCACTGGTGTACTGATGTTCCGTGTGTTCAGTGATTCAGCACTGTGTGTATCTAATGGGTTTATAATGTGCACTGCATTTTTTGTAGTGTCTGTCAGGCCGACCTGGGAACCTTATAACTTTGTTTCTGGGTTAACAAACCTTACTTTTTTGCAGCATTTCTTTTGCAGGCGATGGAACCTCTTTCGGTGGTTTAACTTCTGGTTAATACAAGTTTTCAGTTACAGATACAGCAAAGAGAAGGTGCTAACGCTCATTTATTCACAGCTGATCTTCCATACCATTGCATACCATTGTTATTGATACAAAGTGCCCTTAGAACAAGTCATCTTTCTTTTTCCCTGTGGTACCCTTTTCATCAACCATATTCTTTTAACTCGTTTCCATCTCATTTCCCCCAGTTTTCCATGCCCACAAGGATATTTATATCCTTGTTAACTTCCTGCTCTTCTCGCTCCCTGTTCACTTCTCCAGACCTTTTCCCGAGCTCATTACAGCTTTTACTCCATCTTTGGTTCTTACAGCTTTTTGAGGATACCCGAAGGCCTAGATCTCCCACCCCGAAAGCACATCGTGCCCTACGTCTCCTTGCAGGCTTTGACATGGAAAGTTGAGGTTGCTTTTACAGGTGTCACACCTCAGGAGGTGCTGCCCGTCCCAAAGCCCTGGAGAAGCATCACTTTAACGGTTTTGCTTTGCAGCTTTACCCGTACTGGAGAACGAAAGCGTTCTGTGTACGTGTTCTAGCGCTTGCGGCGAGCCAGGAGGAACGGGACTAACAGCTCTCTTACCCTTTTCACTTTTTCAGGAGTTCTGTTCTTGAATTCAGTGATAGTAATAGCACTTGGTTGGTTTGGTGGTGTTTTTTTTTATTGCCACGTAGAAATATGAACACTGTCAACACGGTTCTACCTCCTATTACTATTACTGAATGTGATCCTTCCTAACCTGTAAAGTCTTAAACACTGTATATATTTGGGTGTTTGGAGAATCACTTCAAATGTATTGCTCTAATCTGGATTGCAGAGTTTGTTTATTAGCAGTTCAGGATATAAATTCAGCAGCCGACTGTATCATACTGACTCCACTGGGGGTTCGTCTGCCTCATGTTTTCTACAGCATCGTCTGCACAAGGTGTTCACACCTGATTTCTTAAATGTAATGCTGAACCCTACCAACTCCTCTGCTTGCATAGGAGACCTTTCTGTCGTACCTGTTTTCAGTGAATGTAAAAATGGAAACACAAAGATGATGATCTCGTGTACAAGATTCTTTTTTACATGTAATTCCATGTTTAAAATGTCAACATGTAAATATATTTATTGTACCTAAAACGTGTCAATAAAACCTGATCTTTATCACGTTTCATCTGTTGTGGCTTGATTCTCAGCTTGAACATCAAATGTGTCAGGAAAAGCTTCACCTACCATATCATTCTCTCCCGTGAGGGTGGTGAGACCTTGACCCAGGTTGCCCAGGGAAGCTGTGGATGTCCTGTCCCTGGAAGTGTTGAAGGCCAGGCTGGATGGGGCTTTGAGCAACCTGCTCTTGTGGGAGGTGTCCCTGCCCATGGCAGAGGGGTGGATCTTGATGAAGGCCCCTTCCAACTCTAACTGTTCTATGATTCTATGATTATTTTACTGTTTTTATTGTGGTAGCATCTCTGTGCCCCTACTTTTACCTCAGCATCATAGTGGGGGGTTCTTTCAGAGCTGTGCCCCAGGTAGAAGAACACATGGGTGAGGACAGGTGGTGGGACCGGGGCTTGTGCTTGTGTGGGTATTCAGAGGGTCGGGAGGCTAACGAGGACCTTCTAAGATGGGCAATAGGAGGAGAGCTTGTGAATGTAGAAGGTTTTCTGCTTCCTTTCAGCCATACTGATCTATGTCTGATAAAAGACCTCTACTTTCAAGTATTGCCAGTCTTAATTTATGATGTAAAGAAGAGCTCTCAAGCACCGTCACCATGAATTACATTACACACACAATTATATCAACATAAATGAAGGCTAATTCCACCAGCATATTTAGTATCAAGAAAAGAGGTCAGAATCAGCCACCTTGCACTTTTTAGGGATTTTTTTAATAGTCTGTTTAAATTATTCACAAACAAAGGTACAAAATCTCACTATGGCCCTGATACCACTCCAGTTTGCTACCTGTGACCCAGCGTGTATGCCTTCAGAGAAGCCTCATTGGTGTGTTACATCGTACTGGGGGTAGATCTCAAGAGCACATCGTTTCCTGGGGGCAGACTGATGATACTCCAAGTTGTTTGTTTCTGCTTGTACCCAGGTAGAGGACATTACCCATAGCGACCGGCACCGCAGTGACCTTAGAAAGCTCACTGAGGTTAAAACAATGCCCCTGATGCAGCGATTTGTATAGTGAGCAATATAAGGATAACCATCTTTCTTTGCATACAAAGTTCCAGCTTAGTTTTCAGCTTAGGAGTTTGTTTTGAATTAACAGTAGGAGCATGCTGTAAATACTCATCCGACTGCAGCAACCTCTCCCACTTCCCTCGGGGATTAAAATGCTTCTCATGGAAGTAGAGGGGGATTCCTGCTCTGGCAGGGGGATTGGACTAGATGATCTTTCAAGGTCCCTTCCAATCCCTGATATTCTGTGATTCTGTGATTCTTTCTCTCTAGAAAACTCCAAGCAAAAGTCAACAACCAAAAGCTTTCCAAACCATACCTGATGTACCCGATGAGTTACATCTCCTTGCTTCTTTCTACCTTCTTTCCCTGCCTCTGTTGATCTACAGCCTCAAGACACGAGCTGTGTTTCGGTGAAGCTGATGCACCGCTGAGCCTCAGCTCCTCGGTCCACTCTTGCAATAAATGGAATGGGTTAACTGTTGGGTGGCACAGGGGAAAACCAAGCTCTGGTTTTGAGAGCACAGGTTAGGATTGGGCATGCGAGTCCCTGTGGTCTCCAGAAGTTAAAAAGTCCTGCTGATGGAACTTGCAATTTGTAAGATGCTGCGTGCAGGACTCTTGCATGTGTGAGTAGACAATTAGAAGGCTGACAACTGCAGAGTGACGGAGGAAATCGATGGGGCTAAACACTAGTTATTGAAGGGGTGGAAGGGGAGTGACCAAGGGAGGTACAAATAAACCTTTAAAATCAGATTTTAAGACGCCTGGTGGAGTGCATCAAAAATTAGTCTTGATTGACCTTAATTAGTTTGTAATGATTTGAGCAGGAAGAGTTGGAATGTGCTCACCACACGTTTGTTGGAGTCATGTGAGGGAGGGCTGGGAAGAGGAGGAGGATCAGAGCATCTTAAAGGAATTGAATAAGCCAGAGAATTAAAATAGAAGTGAGATTAAATTTAATCTTGCAAAGTGCAAGAGCATGCACTCTGGTATTAATAAATAAGGATTTTTGCTGTAGAAGTCAGTGAGAAAATAGAAAGAGCAGTGAATTAATTGCAGATTACCTGATCTATGGATGTGGTGGACTGAGAAAAAAGACAACTGCCTTTTGGGGACGGATGGGGCAGGCACTTCCAGAATTGAACTATTCACGTGTGCATGTGTGGTATGAAGATTTAGTGCTGGACTTCAAAATAGCAACCCAACCACCCACCTCCCTGCTGCCCTAAGTAGGAACCCCCTTCTGAATACTTATTTTAAGGAGCTTTTTTGAATGGTTCAGCTATCAAAGATTTTTCTCTGCTTTTGCTCTACACGTTCAGCCTTTCAAAGACCAGGGCTTAAGCTGCAGAAAACATCCTTAGATGGGTTCAATGAGAATTGACTGGTCACACGGTGCCACTGCTTCTTGGTTTCAAATGTCAATTCTGGTAACTGCTGAATATACATTAAATATTTTCACCCATCTGTGCTGTTTTGAAAAGATCCCAGGGGAAGTTATGCCTTCAACTGGTGAAAAATTAAAGGTGCTGACTCAGGAAAATCATTCTGCTGGGGATGCTTTAGCGAGGACTTGGGAGCTGGGCCACTTCCATTTCTTCTGATTCTAGTCCCGTATTCCACTGATTTTTAGCTAGCAAACAACCACTTTTCATTGAATTACTGATGAGAGAATTCTGCTTCCATGAGAAGGATTTGAAGAAAACAGCAGACAAAATAGCCCAGCAGCCTTTTCCAATCCTGTTTTCTTGGGTCACTAACAAATGAGGCTGTGTCTTCTGAAACTTAGATATTCCTGAACAGCATCTCACAATCTTTCCTCACAGCAAAGCTACTAAGAATGGAGGGAGAGCAATTTTTTTTCAGGTTTGGTTGTTTTTTCCCTTCATGTATGTATGCAGCGAGTCAGGTGCACGACACACAATGTGCCTTCCACAGCCTTAGTTAACATGGATCCCCCCCTGCAGGGCTTGAGGGCTGTGGAAATGGATAAAAGCTGCAAAAAGAGAAGGTGAAAGGAAGGCATTCCATTTCTTGTGAGAGCAGTCCAAAGGTATTCGAGCGGTTGAGATACCTGGCTGTTCCTACAACCCTCATCGAGGAGCAGGCTGGAGTCTTCAAGCTGTTTCTTCCTAGATACAATGCAGGGAGTTTGGGCACCTTCTCAAGTGTGAAGTGTCTGTTTAGTGCTGCACAGGGCAAAACAGGGTCAGGTACTCCTGGGTGGAGGATGCTCTCTGGGCAATATTTATGTTAGCAGCAGTGCCTGGCATCAAGTATTTGGCATGCAGGCAAAATCTGGTTCCCTAGCGTGGTCTAATTGTTAAACAAATCATAATACCTTTCTGAAATCTAACAAATTAAGAAAAGTAGAGAGGAAATCAAATTACAAGCGATGCTCTGAACACTCATCATCTAAATCCTTGCTGCTTTGTGCTTAGATGGGTCTTTAATAAACCAGAGGTGAGGTCTGCTGTGAAACTGCTCTGGGATGGATTTAAGATTTCTCTGCAGATATTCTGTGGTCCTGATATCTGTCTATTCTCTGTCACTTTCTATCATTTGCTCTTCCTTTTTTTTTTTTATTATTAGCATTATTAACCCTATTATTGAAAATGGGGCTTCTGGATGCAAAATCTGTGTCCCAGGGAAATAACTGGGATTTGGTCAATGGGACCCAGGGTGCTGTTTGAGAAACCCTGTGCTGTAAATATGTCCATTTCTACTTCCAGCCTGAATTTTTGGGTGACAAAACCAGTCCTGGAAGCCCAACCTAGTTTAGCTCAATGAGGAGATAGTTTCTTTGTATATTCTCCATCTTAAAGGCTGCCACAAACCAGCCTCTCTGCAAAGTGACACCTGCAGTTCCTGTCACTATAAACCTTTCGGGCTGTTTCAAGATGCCAGCTTATTGGAAAGGGCTTGTTTTCATTCACTGAGGTCAGGAAAATCCGTGGATTGCATCAAAACAGGGAAGAGGCAGTTGTTCCCAGGTCTTCCCTGCGCTGCTGTTAATCAGCCGTATCCAAAGGGAGGATGCGCGTCGCCGTTAATGGGGGTGAGGAGCGGGAGGAATGTAATCATCCCTCATCAGCGAGACCCTCAATCACCGCACTTCAAACAGCTGGGGGTATGTAACCTCATCTTCATTTGGAAATTTTAGTACCTTTTCTCTTCGCCGCTTCCATTTTATGCCTTTTTTTTTTTTTTCCCTCATAAATTTTTATGATTTTTTTTTTTTTTTAAAGGTGAATTTATGGGCGAAATGGCAGAGAGCGTGTGAAATGTGGAAGAGCTAAAAGGCTATCACGGTGGTAAATGAGGCTAAATGGTTCTCTACCACCAGCTGTTTAGAGTTCAGTGATTGAGTCTAACTGACAAGAAATAATTACCCCCTCTCAGAGAGGTGAAATGGGTCCTCACGCAGTGAATGCGGCTGATGAAGGGGCCGTCCCAGGAGAAGGCAGGGTCCTTTCCAGCAGTTTCTGAGCCTACATCTTGGTGGCTTAAACCCCTCAGGAGCATCTTGCACTAAGGTTTTTCTTGTATGTGGTGATGTCCTTTGGCGACTCGGTGACTCTCTCCTGCCTTTACGGTCCAGGGAGGTTCAGAACCTTGACACATCCCTTGTCTTGCAGGGATGAGCCCAGGGCCAAAATATTCCCTGCATTATTGATTAAAACGGGTGCATGTCTCAGCCCTTTTTATTTAAAAGCAGGAGAGCTTGCACTTCTAACTGCAAAGATACACATTAAGACTTTTTTTTCTTATTTTCTAATCAATTGCAGGGAACAAATCCAATGAGAGCATTTCTTTGCAGGCTGGAGAGGGTGAACAACTTGACTTAGATCTGTGAAGGAGATGTCTTGCAGTGCTCCAGTGTGTCACCTGCGTCCTCACAGACAACAATGAAGGCAAAGCCTCTTTCTCTTTTTCAAACCCAAATCAAACCCTAAGTATTTTGAGCGTACAAAAACCATGAAATGTGACACAGAAATAAGCATGACTGTGGTGGCCTGAATGCCACTGATTTTCTCTGGCTTTATTCTGTTACTGCATTGATGAGGGTACAAACACTTTGGGTACAGTGAAACAGATGATTAAATCAATTATTATTGCACAAAAAAACCCTCCAGGGCTTTGCTGTGTACAGCCCTAGCAAAACCAGGTACCGTCCCAGGTCAGCTCAGGAGGGCAGGAGGATGCTGTGACCACAGCCTGGCAATGCTCTATCACCATCACTCATCTTGTTTCTTTAGAAGATGATGGCCATGTTCATCAGATGGCTGCCACGACCCACCATGGTGCAAACAGGGCTTGGTGGACCCTCAGCAACAAAGGAATGGCTTAGTGAGGCTCTGCAACAGTCTCTGTTTCATTACCCTTCTCTTAAGCTGCTCTTTCTGATGAGACTCTGCATCTTGAGAGGAGAATTTCACCCATGAAATGGCTGAGGTCCCAGGGGTTGCAGCAAGCCATTTCAGTGCATATGCAATGTGTCACTGGTTTGGCTCTTGCTGGTGTGCCTTCTCAGCTTCTTCCCCTCAGTTTGGTCTTGGAAGGAGATGGAGTGGGCACCAGTGACAAGGCAGCAGGCTAGAGACTGACAAGGCAGCAGGCTAGAGACTGACAAGGCTCATGGCCACCACAGTGACAGCCCCTGGCCAAGCCCAGAGGTCTTCATCAGAGAGTGCATCTCCAGTGAGCTGGGGGATAGCATCCTCCAAGTACCCTCTCCCTGCTGTGCTGATGGTGTCTCTCCATTTTTGTAGGCAAGGAGATACTTATTTTTCTTTGGTGGGTTTGGTGGGAAAGGGAAGGGCTAAGAAATGTATCTGGGAGCTGCTGCAACCTCACTTTTCCCTCTCCTCCCACAGGAACAGATAAATGAAGCAGGGTGGTTTACTCAGCACAGAAATACTTGTTCTATCAAAAGAGTATAAACAGATATGCCCCAAAGGTCAGAAAACTCCCAAATCCCACCCTCAAATTAAATTACTCAACCAGGAAAGGACTTTTACATTCCATTCACCACCAGTGGTCACCAGTGGATGCCCTGCAACTCTCCCAGCTTCATGTGTCTGCTAAAAAGTAAACGTTGAGATGAATCAGACCCAGTTTCACCAGCCAAAAGGGCTTGTCAGCAGGGCAAGGAGTCAGGTGAAGGTGATCCTCACCCCAGAGATCAGGAAGAGACCTGAGGGAAGGTGAGGAGAAACCTTCAATGCCAAAGCATGGTCCAAGTGACCAAAAGCTCTGGTGTGGAGACAGCCAGAAAGAAATGGCTTTTCTTCTCTCCTGGAAGAAGCAAGTGGTTCAGGGTTTATTCCCCTTCATGCTTTTTCCTCTGTTCCTGCCCATCTCCAGGAGCCATGTCATCAGCACCCACCACCTCCTTACCAGCTCTTGTCCATGGGGTCAAGGTCTTGAAGGCAAGCGTTTTGAAGTATCAAAAGCCTGAAAGCAAATTAAAATTTCCCAACATGCTCTGTTCAAATTCTCTGGGTTTATAAAAGTGCAGGGTGGCTAACAGAAGGAAGGAATGGGAACCTTCTCCATAAAGAGGGGGCTTAGTTACAAGATATTTGGTTTTGCTTCCTGAGTGAAGGCATGAGGTTACCCATGACAAGAAATGTGAAAGCCAAGCTTCACAAAAGTACTCAGGCTTCTGTTAAGTTGCCTTATGTTTGTGAGTATGTCTTAAGGAAGCCAGTGTGCAAGACAGAGTAAATGACTGCTGCCAACTCTCTAGAAGGTATTAAGAAAGGTGATTTTTGGCCCTGGTTGCAAGGACTCATGCTGGGCATGATGGTACAAGGGCTTTCTTCTTCCTCAACCTCATGAAGTGAAATAATTACGTCTGGTCTATGTCCTTCAACCACACCTTTCCCATCCCAAGGCCAGTAATTCATGATGCAATTCCCACAGGCATAGGGAGAAATTCTGCCCTCAGGGCGACACCTCCCTGCCCGCCTTTGCCCTGTTCATTCTGCTTCTCCCAGTGTGAGCAGTGGGATGAGGGGACCCTCAGCCCACCAAGGAAGGGGTTCCTCCATCCCAAGAAGAGCCTCAGCCCAACTCTAACCCATTTTGTGTGCTACTTTCTTACCTTCCCCTTCCTCCTCCTGTCTCTGCAATAAGATTTATTGATGGAGCAGCATTGACCCACATGGAGCAACAGGGTGTGTGTAAGTGATGCTGGGCCACCAGGGAGAAGTGATGCTGGACGTGGTGTCAGTTGTGCTGAAGTTTTGTCTGCTTCTGCCAGGTGCAGAGGTGCTGGGAGAGGAGTCTGGGCAGGGGCTGCTGTGCCAAGAGATGTGGGAGGTGGACAGACGGCCCGGCCGGACACTGCCCAGCTCCCCTTGGGCTGGGGACAGTGAGACCCCATTTCCTGCAGGAATATGGTCCTCGTGTCACTATTAGAAACACCCCAGGGAAACACACCAGCACCCTGAAGAACCCCTTGCTACAGCTTTAGACCAGCTTTGTTTATACCAAGTGCCCCAGAATATTTTCAAAGAACTGTTTTTAACAGGTGATTTTGGCAAGGGTGTGAAAACCTTAGGTCAGGCTGAGCCAGCGTGTAACCAGGCTTGAAACCCAGTTTCAGTGACCCATTACCAGAAGTTTGAATGTACTTCTTTTCCTCCCCCCACCATCCCCAGCATAGTCTTTAGGCAGAAACGTAACAAACACCTAAGGAAGCCAGCCAGCTTTGGAAATGCAGCCTGCTACAGTGCAGGGTGGCAGGGGAAATGCTTCTTGCAGGACACATCTCCAGGAGCTGGGCAGTTGTAATCTATGGAAATCAAGTGAAACACCTTGATTTCACCTGGAAATCAAGTGAAGCTGGTTACCCAGTGCCTGCTGTCGATGCTGAGAAGCTCAAAGTCCCCAGCAGGCATTTGGCTCTTTCTGTCACTGTCCCTGCTGTGGCCAAAGGGGACCAGGGAAAGATTTGTACATCCTCAGTCCTTTTACTGGGCTTTTGCCTCAGGAGAGAAGGTTCCCCAAGCTCTAGTGTCATCCTTGCTGAAGAACTCAGTGGAAATACTGTCCAGCTCACTGCCTTCCTCAAGGTAGGAAACAAAAGTAATAGATTTATTGAGAAGATCAGGTAGAAAACAATAGTTTATCTCAGTTTTGGTGCTCAGTTGCAGTGTTCAGTGTTTGAGGGATGTGGGAGCCTGGATGATGTGGGAGTCCTTGGCTCTGATGGCAGAGGGGAAGGTTAATACAAGGAGGGGTGGAAGGAATAAAAAGCAATGGCTGCCAGTGAAAGCTCTTAACCTGCTGCTGGGTGGCAGGGGAAACTTACACACCACAAACTGAGTCCATTGAGACTGTTTCTCCTCTGTATTTGGCAGAGCTGAAAACTCCCAGGCCCTGCCTTCTGCTGTACGAGGCTGTTCTTAGGAGCGGTGTCGGCAAGTGGTGCTGGGAGGCTGGGCAGGGTGGCAGAGCATCCCCGAGCCACCTGCACGGCCGCATCCAGGGCAGGGGAGTGAAGCCCTGGATGTCAGCCTAACCCAGAGAAAGGGATTTGGATGGCAGCAGGAAAGAGGTGTAAAGCTTGCAGTGCGATCTCCATCCTGCTGGCTGTTCTCTAAATGAGCTTCATCATACATAATTAAAGGAAGATATTTGAATGCTATTTAGCAGTGTTTTAGGGGTATTAATTTCAAGACTAAGGGCACCTGGAGATTAAATGAATTAACTTACAACCAAATCAGGTTAATTGTCATTTTCTTTACCTGGAGTGATGCTGAAAAAGGGGAGGTTTTGATTCAGTAGTAACTGTGGATACATTAGGAAGGATACATATAGAAGGAAACTCTCTACAAGAAATAATGTATTGGGAACAGGAGCAGACATGAGCAGAGCTGGGCAGCAGTGTGGGCTCTGGGGCTGTGAGATGGACAGGACATCCCCAATGGGCAGTGGGGCTGTGACTCTGCCACCCACATTCCTGACAAGGGAAGGGCCTTAGATGTTACCCTACCCTCACTGTTTCCTTCTGGCTGCCTTTAAATGGATGTTGGTTGTGTAGTTGGATTGGAAGCTCCCAGTTCCTCCCAGGCAGGGGTTGGAGATCCTGTTAAAGTGGGGCTCGGACAGGCTGCCAGGCACATCAGTCCTGGGAAGGAGGCAGAGCAGGGGAAAAGCAAACAGGGAGCCTGGCTCTGGGTGCCCAAATACAGAGCCTGCACTCGCCCTAGAAGCACCTTGCCTGCTGATCAAAGCACTGACACAGCAAATCTCACAGAAAATGAAGTGTCAACACGACATGCAAATTAAACTTAAATAATTACAGGTTTGCAGCCTCAACTCTCCCCATCAGCTGCTTCAGAGCGCTGCCCAGGCTCAGACGGTCCCACAGCAGGCTGCGGCATGGGCAGGATGTGGGGCAGGCAGGGATGCCTCTGAGCACAGAGCTCTACTCAGGGCTGGGAGCAGCTATTTGGGGTGGGTTTTTTTTGCACTTGAAGGTCTGGCCTGGCAAAGGTGCCTTCATTACACTGGGGGAGATACTGGGCTCTGCTCTGATCAGAGTACTTTGACTTCTTTGCAGGAACAGGCCAAAATTGAACCCTCAAAGAGGTGCTGCCCTGTGCACCCTTCTGTGGTGGGATGATGCTCCTAGACAGCAGACAAGCTGACCTGTGCCTGCACTGCAGAGGTCATAACTGCATTTTCTAGCCCATGTCATGCCAGCCATTTCACTGCAGCCACCTAAATTAACAGTGGGCATCAGCGAGCCCTCCTGGGCATCCCATCCAAGCATCCTGGCCAGGCTGTGGCTCTGCACAACCACCCCGCTGCTGAGTCCAGAGCTCTCACCTGCCAAACAGCTGACCTCTAGGTCTGACATGCCTGATTCACTGGTGCTTGAATCTGGCTGGGTATCTTCGCTGTGACTTGTGCATCTCTCCATGCCTTAACCAGTGCTCCTATACCTATAGGTTAGGTTTGTCAGCCCTGAAAATCTGTTCTGACATATAAATACAAGCTAAACACTGCTCTAAATATCAAGTAACTAGCTGTAGAGATGTCTGTGAAACCTGATGAAAATCCTAGAGAGATGTGAGGTACTACTGAGTGCTTGGTTTTCCATTACTGATGTGACTGACCAGTGTTAACGCACATGAACAATGGGAACCTTTCCCTGAGAAAAGGACCCATCTCTAAGCCTTCATCTTTAAGAGTCCACAGCCCCCTGGGTTTCTTCCTGCATCTCTGTCATCATCAGACTCACTCTAATCCTAAGTAAAAATGTCAGCTTTGAAAACCCTTCCTTCTTGTCCATATGTGCTTCTTCCCAAAGCTTTCCCTCTAACTCTGGTGGCAGTACCTCACCTGACGCCTCCTAACATCATATTAGCTCTTTGCACAAGCAGGCCACATTAACAATGGTTACAGGGCAGTAGCTAAAGCCTGTAGGACTCACTTATCCTCTCTTACTTCTAGGTTTTAATAGGAATAGCTGCTTTTACTCCCTATGTGCACCAGGAACACATTTTGTCATTCATTTTCAAATAGTTTCTATTATCTAGTCAAGGTTATCTTGTGCATTCTGACAGCCTTTTGGTCACCTTTATTGACCATGGCAGCTCTCGTCACCCAGCACAGCGTGCTCCTAAATTCCTGCCAGGGCTGTTAGGATAGATGAGTGAAACAATCAATGCTTGAGGGAATCCATTTGTCTCTTCCTTCCATTTTCACAGTGAGCCCTTCACAACCCCTTGTTGCCAAGCCTTGAGCTCACACACTTGTTTCCGTCTTCTGGGGCTTAGGTAGCATATACTAATGTAACACCTTTGCAAACTCTTCTTAGATCAATTGTTCTGTCTAAAAATAAAATAAAATTGCTGACTTTTATCAAAGAACCATTCTACATTAACTGACCCAATCAATCCAGGACTATATATCCCATTTTCAGGTTGGCTTTCTATCTTTGATCCTTCTTTCATCTTAAAACCTCCTGTGTTTTCTTGTGCAATGCTGAGTTCGAGGTACTTGCCCTGTGATTGTTCAGGCCCCTCTCTCCCTACCACAAACTGGAGTTTCAATCTTTGTGTTTGTCCAGTCACTGCTAATGCAGAGAATTTGATGCATGTGTTTAACATCCTCCTTCCCAGACGCTTCATCTCAAATGCTGGGTCTCTCCTGCTCTTGGATGGTGAGTGGCAAGGCTTCTTACTTTAGAGACTGAGTTTCATTTCCACAGTGGATGCAGTCATTTTCCATACAGAGAGTAGTCTCTGTGTCTGCTCTCCACCACTGCTTTCATTCCCCAAAAAATCCAAGGAGAACTTTTCTAAGGAACAGGTTGTCAAACATACTTTCCTTAAGAAAACTTGCCTTCAGATAGCGGTGAACCTTTTATATCATGTTTCACCTCTTTCAAAAGTGCTCAAGGAGGACCAGGGTGACCAACTCTCTTGTAGATAGGCTGGGCTGGATGCACTGGTTTCCAGCTGGCTCGTTTATACTTTTCTGTAGCTTCCAGCATCAAAGCCAACTTCAACCGGGCAAAATTTGCCATGACATAAACACAAGACTTAAGTTTTATTTTTAATTTCTCTTGTTGTTACCTCCAGGTCTGCAAGATTTCAGGTTAACAGCTTTGCTGTAAATGATGAAGGATGGAAGCTAACTTGAAAAAACACCAACACAATCTGAAATTTGCATTCAATCACATGGCTCAGAAATTTAAAAATTCCTCTAAGTATCAGGATATCTAAACAAACAAAGACGAGGTTTAGTAAAAGTACTCTTAAAAGTCCAACTATTGTGCACTGTTGTTCTCTAAGAAGTTCTGTCATCAAGATATTTCAGCAGCTTCAGGCAGATGAGATTTCTAATAGGGATTTCTAATTTGTATTTGTTTTCAATTTGGGGTTTGGATCACGGCAGCAGCAACAATTTGTTTAGTTGTGTATTTATGGCTGCACATGTTTAAAATGGTAAATCTGCTCTGACCTATTAGACCACAAAAGTGAAACCAGCTTCTGTATTCTCATTCCTTAGCTGGAAAAATAAACCCACAGCATGCGTGTATAAAATAAATTATATTTTTACAGCTTTCAGGTTTGGGATTCAAAGGCTGTGCAAGGATTTTGGATTATCACAGCCCCAGCTTTAAAAATAAGGAAACGGTTCTTTACCAGAAAGTGATACTTTCAAGACAGAATGCATTTTTCTAGCTTTTGCCTTTCGTTAAAATGATATCATTTTATCCAAAATGAAAATAAAATTAATAAGGAGCTTAGAATGTGCAAGTTTATTTGGGAAAGTGATTAACTGAAAACACAGAGATATTCTGGTTTGGTTTAACACCAATAAAGATATCTAGGTCTAAAAGATAATTCAGGGTTAGCACCAGATCATCTTGTGTTGAGCACCCTGCTTCTTCCTACCTACCTGTTTTTATTGGGTTTGCTTTTCATAGCAAATAAAAATGGTTTCCTTCAGTTTCTAAGTCTTAAAACCAAACACAGCTCGAGTCATATTTGACTTAATGTGAACAGGACCTGCTACTTGTCCCCTCCTTGGCTCTGATGAAGGCTTATCCAGGCAGAGCAGAGAGCCTGGGCTAAGTCTCTTTGGTAGCTGAATTCATTATTTGATGACAAATCCCTCTTCTCTGGCTAATTTCTAAACCCTGGACAAATAGGTGCATAATTTTATTCATTCAAGTTGCTTCATGCCCCATGATGAAGGAGGCTGAATACAGATGATGCTACTGAGTGGTGGCAAGTGAAAGCATAGGCTGACAAGATAAGAACAGCCTAAAGTCCACATCTGACCTGGGATTTTGGGGGGTATAGAGCAGCATTTATTAGGAATATGACCCAGTTGTACGCAGTGGTTTCCTCCTAGAGACAGGAGGGTCCCTGGCATCCCTCTCAGGGCTGGCAGAGCATCAGGCTGACCTGACAACTCAAACAACCACCAGTTGCAAAACTCCTCATTTCCATGAGAAGTCCTTCTGAAATGTATCTTAGGAATGTCCTAAATAATACTCACTGGTGGGAGTGGAAGGTGCTGATGAATCAGGGCAAAAAAAATAGGAGCTTTATTGCAAATAGTTGATGAAAGTCACACTGACCACAATAAGGGAGTGCGTTTCATTACAGCGGCTGCAGCAGAGCCGCCACGAAAATTACAGGGAATGCTAGAGGAGCCCTGGAAAGGATTCAAATGGCAATTTGCTCTTGGCATGACCATTGCTGAGAGCCAGCAACAGGGAAAGAGAGCAAGAGGGAAGCAATGTCCATGTCCTTTTTCCCGCAGATGCCAAACCTCGTGGTCTTTAATGGAGATGGGGAAGGAAAAAGATCAAAGAAGAGGTTGGAGATGAATTTCTTTAAAATACGTGTGAAACTAAAGCAGTTGGGTGATTTTTTTCAGGCAGAAATAACGTCCTGTTTTTCACCCGGTTCTGGTTCAGAGCTTGTCACATCTAACCTATGGAAGTTTTAAAAAATAAAAAATCTGCAGTTTGAGTCTCAGCAGAGCTCAGCAGCTCTTTCATTCCCATCCCTGTCTCCTGCGCCAAAAGAATCAATGGGTTTTGCTGCCTTCCCCAACCCTGAAATATCCCTGGGGGACATTAGGCCAGAGCACACAACCACCTCGCTCCTGACTGAGCTTCCTCCACTTTGCCCCTGAGTACTTACATCCCATTTCTAACCCCTTTTTCTATTGATTTTCATGGTAAACTGACATAATTTGACTCAGATATTTTTAGTTTCCCCACTGCTGATGAATTGTAATGTCCTCCCCCTACCCCTTTTTTTCCCCCTTTTTAAAATTTTTCTTAAACTTGACAGTTTGGGAGGAAAAAGACGACCTTGTAGAGGTGAAAACTCTTCCTCCTGTTGTGCAGCCTGGTTGAACCCAGAGATGGGTATGGCTTAGCTCTGCAGGAGCACGCTCCATGCTCACGGCACAACTGGTAATAATTTTGCGATAAGCCTGTGATTGTTCCAAAAAATAGGAACAAACGAGCTAAATCCCAAATCTAGCGCACTTCCTATCCTGCCTATTCCCAAAGAACAGCACGTCAGCAGTGCCAGAAGACACATGGATGATAAGTTACTAATAAATTCATTGTGTTGCTTATTTTTAATGGACTAATAAAAGCAACCCTCTTCTTTTAACAGTGTGTGACTCGCATGATAAGAAACGGTAGAGTCTGGGAAAGTATTTTATACTTGAATAGTAGGAATGGTCGGTCACTAATTGCTATGATTTAGCTTTAATCAGCTATCAAAGGCATTTGTAGCAGATGAGAGAGCATGGTACCATTGCACCACCCCTGCTCTGTGCTGGCGGCTGCCGAGCTGCACGGTTAGCAGGGAATCACTAGAGGTCACTTTGATTCCACCTAAAGGAACAAATCCTAAAAAGTCTTGCTGCTGTCTTCTTTTTTGTTTAGGGGAGACACTTCTAAAAAGCAAACTCTTTTTGCACATGTGTGTAGTACTTGTTTATATAGGCTCCTTGGGCTGAATTTTATTCTGGTGTAAAGAGTGAAACTTTAAAGAAGTTTATAAAACCGTGCCTGTATTCATCAAGAGGAAATTTGGCCCTGAGTTTGTTTTTTAATACAAAACATCTTCCACTGGATTTGATATTCTTGATAACAGATGTCATTATTTAACTCTCAATAAATACTTCTGTCCTGTCAGGATCCCTATAAATAGGAAAAGAACAGCTCTGATGTACAAAACTGCAAGAAAATATTCTAATTTTGCTGTTTATTTTGTTATATGCAAAGGTGAAATACTATTTAAGCGTTTTATTCTCAGCTTCGGTTGTAACTACAGTGCAGATATTTCCTCAATGAGAGAAAAAACTCCTAAAACTGAGCACCTCATGATCAGGCGAAATATTTTCCTGCTGCAAAGAGTAAGTCCAATGGGAGCCCAAACTTGACTTCTCTTATATTTGTAAAGCAACAATTTGCCTCTTTGGGAACCTAGAGCATTAAATCCAACTTTTCTTTCATTCTGGACACCTGGGCTCACTTGGGCCCTACCCTGTTGGCTCCTCTTGTTGTGGGGTCACAAGGACCCATGCCCTAGGTTTATTCTTGTGTTGGGAAAAGCAAAGTCCCCTTGCACCTCTGGGATCTTACCCAGGGCAATCCCTTGGTGGTGCCTAGGTCCTTCTTGCTGTGCTTGCATCAGCTTCTGCTGCAAACTGCTGCAGCAGCATCCAGAGCCCACCAGAGAGGTCCCACAAAGCTTCACCATATCATCTGCACTTTGGTACTGTTCAACACCTGCTGGAAGGTACCAGGGGACCTGATGAAACACGAGTGTCTTATGCCAGTGGGTACTGGCTTTATCCCACTCATGGTGGTAGTGAGGTGGCTGGCACCACCAGCCCAGTGCCAAGCTGCTCAGTGCTGGCAAAAGCAAGACACCAGAGCTGATTCAAAATGGAAATGCTTCAGAAGGACTTGTCCCATACTCCGTGCTCAGTACAGAGGACACTTACCATTGTGCTTGGGAACCGAGCCTCTCCCGATGATGGAAACCAGCCCTGCATGTCTCAATGCTGGTTGCATGGACAAAGGCAGTCACTTTCCATGAACGAGCATGTTCACATCCACATACCACAAAGTAAAGACCTGAGCAACTCCCTGGTGTCTCCGTGAGTAGGTAGGGGAGCAGCAGGCAGGAGAGCTGTAGGCTGTTCTTGTTCCATGTCTGACGCCCAGGACAGCTCCTGGCATCAGGGCTGAGTCACCAAGCCTGAGCAGTGGTGCACAGGCCTGGCTGTGTCATGCCCACACCCAGCCACTTGCAACTTCTTCTATCCTTTCCATGAGTTCCCCAAATCCTGGGCTTTGGAGGATGGGAGGTTCCTGAGATCCCAAAAAACCTGAGCAATACATCAGCATTGGGTGGGTGTCATGGCAAACCTCCATCCAAGCCTCCTTGTGTTGGAGAGTGGATGGTCTTGGTCTCTTGCTATGTCTCCTAGAAACACATTGCTTCTTCCCTTTGACAGCACACAGAACAAGGGAAATCTCTTTCCATCTCTCCATGGACTCCTTGGTGCTCCCTCAGCCCCCCAAGGCTTTTTAACCCCGCAGTAATGCATGTCCTCCTCTAGAACATGTGAAGCAATGCAATGAGCACCTCTCCCATGAGTATGTATCTATTCTCCCTTCCTTCCCCCAGGGGAAAATTGAGTGGGAATAGTTTTAATTAACTACACTGTACGTGCATGGTGTTTATACCAACGCAGGCAAGGCTGAACAAGCGTGCCTCACTCTTGGAAACAGAGGTGCTGAGGTTTGTGGCTACTCTGAAGTCCTGAGCTCATCCCACAGTGGAGAAGCAGCCCCAAAGGAATCTCTAGCTTTGGACTACACCAGCATGGACACAGAGTGACCAATATGTCAATGCCCAGAGCTCTGTCACTCTGTAGAGCTATGGAAAGTCTATATGCTCCCCATACCAGGACCACTGGATGAGTCAAGATGCCCCAAATGTAACCTAGCACCCCATGAAGAGCCTCTGCAGAAAACAGGGCTGAACCGACATTTTGGGCAGGATTCAGCTCAAAGACAGGACACCTACATTCAGACACTGAATTGCAGGTTTCTGTGAGAGCTCTTGGTGTCTCAGCTCCCTTCTCCCTTATTAGTCCGTGGAGATCTTGTTCACCCAGATCCCTCCAGCCAGTCATCAGGTGGGAACAAAACTGCCCCATGGGCACCATGGGCTGCATGAAGAAACACAATCAGAAGACAAAATCGTGTCTTAGCCTTGAGTTGCCTTGTGGGTCCTCCTTGTGACTTATGTGGGCAGTGCAAAGTTTAGCACCATGTAAAAGGCCACCTGTCCTCTTTTCCAAACTTATTTGGAATAGACTTCAAATTTCCATAGGAAACATTCTTATTTTATATATAAAGCCACCTAATGCTGGCAGCTGTGAGAGATCTAAAAATTAAACATGGTTTGTTAACTAGTATATAAATAAGAGAGCTTTCAAATAGCCTGCCATGCAAAGGTTCTGGATTGTCCTTGGATTTCACCATGTATGCACAGAGATACCTCAGAGTGACACACTGTGATTCAGATACCTCAGATGGTATCTGAATCACAGTGTTTCTCATCATCTAGACTACAAGACCATAGAAAATTATCCTCGGGGATGTTTTGCTGCACATCTCTGATGAAGGCAGAGAGACAACATGCTACTTGCTCAAAATCAGAAGAAACCCCATCAAAGACTGAACCTGGTTCACTCAAAGCACAGCATCATTCTGCCAACTCATTTGTACTGAGTTTTTACTGCTTTCTCCTTCAACTGGCATTCCTATGGCTATTTATAGTTTCACTTCATAACCAGTGGTTAATATTTTCAAAGTAGTCTAGCATGTGGTCACCCACACAGAAGATGTGGCTGGTTCTCCTGTGCTGCCTCAAAAGCATTACCCATGATATTCAGGATCTTTCTGCGAGGGACTGTGGGGAGCTGTTGGCTGAGGGTAGGGAAGATGCCCTGCTGTCTTGGGAAGAAGGTCTTGCTGAGGCCACCATGCCCTGCAAGGCTGTGAGTGAGCTTGCAAAGCTATTAAGGAATCATGGAATTGTCAGAATTGGAAGGGACCTCTAGAGATCATCTAGTCCAACTCCTGCTAAAGCAGGATTGCCCAGAGCACATCACTCAGGACTGCTTCCAGGCAGGTCTTGAAGATCTCCAGAGAAAGGGACTCCACACCCTTTCTGGGCAGCCTGTTCCAGGGCTCTGTTATCTTCACCGGAAAGAATTTTCTCCTCATATTTGAATGGAACTTCCCATGTTCCAGCTTGTGCTCATTGCCCCTCATTCCCTGTCACTGGGAACAACTGAAAAGAGTCTGGCTCCATCCTCCTTTTACCCACCCCTCAGTTACCTTCTGAAGTTACCTTCTCCTGAAGATACCCCACTTTGGGATTTCAGAGATTTCATTTTTTTTTCTCCCCTCTTTTCAAAGCGCAGCGTGTGCTCCCGAATACAGGAGTTAAACCTTATTGCACTCTAGATCAGAGGCGAGTATTTCGTGCCTTCTCCTGCACTGTTGTGTAGTGACAAAGTTCCTGGTGACTTAAGTGGGAGGGAGGCTGCGTCCTGGGAGACAAAACTTAATTGAGTGTAATACCACAGGGCACCTAAAGTAGGACAACACAGCCTGACCTCATTTTGCCCATACGTAACCCTACTGACATCAGTGGGAGCTGCACATCAGCAGTCAGGAGGTGCCATTTGCCCACTCTCGGCTGCTCTAGGAAATTCCCGCTTGCCTGATGAATTCTATTATTTAATCATGCAATATGAAAGAGGGATACACCAGGTAAAGCTGAGCAAACACAGCTCAGCTCCCTGCCTGTTTGAAGTTGTGGAAAGTCTCCTTTTGACGCTGGTGGTTGTTGGATTCAGCCCACAGTACACAGTGATTCATAATCATTTTCCTCAATGAAAGCAACCAGGTTGGTTTGTTGTTATTTGTGGGATCACATGATTCAATATTTGCAAATATTTGAATGGCAGTTGGACTTTCTGATGCCTGTGAACCCCGTAGCTTCCACCGGCTTTAGCACAAAATGGTTATTCACACACAGACTGTGCCAGAACAGACTTGTTGGATACTCTACATTTATTATGCTCCTGTTTCTAGAAAAACTTTGCAGAGTAGAAAGGGCATCATTTGGCAAAGCCAACAAAGCTTACACCAAACCGATGACTATTCCAAGAGAATTGTTCATGAGCAACCCCGAGACTAATATTTATTTGGATTCATCACAGTCTAATAATTAAAAGCCGTGCTTACTGCTGTAGAAAACAGGACGGGACTGACTTAGAGAGAAGAGGTTAGCTGGGTGAGTAACATTTCAGCTGGCTCTGCACGGTGTGCCCTGCCTGAGCAGAAGCAGAGCTCAGCAGACTTCTGAACTTCCCAGATTCAGAACCTGGGATTTCTTAAAACTAATCGTGTTTTAACTCTTGGGTGTCTTTCCCCCCGGAGAAATACAAAGAGGATATAAAGGGAGATTCTTGGTAGATGGAACACGATACTGCAATATTTAGGCAAAATGTTAGCTTATTTAATAATACCAGTTACCCGGAGGGGTGGTGGCTCTCCATCCTTGGAGACATGTGGCACCTTGCAGAAGATGGCACACAGCAGAATGCCCTAAGCTCACCCTGTATGGGCTGGAGTTGGACTTGGGACCATAAGAGACCCCCTCCAGTTTGAAAAAAAAAAAAACTGTTTGAAAAAAAAATTTATTTTAATGTATCAAACTGGCCAAAGCCTGCTCTATACCCTCCTTGTAAAATAAACTTCCTCCACCCCGTGAAACCTTGTGGCAGGTCTGTGACATAGTGCCTGTGTGTGATGATACCAAAAGGATGTTGCTGTAATTGCAAACAGATTTATCATCCATTCCTTTGCAGTGAATGCCATCAAAAGACTCGAGACTTGGAACGATACAGCATTCCCAAGTATATTTTTCCTGTGAGCACATCCCCTTTTCAAGGGAGACATCACGGCGTCCCAGAGAGCTGGTCCAGAGAAGCATCGCCCCTGCGATGGATGGAGGAAGGGTTCCCCGTGCCACCCCTGGAGCTGAGCAAGCTGGGCAGAGCCACACAAAGCACACGGTGCTCCCACAGCAACCCTGATCCCCTGCCCGTGTCCCAGCCATCCTGCCCTTGGGCAGCAGCCAGATGCGAGTTTGGTGGCCAAGGGACCCTCCGCAGTCACGCCACAGAGAGCATCCCTCGTCACCTCTCCTCCTTGGTAATATGAACGGACACTTGTTTACACCAAACTGAGCAAATCTAATATTTATTTCACATTTAGGTCACAGGACATCAAAACAAATATTTTTACCCCAAACAGATTTCCTGACCTTGTGGTTTCACTCCTGATTTGCAGCAGTATTTGTCGGAAGAACTGGCTGGCTCTCACAGAAAAATGGAAGGAGAAGAAGTTAGACAGGGTCCTGCACTAGGCTTTAAGGTGACTACACAGCTCCCTGTGCATCTGGATCAGCTCTGGATGCAGCTCTTGATTTTACTGGAATGAGGGCAGGATTATTAAACTCATATTTCCTGGATTTGCTCTCTTCTTTTCAGTCCTGAAAACCAAAATTATTTAAATACGTAAACCTAAGCACCCCAAATGCAGAGTATTAAAAATTCTATTTAACAATCTCAGCACAAACAGTCCATCTGGGCCTCATCCTGTTCCCATGAAAATCAGAGACAATCCCATCACTTGTAAAGATGCACTTGTTAAAGATGATTTTTCCCTCCCAGCCTGCATAGGCCAAGGATTGCATTAACACCACTTCATTGAAAGCTCTGAAATGTTCTGTACATGGAAAATTGACCTTTTTTTTGGATAAAGTTTGCACTAGTTTTAGGGCAGAAACTGCTGAAGAGAGAATTTCAAAAGCCTGGGAAATCTAGTGGTCCCTTATGGCATGCAGTAATGAGTAAAATAAAATGCTCTTTTTGATTTCCTCACCCCTGTAATTGAAATAGATGTTGTACTGGAGCCTCAAATCTGCTGCCCAATTATCGCTCAACTGGGCTGATTTACATCACCTGCTCCACCTCGGTGTGATGTGAAATGCTCAGGAGGGCCAATGTAAACATGTTTATAGTCAGTAGGACATGCTGAGCTCTTAATATAGGGATGATAATATTATACATGTATACATATGTGTACATATGTATATGAGAAGATGCAGCTAAGCAAAGTTTTGTATGTGAGGGCACAAAGAACCGCTGACCATGGCATGGCATGGCTACCTGTCTGTGAAAGACCAGGTTTACTCCAGTGCTTGGCTTGGATTTTAATTGCACAGTGATCCTTTTTTCACTGGGGTATTCAAGCTTCCCTTCAGTTGGCTTACCCGGTGTCTGAGCACCGGGGCACGGTGTGAAAGACTGGTCAGATAAACACGAGCTAGACCCAGTCTCATTAGGGTCACTTCTCACATTGGCTTGGATGGGGGAGACTGGGGAGGACAGGCAGCCACTGGTGGACAGACCTTCAAGGCATCTTTGTCTCCCTACAAAACCCTGCTGAATGAGTTGGCTTTGCAGAGCCACGTGGTATTTTGCAGGTAAATGCTAGACTGTCTGCGTGGTTCTAGGTGTGAGAAGAGGGAGGTTGCCACCATCCCATGAAGTAGCACAGGCACAATTCCTGCCGTGTATGAAGGCTCCCATGCCAAATCCCATGGGACCAAGCACTGGGTTCCCCACAACTTGTTTCAATGTCACTGGGGTAAATGCTGCAGAGCTGAGAGTGTATGAGAGGAATGCCGTCACATAACAGACATTTCAGGAAGTCTCTGTAATTTCTTTAATTATTCAGACAACAGAGCACAAGGATAATAGCTTCAAGTACATTCTTATACATTATTTTAACAGTAATAGATATGTATTTAGTCATAAACTACTCTGTAGCCACCACTATGTGTACATTTTATACAAACTATTGCCATACTCGGACCCTGAAAACGGACGGTGACATTTCCTAGACGTTTTGCACAACGCTATGACAGTACATCCTTCATACGAGAGCTGTAGCTATAGGTTGAATCGATCCATCTAACGAAGCACTTCTAATGCATACCACGGAGGAGTGATCTGGACGTGAGGCGCCGAAGGAAGAGATGTTATAAATATAGGGTGAGAGGGAGGCTTAACAGTCACTCGAAATACGTGCGATGGAGAACACAGCACAGCATTTCTTTGCTTGGCAAAACAGGCTTGATCATATTATAAGACAGCATCCCACCTTCTCTCACACTGCAAAGCTCTGAGCTCATCTGGGCCTTTCAATGAAGAATAAACATGGCAATGTCTGGTATGGTCCCTACTGGGGGACACTACCCTGACACAAGTGTGGGCTCTGGTCTGACAGATCTTTTTCATCTCAGTTACCAGATAGGCCAAAGCCTCCAAGCCAATGCCTTAAGTTTTATCACTGACATCTCTAAACATCTCCACCTCCTGACCTCTAGGGAAGGTAGACTCTGACATGGTCATTTTTTTGACCATAAAGGCTTTACAAAATGCCAACCACTGTTCAGAGACACGGGCAGGAGAGCTCTGATGCCCAGACACCACCGTGTCTAGCTACGGCTAGACTCTTACAGAAAAGACTCATTTGTTCCATGATCACATTTTTACGTGCCTCAAACCAGCTGCATTTTCAGCCCCCAATACACCAGCAGACTGCAAAGACATGGAGGCAGCAGAGTCCGAGCCAGGGTGGGCAGCAGGTCCCTGGCACCCACCAGGCAATCTACAGTCCCCCATGATGCCCCACATTGGGTGAGCATTAGGGTGGCTTGGTTCCCATCCCAGTGGTTCACATGGGCGCTGCAGCACGCTGGTGGTCGTACCGAAGTCTCACCATAACCAAGCTTTGGAGTGTGGACGTGGCCTGGGACTAGAAACTTCCAGGAAAGAGAGACCACATCCATCTGTGGGGTTTGACACAGGGTGATCACGCCCAGGGCTCAGCCACCAGCTCCTGGCACCACTCTGGAAGCTCCCAGGCTTTGAGAGGGGAAGGTGGTCTACGCTCTCCAGAGGTGGCCCCAGGCAGGGACATCCTCAGAGGCCACCTGGAGCTGCCGTCCATCTTGGCGGAGGATGTGGCTGCATCTCTGGAGGAAGAGGTTGCCCGATGGATGAACATCCTAGACTGGCGAGGAATGGAAACTGAAGAAAAGGTGAGAAGACATTCAAGGAAAGCTCCCTTCTGGCTCGGTCCTGTCGCAGACGCGCACACACACGCACACACAATGTTTTGCGAAATTTTTAAAGGGATCCTGGAAACCCTCCGGAGGAGGAGCACACTGTGCAGCAGAACCTCACTCATAGGCACCTGGCCAGGACAAGCCTCTCGGTGGGGCTTGGAGTTGGGACCGGGCAAGGGACACAGAACTGGTCCCGCCACTCGTCTCCTACAATACGTCTCCAGTATGTTCACACATTGGTGGCTCAGGATGGACTCTGATGCATTACAGCTAAAGAATGTCTCTTGGAATAAATGAACAATTTTTCATGCCTTTTTTGTTTGTTTGTTTTGCAAAGGATGCTTTGTTCTTTTCTCTGTGGCCACAAGCCTCACATCTTTATTCGGGCAAGGCAGCCAGTGAAATCCAGTGGCCATCTCCTTCTTCCAGCATCAACCATATGAATCCCAGTGAATTCACCAAAGTCAGTGTTGCTCCCCAAGATTTCCATCTTCTGAGTACACAAATTAAAGCCAATTAAAACCCTAGTGCTGCCGCAAGGTGAAGGCAGCTGCCTTGCCTGCCAGATTAACACGCTTCAAAGGACGAACTTGATTTAACGCCCTCGGAAATCAATTTTAAGAGAGGACCAAATCAATGTTAAGAGAGGACCAAACCAGGAGGTGGACCTGGAGCCAGGGCTGGAGCTGGAAGAGGGAAGCATTGCCTGGGCACAGATGGGGAGCAGGGGCTCCAGCGAAGGGAAACCGCCTCTCCCGGTGGCTCGTGCGAATAAGTGAGGTTCTACTGTTTGTACAAGAGATTCCAGGTTACGCACGGATGTGATGGATTTCTTTCCTTAATTAAAGTACCAAAATTAAAAGTTAAAAGCAACACATTTAAACAAAATAACGGGCACTCCTTTAGGCATCATGTTTCCTAAATCAATAAGCAAAAGGGAAAAAAAAAAATGGGATGCACCAGGAACTCTTAGTTATTATATACTAACCAGACTGTGCATGGCACATTTTATTTCTATAAAACTATTAAAACTATTACAAAATATTCAAAAATACATTTTAGTAAATTTACAGCAGTTATTTCTCAATTTATTAATGCAAAACATCCTTTTCTCCCCTCTGTACAAACTACCGTCTCCATCGTCACAGAATTGCTGCCATGTGCGCTTTTTAAAAAATATTATTTTCTAATAAATTTTTTTGAAGTTAAAAATAACAAAGTTTCTTACGGCTTTTGCAAATAAAAAGTTTGTGTAACAGTCTTGACTTCCATGAACGTGGCCGAATGGTGTTTTTACAAAGCAAGACATGGAAAACAACACAGGAAATGACGTTACATCTGAAACTATTTAAATTAAAATAATATATTCTCATATTTTACACTATTTCAAAAAACGAAATGTGATTCAGTTAAGTATTGATCTCTCAAAAAAATCTAATTTACAATTCTGTGTATAAAAATATAATTTACGGACCCCCGTGAAGTTTGTCTTTTGTGTGTGTGTGGTTGGTTGGTTACTTGGTTTTTTAGACTTGCTGAAATGAAGGAGCAATGTAATGGAGAGATGGGAAAGTACAGAATTTTGCTTTCTGAAAGTCAGGACACACGTGACATGTAGAAAAATAGACTCTGCGCAGTTTTGCTTGGCCTCACAAAATAATTTTTTCCCCTGTGAGTACAGTTCACATGATAATAAATTATCAAAGAAACTATTTAAGGCTCTTGAAGGTCCGGTTCATATCATTTAAAACATCTATTCAAAATACCAAAGAAATAAATATCCAGGAGAGGAGGAAAAAAAAAAAAATAAAACAACAAACAAAACAACAAAACAAAAGAACAAATAAAAATATATATATATTTATAAACTAAACAGAACAGAACTTTCCGGGGTCTTTGTTTCCCTTAAAGTCTACTTTGGACTGTCCTACTTAATTATTATTATTTTATTATTATTATTTTTAAGTCTTAATCCGTGCTCTCTTTTAAAAATATGCAATTTTTTTTCCTTTTTTTTTTCTCTTTTAGGTTTTCCTCTTTTTTTTTTT